>JAZKJV010003653.1:0-597980 GCA_037367405.1 Ottelia alismoides
TTTGAGATTTTTTAGTGTTTAATTGCTATTTAAAATAAATACAAGCAACAAAGAGAAACTACACTCCTATTAGGGACATAAATGTAAATAGTAGAAAGTTTAAGAGCTTGTATGCAATTTCTCCAAAAATTAACATTGGAATTAAAATTTAAAGGACTAAATGAAAATACAATAAGTCACAAGGGCCCCCTTGTAAAATGCTCGCACCTCATGATGTGGTCGGGGACCTGGATGTGAATACAAGAAGTCTGAGGGGCGATTTGCAAAATATACAAATATATAAAAGGAAAATGAAATTTTATAGACTATATATTAAATACAAAAAGGACGTGGGTTAAAACTGCAAAATACCCAAGACTTGCACGAGTCCAACGACAGGCCACGCTCCACTAACACACGTGGTGGCTCCACATAAGGCGATGATGTTTCACGGTAATGGCTCTGATTAGATGATTGACGATGTCTGACTGTGGGGATGATACGGCTAGATCCAACATCTCTTGTAGCTACGGAAGAACGGTCCCAATCCGACGGTCGAGAAGAGGCCAGGATGAACTAGGAAGAAGCCACGACGTAATGGACTTCCTCTGGCTTGATCTCCCTCCTCCGCCACTTGATGTTGCTCCACAAAGGGTCCAACAGCTCCGGGAAGGTTCACTTGATCGACTAGAGGCTTCAAAATGGCCGGAGGATGTCCGCTGTCCACCCGTGAGGTTGGAGGAGCAGAAGCCCACAAGGTATCAACGACGAACGGTCAAAATACCCCCAGACGTGCGTGATGCTCCGTGTTCCTGCAAAACGATGTTATAGGGTCGAGGGCAAATTGCCTCGATCCTGTAGCAGGATGGATGGGCACGGGGGCTGCGAGATGGAGCCTCGTCGGAGCGAGCTACAACGAACAACGAGCATCGTCGTCGAAGCTGCTAAAATGCGAAGAAAAAAGTGCGAGAGGGATCCTAAGACCACGACTAAGATAAAAAGGCAATAAAAACTATTAAAAAATGACCTCAAGTGGCGCACAAGCGTGAGATGGAACCGCCAAGAGCGGAGCTCCAACGATGGGTGGAAGCCGCCCTTCGACTCGCCTAGCTGCGCCTCCAAGGAGCGGGAGAGCTTGCTGTCACCTTGCTCGATCCTAGGGTGGAAGAAGGGAGGCCAAAACAAGTCCAAGAGGGTTCAAAGGATAGAGGAAAGCTTGGAGGGGCTTATGTACAATGTGGTGAACGATGACAAAGAACGAGGCAGATGGTAATGATTCAAAGCTCCAATCCTCAAAACAAGCATTGGGGGAGCATGCTCGATGAACGAGTAGAAAAATCCAAGAAGGAATCGAGGCGTATTGGTGAAAGGTGAAGCCAAGAAAACTTCAAGAAGAGGACCTAGTCGCTAGGTCTGACAACAACAGGAGGTAGGTCAGAGTGTTGACCTGCGGTGAACCCTCTGCAACACATGGTTGGTCCACTTAGACAAAAAAGGAAAAACCTCATGGAAATGATTTAGAAAAACAATAAAAAACAACAATTGATTTTATTAATTTTATAATATCAAATAAAAAATATTTTTATTTTATAAGGTATTTTATTATGATTTTTATTTATTTTTGGAGCTTTGTAATTACAAGTTACTTTTTAGGGGCTATATAGGTATATTCATCTATGTATTGAGGTCTTTTATTTTTATTTTGTATTTTTAATTTTAATAATTTAATTTTTTTATTTTATATAATTATAAATTATTTTTAGAGACATAAATATATTTTTATTATATTTTCTGATATAATAAAAATATGAATATTTTAATTATATATATTATACAATAAGGATCCAAAACCTAAAACTTCTTAACTCCAAAAAATATGAAATCACTTTCATTAATTAGATTATTAAAAGTTATATACAACTAAATGTGAGCTTGATATATTTTGAGTTTTATTTGAGAGATATGTTCTGGAAAGTTGGGATTTTGGATTCTTATTTAGACTGTAATTTGTACACTGTGTATTATTTTTATGTGAAATCAAATTTGTATTTTTTTATATATTATTATCTACAACTTTCATGTACAAAGCTTCTTTCTTTGGGGTATAAAAAGTAGAACTAAAAATAGGCCCCAAAAATGAATTATTAGAAAGGGGTTTTTATTGGTATTTTGGCCCTTATCTCCCCCTACTTTATTCCTTGTCGACCTAGTCATCAATATGCTTAGGTCTCGGGGTTAGGGTCATAAAATATCTACGATATTTTATTTGTTTTCTTTTCTTTTCTTTATTCCATAATTTTGGCATTAAAAATTGTATTTTATACACAATTTATACAAGAATACATGAATGCTAAAACACATGAATTAAGGGTATTTATATGTATTTACTAGGGTTTTTAAGGCCAAAATGATAGAATAAAGATAATGAAATGGAGATTCATCATCCCTCTATACTTGCCTTTGCTAGTCCCTGGCAAACACTTATGCAATAAGTAGAGAAAATAAAAACAAAAGAAAAGAAAAAGAAAGAAACTGGATTAAGTTTACTTCTCAAACTTGTCTTCACAAAATCAAAGTTTGGAGTTTAAGTCGGTTCTTTTGAATTTTAGTGCGGGCAGAACCTTAGTGGGAATCAGATTTGAAATCCAACAGCCTTTGAGAGTACCAAAACTCTAATTAATTCCACTCAATAGCCAAGTCAGAATACTTCAACTCATATGCAAACCCTTATGACTATGAATTTGACTTGTACAATGTAAGTGATGGTGGCTCTCCGCAACTGAAATGACAAAGAGACCGACTTCTCCAGCATGACAACCTAATGATTCCCCAATCCAACAACTCCTTCCTCGAGGAGCGATGTATTCCCTTCAAAGTTCAAGTGACAACCGACTCAAGAGGAGGGAGTGAAGAGAAGAATGGACGGTAGCCAGTGTAGCTACCTGTCCTAGGATGCAAGACCAGTGTAGTCAAGTCATTCAGTTACAGGTTCACATAATTTGACTTTGAATCTCAAGCTTGTTTATTGACTATATAAATATATATACTCCGATATGCATTTTATTTTCAATCAGGCATGTCCACTTTTTGGAGTTTTTGCTTTTGCTTCTCTCTCTCTCTTTTGAAATACTATATGCAACGTCATTTACATATGGAGTTTTTCCTCTTGAGCCAGTAGACTATCCCTCTTTTGAAGCATTATTGCAACCCACACTCTCCTGTCTTTAGAGTTTACTGTCACTGGACGGGTTGGGGTGTACTTCCCTCCCTAGAGGAGGACAAATGTTTCCACTTGTGTGCATATCATATCGGCAAATCCAATCCCCTCACCACTCCAATTGACTTGAGCCAAGTGAAAGGTGCAAGTGTTTAAGTTAGGTCATTATTGACAAGAGCCATGCACGCGCTCTAAAATACTCTACTTAGGCAGTCATGAATCCATTGAACCAAGTCTTGTGATCCTCAAAGAATTAAGTCAACTTGGCCTGAAGTACCTCAATTCCAGTTCCTATAAGGTTCCTGTTATTAGATAGATTTAAGGTCCAACCAAGCTCCAATCTTCGGATTTTACTCATACTTGTTCAGCTATCAAACTCAATCTGAAAAATACGAATGCTATGCAGAAAATATTTTTGTGATGCCGTTTTCAAAAATTTTTAACTTTTTATGGATTTTTGAAAATGATGATGCATATGCATTTTTTGTATTTTTCAAAAAGGTTTGCAAATGTTTTTGGTCTTTTTTAGTTTTGTGAATGTTTTTGTGATTTTTGAAAATAAAGTATTTTGGCTAAAAAAATAGGTACAAATATTTATAAGAGGAAGCATCTTATATTTACAATAGTTAAATGTTAAGAATTTACAAGGGGTAAGTGATAAGTTTGATAGATATGCATAGTAACGAATTTTAGGTGTGATGTATATAGTCCTAAAACTTAATTGAAAAGGGGTTTTCAAACCATTTTTGAAACGCTATGGTCCAAAATAATTTTTTAAAATAAGTTTATAAATATTTACACACATTTGAAAATCATTTTGCAAAGGTTCTTCAAATAGTATATATAGTTTCAAAATATTTTTGCAACCATTTTCCAAACATTTGCAAATAGTTTTTCAAACATTAGTTTCACACAAAGAAAATAAACTTTTTAACAAAAATATTTTTATAATGGTTGAAAATATTTAGCAAAACATTTTCTAAATAGTTTTCAAAAGATTTTTCAAAAAGATTTTCAAACTATTTTTCAAATATTTTGCAAAAAAATTGTTACCTGCTTTATTACTCAGTATGTACAAAAATAATTTGTGGAATAATCAACATATTTTTATTAAGTGATTTGAATGAATTATAAAGGTATATTTATCCTTAATTATTAATATTAAAATACAAAAGTATGAGTTATGGCTAAAGTATATACAGAGTAGATGCGACCCCCCTATACTTAGCTTGATCTTTGTCCTCATAGATCAAAGAGAAAATAGAAGACATAACTTGTATTGAGTATAGAAAAGTCTAATGAATAAAAGAACAAGGAGTGAATAAATGAATAAGAAGTTGACCGCCCCCCCTATACTTAGGATCAAATAATCCTAAGTATAACAGATTGTATACAATGTAGGAAGGGTCAAGGGTGGGAATGAACAGATCATACTCAAACTGTCTCCCCCTATACTTAGGGTAAGATATCCCTAGGTATAGACAAAAGAGGAGACAATGGAGATGATCAATGAATGAAAGAAAGCAGGGTGCACACCCCCTATACTTAGGACAAAGCATATCTTAAGTATAGAAGACTGATAAAAAGGGACGACCCTTTATCGGTAGAAAAAGAAAAAAGAAAAGAAAAAGAAGAAAAAAAATAAAAGAAGAAAAGAGATCAGAAGATGGAAAAAATATAAGAGGATGTACACACCACTCCCCCTATACTTAGGGTAAAAGGGGCCCTAAGTATAGGCAACACTCAGCTCGTCGACCCCCCTATACTTAGGACAAAGCATGTCCTAAGCAAGGCACACACGAGACTGGGGTAGATGAGCGATACGGTAGATGGATAGAGGGAAACGAAAGCGAATATACAACAGAGTGGACGTACAAAGGATCAAAAAGGTCAAAAGCGAACTTTCTTGCGGGATCACTAAGGGATAGATCTGACAAGATGGAGGTCGATATTGGGGTCCACTGAGGATCAGTCGTACAGTGAGAAGGCACAAACGAGTCAGTGGAAGTTGGGTTTCTCATTGATGTCATCATGAAAAGGAACAAACTCATCATCGAAAGAGGTAGAGTCAAGGTCATCCTGCGAGGTCTCATCTAGGTCAAAACCAAAAGAACAAACTCTTTAGTGGAAGTAGTCGAATCATATTCATACTCAAGAGTCAACCGGATCATCATTCTCATCAAAAGGCCCGAACTCCTGAATGAAAGCAACAAGATCAAATTCAGCCTTAGTCTCATCTATCTCTGCCCTGCGTTCGGTGGTATCAATCGTGTAAATCCTGTGGATGTCATCAACACATCAATAAACACCATAAGAAGGAACTCCGGGGTCCATGCTTTTTGAGTCTTCCTCCTTGGAGAGGAATTCTCGGGTCTCAATGGAATCCAACATGCAACAATAGTCTCTGATTGTCTCATCAAGGTCACAGTCCTCGAGGTCAGCAAGACGGAAGCGAATCTCTCATGATCTGTAATCAATAATGACCCTCGCGGAGGCGAGAAACGGTCGTCCCAGTATGATTGGAGAGTGATCCCTCGTGGAGGTCTCCATGGTCAATATGACAATATCAACAGGGTAGCTCATGCCCTGAATCAAAATGATGACATTTTCTAGGATACCCTTTGGTCTCTTAATAGATCCATCATCAAACGCTATGATCATCCTGATTTTCTTAAGAGGACCTAAGTGAAGAGACTGTATCAATGAGAAAGGTATGATGCTAATCAAAGCACCACCATCGAGGAGAGTGTGATCTCAAGTATGGTCAGAGATGGTACAACTAGTGAATGGGGTAGCTGTGTTCCTTTTTCTAGGAATAGGGCGGTGTGTGATGGCCTGGGCAGTGGCCATGGTCAAGATATGATGCTCAGATCTGCTCCTCCACTTTTTCTTCTTGGGTTGAGGAGCAGATAATTGGGTCATGGCCTGTTGAAGTGGGGTTTGAATAATTTAAATAATCTCATGAATAGTAGCCACCACTTCAGGATTAATCAATAATTTTTTTAATTTTTGGACCTCCTCCATATAAGGGAGGAGGTCAGAATCAACATATACATGAGGCATGCCAAGAGCAGTCTGTACAGTGGCATCCTCGGGGTCAAAGGTGGGACAAGGTATGAAAGGTTGTGTGGGTAAAAGATATGGCAAGTGACCCCTCTCCTCACAGTCTGAATCGATCACGTGTCTCCCGAAATCTTTTTGGATTTTTAATTTTTGCTCATTTTTTTTGTATTTTGGGAGATTGCAAGCTCTCATAATCATCCTCATGTGAATCCATATCCTCAAGGAGTGGAGCATCATTCTGGATCTTATTTATGCTAAATAGATCACTCATCCTTGAGTTCATATGCTCCATCTGATTCTAGGTCTCAAGTGTGGACATCATGAAAGGTGACTCCAAAATCTCAGGACCGTGTGTGTCGGATGAGGGTGGTGGGTGTGGACAAAAATCACATTCCGACTCTGGATATTCTAAGAATAGTGGGTTGCCGAAATGCATGGGTGATGGTTGTGGAAATGATGGGTAAAGGTCGGGGTCCTGAAATAGTGGGTTGGTGGGTATATATAAAAGTCAGGAGCAAAGTTCTCTTGAAAAAAGGGAGGTGGACTGGCTGGAAGTGTATGAGGGATTCGCAAAATTCGAACAAAAATAACTCCAGTCAGCATCTTGAAACAAGAAAAATGATTGGAAGAGCGTGGTGGTCAACTCAAGAGAAGTGAGAAAAAGGTGCAAATGCATAGAAGCGATCTAGAATGCACACAAGCAGACACAAACAAAACACACGCAAAACAAACCCCTCAATTCACCTACTCAATTCGGTGAAGACCACGAAATTTCGGTCTTTTTATCTTGTCTTTTTTAGAGTTAGGTGAAAATCACAAAATTGTACAAACACTTAGGAAGCTTGATAGGATTTGAGCACTACTCCTTAGCGTGTACGCGAGCAATTAAAACAAAGACAATGAGGGGATTACTTGCCCCAAAACAAATATTTCTTTTTGGTCTTTTTAGGGTCAAGTAATTTTAGCAGTCTCAAATTTTATTGTTATCACTTTTTGTATTTTTAATAAGAAATGCACACACCTAACGAGGAGTTAATTTTACTTAGCAACTAGGTGGTCAAAATCAGTGGGAGAGTTAGAAAAGCAATTTAAGCGGCAAAACGACGATGAATGCTAAAGCGTAAATGCTCACCTTGCCTACCTCCAACACTCTACATGCTAAGGTGCTTAGCAGAATTGAAACCTACACTATACAAATGCAAGCCCATGAAATCACCCTAAGTTCAGAAATTGCTATTAACATGAAGAACCAATGCTAATGACTCAGAATATAACCTAAGGGTTCGATCTTGGAGTCTCCTTGGTGATCACAATAGTGGGTCCTGCAAGCATTGTATAAAGGACTCTCAGGGCGCACGATTTAAAGACTGAGTGAGAAGCAAATTAATCTTTGACTAAGTCCAAACGTATCTATAGGAGCATGCAATGGTTGTTAGGTGTTTAGCCTTAATCTATCGACAAGCAAGTCCTAAAGCTAAGGGCTCAATCGCACAAAATAAACAAAATGAAACCGTGAAGCAAATGAAAAAAGGATGATAAAAACCGCGACAAAATCAACGTGGCCCCCAAGGAACAATTCCTTGGGCACTGGACCTCGTGAAGTGTAAAGCAAAGTCCTGGAGAGTCCTGAATATTACAATAATAACGTGACTCTCTCTCTCACTTTAATATTACACAAGTAATTATAGAAAATAAATGCTCAAAAATTATATTCAAAATTCTCTCCAAGTCCTTTATTGCTCGGTCCAAGTAGACTTATATGGGTGCGCATGCACTCCTAGAATAGAGTGCCTCCCTCGATCCACGTTCCTCACAACAAAGTCAACAAAGAGAGAGTTTTTAGACAAGTCACAATAATATAAAATAAATAAGAAAATAAATAAATGAAAATTATAGACAAATAATCACAATCAATCAATCAATGCCAACCTATACGTTGTTGCTCCCCAGCAACAATGCCATTTGTTTAACCCAAAAATCAAGCAGTCGTATGTTCCATATAAGGGGGAACACAATCGTCGAGGTGACCACACGAAATCCAGATTAAAACAACAATTAACCTACAATGATAATTAAGCAATAAAAAAGCAAAACGGTAAAATTTATCATAACTCTACAATAAGGATGTGTATAGATGCAAGTATGTAGAGGTCGAACACATGGAACAAGCAGGATAGATCGGGCAATAAATGCTTAAAAATGATTGTGAACTATTTATCTATACGTACCTTTTTTGGGTTTTTAATGATTTTTTATTTTTATATTTTATTCTTGATTTTATATTTGATTTTTAATTTTCTGATTTTGTAATTTTCTTTTATATATATTTAATATAAAGCTATATAAAGGATATACACAAACACACAAAATATAGACTAGAGTAGATATAACTTTTAATAAAAATAGTCAAAAAATAAATTTTAGGGTTTTAAATAATTTTTACAATTTTTATGCTTTTTCAGAATTTTTACCAATTTTTATATATTTTTAAAGTAAAAAATACCATAAATCAGGGATAAAATTAATAAATAAAATAGAAATGGAGGAGAAAAATACCAAATAGTACCAAAATTGCTCCAAATTGATTTTTAGATATTAATAATAATATAAAGAAATTTCCAGAATAGAAAATATTATTTTTAGATTTTTTAGGATTTTTTATTTTTATAAAGGTTTTTAGGATTTTTCTTTTTTTTGAGCTTTCTTTTATTATTTTTGATGTTTTTTATTGAAAGTTAAAAATACATAAATACAGAAAACAATTTATTTGAGAATCTTTCAAAATATTTTTATAATTTTTAGGGATTTTCTAGTGTAAATAGAGATAAAATAGACCCTTTTTATTTTTTATAAATAATAAAACTTCTAAAATTTCAAAATTAAAATATGTGTGAAAGTAAATGCAATCAGGATTATACACATATTTTTTTTTTAAATTTTTTAGAGTTTAATTGTTATTTATAACAAATACAAGCAACAATGAGAAACTACGCTACTAGCAGGGACATAACTGTAAATGGAAGAAAGTTCAAGAGCATGTATGCAATTTGTCCAAAAATAAAACACTAGAATTAAAATTTAAATGACTAAATGGAAATACAATAAGTTGTAGCCCCCTGCAAAATGTCCACACCTCATGCACACGAGCACGTGAGGTGATGTGGTTGTGGACCTAGATGTGAATACGAGAAGTATGAGGGATGCTTTGCAAAATATATAAACATATATAAAAGTAAAATGAAATTTTATAGCCTATACATTAAATACAAAAAGGACTTGGGTTAAAACTACAAAATACTCAAGACTTGTGCGGATCCAATGTTAGGCCACACTCCACTAACACAAGTGGCAGCTCCACATGAGGCAATGGCGTTTCGCGACGACAGCTCTGATTAGATGATCGGTGATGATCCGACGGTGGGGATGTGGTTGAATCCAACATATCCTGTAGCTCTGGAAGAATGATCCCAATCTGAAGGCGGAGAAGAGGCCATGATAAACTGGGAAGAAACCACAATGAGATGGACTTCCTCCAGCTTGATCTCCCTCCTCTGCCACTTGATGCTGCTCCAAAAAGGATCCAGCAGCTCCAGGAAGGTTCGCTTGATTTATTGGAGTCTTGAAAATATTTGGAGGATGTTCGATGTTAACCCGCAAGGTCGGAGGAGCAGAAGCCCTTTAGCTATCATCGACGAACAATCAAAATGCCCCTAGGCGCACTTGATGCTTCGTGTTCCTGCAAAACGATGTTATAGGGTCGAAGGGAAAGTGCCTTGACCCTGTAGAGGGATGGATGGGACGGGGTCTACGAGATGGACCCTCGTCGAAGCGAGCTCCAGTGAACAATAGGCGAGGGCGTCGAAGCTGCTGAAGCACTAAGAAAAAGGTGCGAGAGGGATCCTAAGAATACTGCTACGCTAAAAAGGCAAGCAAAACTATCAAAAACGACCTCAAGTGACGCACAAACACGAGATGGGACTGCCATGAGCGGAGCTCCAACGATGGGTGGAAGCTACCCTTCGACTCGCCTAGTTACGCCTCCAAGGAGCGGAAGAGCTTGCTGTCACCTTGCTTGATCTTGGGCTCGAAGAAGGGAGGTCGGAATGGGTCCAAGAGGGTTCAAAAGAGAGAGGAAAGCTCGGAGGGGCTTATGTACAAGGTGGTGAACGGTAACAAAGAACGAGGCAGATGGTAGTGATTTAGAGCTCCAATCCTCAAAACCAGCATCGAGCGAGCATGCTCGATGAACAAGGAGAAAAAAATCCGAGAAGGATCGAGGCGGATTGGTGAAAGGTGAGGCCAAGAAAATTTTGAGAAGAGGACCTAGTCGCTAGGTCTGACAACAGCAGGAGGAGGGTCAGAGAGTTGACCCGTAGTCAACCCTCCATGATACATGGTTAGTCCACGTGGACCAACCAGGAAAAACCTCCTGAAAATGATTTAGAAAATCAATAAATAATAATAATTGGTTCACTAATTTTAAATTAGAAAATAAAAAATATTTTATTATTTTATAAGGTCTTTTAGTATGATTTTTTTCTTTTTTAGAGCTTTGTAATTACAAGTTACTTTTTAGGTGCTATATATAGGTATATGCATCTATGTATTGAGGTCTTTCATTTTTATTCTATATTTTTAATTTTATTAATTTAGTTTATTATTTTCTACAATTATATCTTATTTTTGGATATATAAATATATTTTTATTATATTTTTATTATATTTTTCCGATATAATATATATACCTAATTAAATAGATGTATTAATTGTATAGATATAGATATATGTATTTTACTTATGTATTTTATTTACATATTTTATTTTAATATTTTCTTTACATTTTATCCTATTTTATATGTACATATATTATAAATAATATTTACAAAATATTAAAAATATAAATTATAAAAATAATGAATAATAAATAAAATGAATATTTTAATTAGGTATACATACAATAGGGATCCAAAACCTAACACACCTTAACTTCAAAAAATATGAAACCACCTTCATTAAATAGATTATTAAAATTTATATACAATTAAATGTGATTTTTATATATTTTGAAATTTTATTTGATAGATATGGGTCTAGGAAGTTGGGATTTTGGATTCTTATTTAGATTGTAATGTGTACATTGTGTATATTTTTATGTGAAATCAATTTATATTTTCTATATATTATTACTACAATTTTCATGTACAAAGTTTCTTTATTTGGGGTATAAAAAGTGGAACTAAAAAGAGGTCCCAAAAATGAATTATTTAAAGGGATTTTTATTAGTATTTTGGCCCTTATCTCCCTCTACTTTATTTTTTGTCGACCTAGTCATTAAGATGCTTAGGTCTTGGGGTTTAGGGTCATAAAATATCTAGGATATTTTATTCTTTTTCTTTTCTTTCTTTATTATATGATTTTACTTTTAAAGACTGTATTTTATACATAATTTATACAAGAATGCATGAATGCTGAAATGCATGGATTAAGGGTATTTACATGTACTTACTAGGATTTTTAAGGCCAAAATGATAGAACAAAGATGATGACATGAAGATTCATCAAACCACTTCTCAGATCTAGAGCTTTACTGCAATTCGCAGATCATTCAATGAACAGACATAAGGGAGAAATGAAGAACATCGTTATCTCAATTAAGGGCCAGGACTATTAGGTTGACTTCATAGTCTTAGACATGGAGACCCCCAATCATTGGAGAGAATCTCATATCATTCTTAGGCGACCTTTCCTTTGGACCGCAGGCACATCTTTCGATTATGGTACGAGAATGATGTACTTTCGTTCTCCAGGCGGAGAGGTGAACCTTGAGATGAAGCAGATAAAATGGAAGTGACATGATTCAGAGAATAGTACGGAGTACTCATCTTTAGAGGCAGATTGCAGAATGATTACCACTGTTGGGATTTGGAGACACGTTCCTTCAAGACAGAGCGAGACCCTTTCATCTGGAAAGGATATTGTGCATGATGCAGTTTAGCAGGCGTTGCCTGATCTTGTGAGAGATGCATTGGCATGTTCCCTTGATGACATAGAGATCTATTGAGATCTATCAGTTCCATCCCATTCGAAATAATCATGGGACATAGATGATGAGTCAGATACTACTTTGGACAAATTATCGCATCTCTTTGGCGATCTGACTCCCGATACTTCTGAGTTGGTGGCAAGTACTACATAGTTGATCCCACCTTCATGCATCACGCAGCCAGATCAGATTCAATTCATCCAGATTTTCCTGATGACACCACATTGCTTGAACTGAAATCACTGCCTCCTACACTGTAGTATACCTTTCTTGCAGGTCCCAAAGAAAGATATCCTATTATCATTAGCTCTGACTTGACTTTAGAACACGAGTCTAGATTGTTAGAGGTCTTAGAGAGGAATCACAAAGTAATAGGCTAGACAGTATCAGATCTCGATGGGATCAATCCCGTTCTCTACTCGCACTACATTTTTATCGAGGATAATGTGAGACCTTCCAGTAAGTTCTAGAGGATACTTGACCCCAATCTATGGGAAGTAGTGAAAAATGAGGTTGAGAAATGATGCAAAGAAGGGTTTATATACCCTATTTCGGACTCCAAGTAAGTGGTCCCGCTTTATGTTGTCCCGAAGAAGTCGGGAATTGAGATGATCAGCAATGAGGAGGGGGTATAGATCATGACACAAGTAACCATGTCATGGCATGTTTGTATCGACTACAGGTTCCTGAATGATGCGACCAAGGAAGACAACTTTCCCTTGCCATTCGTTGATCAGATCTTAGAGAAACTTGTAGGGAAAGCATTCTTTTATTTCCTTGACAGGTACTCAGGTTACAACCAAGTAGCTATAGTCCTTGAGGACCAGGAAAAGACCACATTCACATGTCCATTCGGCACTTACGTGTTCATTTGCATGCCATTCGGGCTCTACAATTCCCCATGCACTTTTCAGCAGTGCATGATCCTGTATTTGTCGAGATGATGGGAGATTTCCTGGAAGTGTTCATGGATGACTTCTTCGTGAATGGTGATTCATTTGATATATGTTTAGCGCACTTGGATTGAGTCCTCAAGCGGTGTAGGAATGTGAATTTGGTACTCTCTTGGGAGACGAACCACATTATGGTGACGAAAGGTATCATGTTGGGGCATGTCATCTCCAAAAGGGGAATGGAAGTTGATCCTGCTAAGGTAGAGGTGATCAAGAAACTCGATCCACCTACCAATGTGAAGTCATTAAGGTCATTTATAGGGCATGTTGGATTCTACAGGAGATTCATTTAAGATTTTTTGAAGATTGCCCGCCCACTGATATAGCTCTTAGTGAAAGACACAAAGTTCGTTGTATATCACAGATGTCTGGAGGCCTTTGAGCTCTTGAAGACGAAGATATGTGCCTCTCCTATCCTACAAGCTCCTGACTGATCTCTCCCCTTTGAGATCATTACTAACACTTCAGATTTCACTATAGGAGCTATGTTAAGACAACGACGAGAGGGGATCCCATTTGCGATCCACTACACAAGCGAAGTATTAGACCCTACACAGAAGAACTACACCGTGATTGAAAAGGAAATGCTTGTTGTAGTATGGGCCCTCGAGAAGTTCAGGTTGTATATTTTGGGCTCTAAGGTGACAATCTATCTTAATCACACAACTTTTTGATACTTAATGGAAAAGAAGGATGCAAAGACATGTTTTCTTAGGTGGATTTTGCTCCTCCAGAAGTTTGACTTGGAGATAAAAGATAAAACTAAAGTGAGGAATGTTGTGGCTGATTACCTTTCCTGGATTGAGCTTAAGGATTCTCCTGATTTTGAGCATATTAGAGAGACCTTTCTAGACGAGTCAATTTGGCTATTGATTCACTCCCATCATATGCCAACATGGTGATCTTTCTTGTCTTCAAGCAAGTTTCCCAAGGTTGGACTAGGAGCAACATTGATTAACTGAAGTCGGATTCGAGGAGATACCATTGGGACGATCCATTCCTTTTCTATAAAGGTCCAGATTATGTTTGGAGAAGGTGTATTCCTCAGGAGGAATACTAGAGTATCCTCACCTATTTTCATTCTCATGAGGTTGGAGGACACCATTCAGGGAAGAGAACCGCTCACAAGGTACTTCAATGCAGATTGTTCTGGCCAACCCTATTTAGAGATGCTATTGATTTGTACGGTCGTGCCCGATTCATCAGAGGATGAGAGGGAAGGTTACATAGAGAGAGGAGATGTTCATGCAATATGTGATCATTTGTGATGTTTTTGATGCATAGGGCATAGATTCCATGGATCCCTTTCCCAAATTCTAAGGACATGAGTACATCTTGGTGGCGATTGGTTATTTGTCTATGTGGGTTGAGGCTATCCCAACCTGAACTGCATACAACAAAACTGTCTATAAGTTTGTGTAAGACTATATTATTGCTAGGTTTGAGTTACTCAAAATTTTTTATTTCTGATGGGGGTAGCCACTTTGTGAACCGAGATGTGAGATCTTTATCTAAGGACTACCGATTGAGCACAGAGTTACGAGTCCTTACCACCCACAGTCCAATGGCATGACAGAGGTTTCGAACAGAGAGGCGAAGAGTATTTTACAGAAGTTAATTTGTACCTA
The DNA here is from genome assembly GCA_037367405.1 of Ottelia alismoides. Taxonomy (NCBI): domain Eukaryota; kingdom Viridiplantae; phylum Streptophyta; class Magnoliopsida; order Alismatales; family Hydrocharitaceae; genus Ottelia; species Ottelia alismoides. The sequence goes on from JAZKJV010003653.1 coordinate 14,884, forward strand.
TAGGAAGAACTAGTCCTAGCTTTTGGACCAAGTTTTGTGGGCCTATATGACAACCTACAAGACACCATTGGGCACTTCACTATTTAGAATGATTTATGGCAAGCCATGGCATTTGCTCGCTAAGTTGATTCACAAATCCACATGGGCAAGATTAAAAATATTAATTGGAGTTGTCACCAAAGGAAGATTTTAAAGGATATGAAAAAAATCCTCAAGCGCATCGTAGAAGCATGAAGATCGTATTTTATACGATCTAGGGCAACTAGTCGCGCTAGTTGCGCGGTGCGGCAGAATTTAAAAAATATTTAAATGATGAAACCACATGATCCAAGAACATTTCTTGAATTGTTTCATCAAACCACATACAAGAATAAGGATTACCTCTTGGAGCATGGTTACGATCAAAGTCTTCAAAGTAAGAGACCTCATGTCTCAAGTCCGATCCAATGGAAGAGACGCTTGTGAGCATGGTGATGAACCACGTGCTTCTCACAATCCAAAGTATTGATCCAAGTGGCAAATCTCCTGATCTCGTTACGTGGGATCTATCGTTTTCTCTGCGAGTGTGACACACTGAAGGAGATGGAGATCCACGAGCAGTCGAGGTAGCGACACAATGGCGTGGCGACGACAACAGTCTCTCTAGGGTTTCTAAGTGGATGATCACTTAGACAGACTGAGAGAGAGAGAGAGAGAGAGAGAGAGAGAGTTGGCATGAGATGTGTGAGAATGAGAGAGATGTTGAGTATCTACCAAGAAGAGTAAGGGGTGCCTCTCCTTTTGTAATATTTTGGGAGTCTATGGATCTCAATCCATGCAACACAAATCCAATGGCTCACATTGATTTGTGTTTCTTTTAATGGCCATGATTTTGTTATACAAATACAACAACAATTAATTTAATTGAAATTTAATATATTTAATAATTATCAATATAATTTAATTTTATTAAATCAATCTTCCTTGGAGAATTAGGATGGAGACAAACCTCCTTCCAAATAGAAAAGGGGACAACCACCAACTTCCATAAGGAGAGGGTGACCGTCCACCCTCTTCATATGGAAGGATGAATCCTCCTTCCTATTACATGAAATGTTTATCTCATGTGCATCTCCAATATTTACAACAAATTTTGTTGTAAATTATTTCACAAAAATAAATCCAATTTATTTTGTGAACATTGCGATCATACCATTGGAAATTTGTGAATCATATTCACATCCTAAAATAAACTATAAATTACAGTTTCAATTAATTGTCCAATGTGAATCCACTTCACATTAACATTTAGTTTGTAAATGTTATTTACAATATATCTCTCTTAATCATAATTATAATATATATGAATAATATGGATAGTGTTGTCCACATTATTCTTATCCATATAAATTAAATCACATTCATCATTCTCATGCATCTAAATTATATGAATCAAATTCACATCACTCACGGTAATTAAATCACATTTATTTATCCATTTCTCAAAGCTTGGATATATTTTAACAATGAAATTATTCCTGAACGCTTTCAAGAATAATGTGCTTTCTCCATAGATACATGGGAGATAAGGACAAGGTGATTGTATGTTCCATGTATAGTAACTTAGGTATTGAGATCACATCTCAAATCCAAATCTCAGGAACCTCTTATAGATGCTTGATTAAATCAAGGCCGTAGATCTAATCTTCTCATTGCATTTGAATCATTAGATCAATGTCCAACATTTGGACTAAGATCAGATTACTTATCTAATAAGAAGAGTCATTAAAATCCAGACATGTTTCATCACTTCCACGAAATGGAAGTGTCATGGTTATACAATTGTTTATGGTCGGATCGCCCTTATGTATTCGTAATATCTGTACATCCGGCATACTGGACGATCTAGAATAAACTCGAAGATATAGATCAATTTATACTGTCATCTTTAGGGTTTTATCGTTAAGTTTCTCTTTCGATCATTGGGAGCCAACCCTTGGCTTGAGCTCGGGCTTGATAAGCCCAGTCGGGCTCGTTCAAGCCCAACTGAGCTGGCTCGGCTCGATGAGCTCAAGCCCTTATCGAGTTGGCTCAAGCTCGATAAGGCTCGAGCTGAGCCCCTTATCGATCGCGCTCTGGGCTTGAGCCCAAGGCAAGCTCATTAAGGAAAATGGGTACTTGTTGGTGGAAAAGTATTTTGCACGGGTTTAAACTCAAGACCTGCTCTATCTAAACTGTATTCCTTACCAATATGACACTATTCAAGTTATGAATGAAATATTAATTATAATGTATATTGTACATTCTATTTGCTTATAAAAAAAGGGAAAAATTACTAATTTTCTAAAGCGTGGGTGGGGGACAAATGTGTGGCTTTTAAGAATTGGGTCATGACTCGTGACTCGTGGGAGGGGGCAAAGTTAGTGGAGGGAAAATTTAAAAAGGCTACTTTTATTTTTTTTTGTATTATACATAAGTATTATATGTATATATATTCCTTATCGAGCCCCTTATTGAGTTATCGAGGCCAGCAAGGCTTGTCTCATTAAGCTATCGAGCCCAAAATTCTAGTTCGGGCTCGGCTCAACAACCTAATGAGCCAGGCTCATGAGCCCTTATCGAGCCGAGCCCGAGCCTGGCTCATCAAGCCGTGACTCAATAGCTAGCCCTAATCGTGACAGGATTCAACATAAGACTTTGGTTATCTCGATCTCATTAAGTCAACTATTTAACCTAACTAATATGACACATCCAAATCTCTATTCCCATACAGAGGACCTGCATCAAGAGGTCGGTCAGATATCAACCAATTGAGAAAGGATTGCTATCTCCTACTCAGGCTGGAGATAATCTCTTAACAATCATTTGACGGTTCTTGATGAGTCTCCAATCTAACTCTTTAGATATTCATCCAAGCACTGACCTCTATGATTCAACAATTGAATCAACATCTGTATGACCATTAAGAAGCCATGGCACACAACCATAATTGTATTAAGGGACCTTATAGTGCATTCATATACTTACTCTCAAACAGAGAGTGAAATAAACCATTAACTTTTATTGATAAATCAAACATTACAATAACATTTATTGTAGGAGTGGTTCACCTTGGACTGACATTGCTAACAATCTCCCACTAACCCTCAGTACCATTCAAGTACAATCCTTAAACCCATACTCATTACTTGCTGGTCGAAAACCTTTTGTGTCAAAGATTTGGTAAGTGGATCAACAACATTGTCGGCAGAGGCCACCTTGGTGATGACGTTGTCACCACACTTTTGAATCTCCTAAATAATGTGATATTTCCTTTCCACGTGCTTTCTCTTTTGATGCCATCTGGGTTCCTTTGCCTGAGCTATGGATCTTGTGTTATCACAAAGTAGTGGGATGAGAGTATCAGAGGAAACTACGCCAAGCTCCAAATGAACTTACGCAATCACACCACCTTTATAGAAGCATCTGATGCAACAATATATTCGCCTTCTATTGTTGAAACGACTGTAGTGTCTTTCTTCTTGCTTCTCCAGCTCACAGCACCACCGTTCAACAGAGAACACAAACCCTGATGTCAAATGTTGATTATTGATATCTGAATGGAAGTCTGAATATGTGTATCCTAAGACTTGGAGATCACCATCTCCATAAACCAAGATGTAATCTTGTGTCCATCTTAGATACTTGAAGATGTTCTTCATTGCATTCCAGTGTTGCTCTCCATAGCAGGATTGGTAATAGCTTATCACTCTCACTGCAAGGCACATATCTGACCTTGTGCACATCATGGCATACATTAAAGCTTCCTACAACTGATGCGTAGGGACATTCCTCAACACTTTGAGGAGCCATCCCTTTAGATAGGTAGATACCATGTCTTAAAGGGAAGAAGTATTTCTTAAAGTTCTCCGTATGGAAACTCTCCAAGATCTTCTTAACATACCATGTTGTGACAATCCCAAGATCCTCTTTTCTCGATTTTTGAAAAGCTTCAGACCCAAGGTTAAGAGGCTTCTCCAAGATATTTCATCTAGAAAGTATAGGATAACCAAATCTTAACACTGGTCATCATCACCATATCATTCCCTATGATAAAGATGGCATCTACATAATGCATGATGAACACAATGCCACTCTCACTGAGCTTCTTGTACACACAGTTTCATCAGGATTTTGCACAAAATCATAACTCTTTATGGTTTCGTAAAAACTGATGTTCCAGCTAGGATAAGCTTGTTTGGGCCCATAGTTGGATTTCTTTAGCTTACATACTTTGCCTTCCTCGGTTATGAAGCCCTGAGGCTGCTCCATATATATATATATATTCTCTTTGAGGTATCCATTAAGGAAAGTCGTCTTGACGTTCATCTGCCAGATTTCACAGTCAAGATGTGTAGCTATAGCTAGTAGTGTCCTGATGGACTTAAGCATAGCCACATGATAGAATGTATCAACATAGTCGATGCATTCTCTCTCCGTGCAGCTGATGAATCCCGTATTCATCATCCGTATTCATCATGCTAAAATTGATCATTTAGGCTCTGTTCCCCAAGATTCACATGCATTTAATCATTAATAGAGTATTATTAGCATTCATACATGTGTAAATAATATTTGCATTTCATCATGCATAATTGCATTAAAAATTCCATTTGTAAATTAGCCAAAAAGCCGTTAACTTCTCACATTTGTAAATAATTCATCCTAACTCCAATTGACTCAAAACCGCCTCTATTGTGTTGATATTACTAACTTCATTAAATAAAAAATACAAAAAATTACTAACTCAAATAAGTGTCAAATAATCCCAAAGTCTAAGTTCACATCCGACAGATTAAAACGCGCATATCTCCCTCATAGTGTCCAATTTTGGTCTACTCACTTTTAAAGTACTCCAATTACAAATACCTTCAAAACAAGACCAATTTTGTATTCGGAGCTCATATGTGAAAGTTGGGTTTTGAGCCTCTTTTGCGCATTTTGACTTTTTGATATTTTTGACCTAAGTTTTTATGTACATAATTAACCCTTTTAATTTTATTTCTTATTCATTGATGTTCTTTGATGAAAGTTTTATTAAGCGACACAAAAATAAAAATCTAGATTACAACTGAAATCAAAGAAACTGACTGAGTCCAAGTGTCCATTGTTGGTCTGTACAAAAATTGTGTGTTTCTTACTTCTATTTTATTTTCCTATTTTCTTATTTATTAAAAATCAAAAAATTAGATTAGTGTGTAATAATTTTCTTGGATTTTATTATATTTTTTTAGATTTTTTATCCTCTCTAAAACCACCTAAAAAATTACAAAACCCCAAAAATCCGGTTTTCTACACATGGAGAACCACTAAAAAGATCACTTCGCACATGTGACCTCTTTTGCTCCCGGGTCCTTCATGAAAGTTGTAGATCTCGTTGAGACGAACAACTTTCGTGAAAGAAATTTTTCAATCCAAGGTCTTCTTCTATTTCTTTTTTCTATTTTTCTTTGTCTTTAAATTTTGAAATTTTTTGATGCCACATGGCAGCTCTTGGGCATGCCATGTGGCGCCCCCACTTCATTCCTCTCTCCCCCTCATGTCACATGCCTAGCACTTGACCCTTCTATCTTCTCCCCTTCTGACGCTGTGCCCTGTGCATGTAATCCCATCCACCGCCCCGACCGTTGCGGCGACCTCCGAGTAACGGTCGTCGCGCCGCTTCCGCACCGCCCTCGCGGTTACACTTCGCCTCCAGCCATTATCCTCCCTGCCTCCCTATAAAACCTCGCTGGCCCGCATTCTCATGCCCCATCCGCCGACTCATCAGCTACGAAGGGAGGGCCATGCACTGAGCGTCGGTGATAGCGACGCCAAAACCTCTTCTTCGACGAAGCCCCTCGATAGCTGGGTGTGATCCGAGGTTTCAAACCTCGTCGCAGCCTCTTCCCCGAGGACTACCCTTGCTCCGGCCTCCTTCGGCCGTCGAGCTTCGTCCCCCAAGTACTCCCCTTGTTCTCCACCCGATCCCTACCATCCTCCGGTCCGCCCCACACAACACCGTCGGCCTTGCACATGACGAAATCCCTTTCCCTTTGCCGCCCCTACGCTTCACCGACCACAGGCTTCGCTATCAACCCCCTCCCCCTTTGTTTGGATAAACTTTTGTAGGTACAGGAGCTCGTCGAGCTCCCTCCTCCACCGTTGGTCGATGCTAAGGTCGAGCCCAACCGCCCCTCCGCGTGCGTCAGCCATCTCCGCCCCCCCTTCATCGTCGCCACGACTGCCCCGCTGATCCTCCTCCGCTCGCCCCAGTCGATCGCTCGCCCCCTCCGCCCCGTCGAACACCCAGCAGCCGGCCCGCTCGGCCCTCGCCATCGGCTCTGCCGCCCCGCCCTCGCTGCAAGCAGTTACCGTCGGATCTGGCAAATAGCTTTTGATCCGACGACCCCAGAGCTGCCATGTGTACAATCCCGAGCCTCTGCCCAGCCTCGAGACTCGAGTCGCCCGAACCAACATCAGCCTGCCACGTAGGCTCGGGCGTCTTAGCCTGAGTCTTGCTGCCCGAGCCTCAGCGCCGCCATCTGAACCTCGGCCTCAGGACCCGAGCCTCTGGTTCGGTGCCCTACTTCAGCCTCGGGCCGCCCGAACCACCGCTCCACCTCCGGGCCTCCTAGCGTACGTGCGACGGACGTGCGCTGGGGGGAAATTGCAGAAGTCCCTCTATCTTTTCCGATATTGCAGGAATACCCCCGCTAGGGGTAAATTACGTCCAGGCCCAACCGACTTTGCGAAATTGTAGATAAGTCCTTCCAGGAACCATTTTGAAGGAAATAAACTTTTTTATTTACATTTTAGTCCCTGAAATTTCATTTCATCATATCTTTTCCATACGAACTCCGTTTGTAGCATTTAATATGTCATTTTGAAGCTCTTTTCATACTCTATCACTTGGCATAATTTATGAACAGATCTGAGGTTGTTTATTGATAACTATCATTTGCGGATCTCTGTTGACATATGCAGGTTGAATGTTGACATTATATTCTCATGGATAAATTGATGAATCAATTCTGCAGGGGTGTTCTTATGAAGGATAGATATTGAACTCTCTTTCTTTTACAGGATCAATTTTATTGAGGCTTCGATTAGAGAATAATGATTTACCAATAGAATCATTTGCCTTATCCCAGTAAATTGCAGGATTGTTTCTCAGAACTAATTTCCTTCTGCCTGCTTCTGGAGTTATTTTGATAAATACTTTTGGACATGATTTCTTTCGATCTGTGATGTGAATTTGAGGACTAATTGACTTTAATAATTGATGATTTAAATCTTAAAAATCACAGATTCTGAGCCGAATTAGTATTCCTATTTATTACCTTGACATTGCATTTCTTAGGATTTGTTTTATATTTTCCCAACACAAAAATTAACCGAGCATTAATTCGTTACTTAATTTTATTTAAAACCGTGCAACTAAAAATCATTATTCCCTGTGTTCGACCTTGGTAGACTTGCCAAGTAAAAATATTCCACAACATTCAAAGTTTGCGGTACTTTGATCGACCGATTTTCGCCTCCTATACTACAATTCATCATTATTAAAGAGGCGGATTTCATGTTCATCAAATGGCGCTGTTGCCAGGGAACGACAAATTTTTAGTGTTTTAAATCATTTTATGTAATTAATCTTTGTGAAGTTAATTTTTGTGTCATTTTCTCTTCTGCATTTTATTTTGCAGTTCTCTCTTACTTCTGATACCAACTACAATTTCTCTCTTTGCAGACTACTAGGAGCAAAATTTTGGAATTTAAATCAAGGATATGCAAGGACGAAGATTAAGCTTTAATTTTTGTGAATGAGAGAGCTTAGTTTAGGGTTAAATTTCTGCATTATTCTCAGGGTTCCTCTCTTTGAACCCTTGTAATACAGACTGAACTTTTCTGTGGTGTGTCGGTCTGTTTCAACCCCTTTTGTGTGTTGGGACCCGGCTTGAGTGGCGTAGGACTTAGGCACATATACGATCGTTTATTTATCATTGATTGTGCTCGTAATTCTTAGGCCATACGTTCACTAACTATACACACTATAGATCGTTCAACATTAACCAATTTTTGAAATCAATTCTTCCCGCTAATAGAACTATATGTTTAGGACGTTTTTTTGTCTGTGCATATCATTTAGTATAATTTTAAATTCCTTGTCTTACATCTCGCATGAAGAACGCAGGGATTCACTGTAAGTATTTCTCTTAATCATGCATCATTGATTTACGTTTGCATTGGCTTTTTCAATTCTCCTTTCTCAAGTTTTACAACATAGGATTTAAAGGAATTGGGACTACTCGTTAGGCTTGAATTTCTGTGCTTACATAAACTACAGTGATAACTGTAACTTAAAATTGGGACTGCTAATCAAGGCGACTGTAAATAAAACTAACATAAAATTAACCTGTGTCTGGTGGAGAGAAACCCACTCATTGTTTGTAAGGACTAGAATGCACACTTTGGATAGAGACAAAACTGAGAAATTACACAAAGACTACTGTTTTTAAAAACAATTAGCTACTTTTCAGTGAGGGTCTCGGGTAGCCGTTCTACGGTCCGACTTCCCTTAGCAGAGTGGGTGGTTTAGAGGACACCGCGGAAGGCTCTGTCCTCAAGAAACAATGGTAGCCGTTTAAACGGTCTGTACTTACACCTATACTGGCTGAGAGTAGGTGCAACTAGTTGTACGAACTCGATACAGTCTTTGTGAAATATTTCGGTACCTAACAACTCTGCTTAATTTTCAAGATTGTTTTGTCATCACATTAAAATTGAAAAGATAAGCGACCGAACCCTGACGTGCCTTCATCTGTGTTGAGTGGGTGAATCTGAAAATTTGACTTGTGTTTGCTTGGTGTATGCGTTCTCATGAATACTATCTTCTCGACTCCTCTTAGTCCTAGGGTCTCCATCTTTAACACTCCTCCTCCTTTAGGGTTCAGTCAACTCCAGACTAACCCTTTATTTTACTCCTTCACTAAGGAAACTTTTATCCTTAGCAAATCTTCACTTAATTCTGTCACTTAATTCTGAACTCTTTTCTTCTGAAGGTGAATCACAATGCCTCCAAAGAAGAACCTTGGTGACGATGAGAACGATAATGACCCAATTTGAGCACTCTTGGCTAGGATTACCGCTGCTGAACAACACAATGAACTCCTTAGGGCACAGATAGAAGTAATGCAACGCGGCGATAATGCGATGGAAGATACGTACCTCCCGTAAATTGATGATGATTATAATTGGTTGAGGCTGGTACCCCCTGAGGATGTGTTCGAACACAAACCGCATTCGGAGGGAATAATCATGAAGAACCATATATCTTCCTCCGTGATTTCGACTTAGCCTGCGCTAACCTCTGCCTCCCTAGGGTTAGCCAAGACTACATAAGGTTGAGAGTTGTCCCCTTCGCCTTGATAGATAAGGCAGCTTACTGGCTGAAAAACTTAGGGGAAGTAGTCACTACATGGGCCACCTTCAAGGATCTATTTTTAAAAAAATTCTACCCAGTTAGTAGAATTAACCAGATGCGGATCAAGCTCACAAGCTTTACCCAACACCCGAGCGAACCATTCTATGAAACTTGGGAAAGATGGACAGACTTAATCCAAAAATGCCCAGGGCACGAGATAAGTAAAATGATGCTGGTCCAAATTCTTGTTAGCGGGCTGAACCCTGAGATTCAAGGGTTGGTAAGTGCATCCTGCGAAGGAAGCTACATGGGACGCCACGAGGACATCGTCTACAAGGTATTTGAGAAACTTGCTGAATCCAACCGTGCACAAACCACCAGCCGAGCTTACATAGCCACCTCCAAAAAGATGGCGAATAATCTGACGATCGATCAAAGTGCTGATATGGGAATAATAGCTGATAAGCTAACTATGGTCGAGCAGATTTATAAAAAAATGGACGAACTCCATAAATCATCTGATATGGAGAAATTAGCTAAATTACCTAAGCAATTGAAGGAATTGGCTGATAGGGTATCTAAGATACCTGCCCTAACATCACCCCCCACATCCATACACCAAATTCACTACATTCGAGGTCAAGGGGTAGGGCAACAGAGCCACTGGGGTGGAGACCAAGTCTTGTCCCATAAAACTGAAGAAACCTTCGCTCAAACTATTTACAAGGAACCTCCACAAGTCATGGAGATAAACGGAGTTTGATATAACATGGAACCGATCAATCGCTCAGACCAAAACTCTACTCCGAACCCTCGTCCACCGCAAGCCCGACCCACCTACCAGCCTCAACCGCAGCAACGACAACAATACCGCACGGGTTATCAGAACCCGCAACCACAACCACAACAGAACCAACGCCAAGGCCAGCAGGGTCAATTCAGACAATATTAGCAACCTCAGGCCAGACAGGGCCAGGGATCCTCATCTTCTTCTATCTCTCCAGAACTCCAGCGAGTGCTGGACGAGCTTCATGGCATGAGAGTTGACATAAGTCAACTCTCTCGGTGGAGAGATGAAGTGACCGCACCCCAGACCATGATTCCAGCTCAAGTCCTTGCTAACCTCGGACATAATCACGTATTAATCTATGAGTATTCCATACCTGAACATGAGCTCGCATCAAATAATAACGCTTATCATATTTCTCTTAGGAGCGGAAGGACCGTAACCATGCCTGATCGAGCTAAGGAACACGGAGACATAGCCCCAGTGTCCACAAATTCACACAACCCTAGGGGAATTGACAAAGGAAGACAAGAGGAAAAAGAAGAAGACCCACCCACACCACCTGTGATACACTACACAACTAGAAATAATGGAGAATTAGAGTTTGAGTCTGACGAAGACACGCCACCAAGACATCCGCATCATCAGACCACCAATTTCCCTTTTTTAGTCCTAGTACTATAAATATTTTTTCATTCAATAAAAGTGATGTTTTTGATCACAACAAGTCCATCCCTTTCCCCCGTGCTCTTACGACAGGAAAGAAGAAAACATAAAAAATCAAAAAAATGATGACGAGATGGCCCGCATATATAAGGAAAATATTAAGGTCACTCTGTCCCTAGACGAGATGATAGAAAGAGACTCGGATTTTTGAAAGTACCTTAAGGTGAGATGCACACCAACAAGGCCCAACAAACAGACTCCTAGCTGAACAAAGAAACACATACTCTCAGTTACCACATCTCGTCTTAAAAAAATGAGCTGCCAAGGAAGAAAAGATACATGGGTGCTCACTTTGTCACTGACCACATCAAAGAAATCAAGTTTGCAAGAACATTGTTAGACAATTGTTCATCCATCAATCTCATGCCCACAACCCTATTTGAGCATCTAAATCTAGGTCCTATTAAGGAATCTGCAGCCGTACTTCAATTCGCAGACACATCAACTAAGCGACCTAGGGGGGAGATTTGAAATGTTGTCATCAACATAGAGGGACAAAATTACCCAGTAGATTTCACAATACATGACATGGATGTCCCTAGAAATTGGAAAGATTCTCAGATGATACTAGGGCGACCCTTCCTTAGGACCACAGGAGCTATATTCGATTACACATCCGAGAGAATCCAGTTTGGAAAAGTTGAACTTAAAATGAAGCAAACTAGGTTTCAAAGACCTGACACTGAGTCGAGCACCGAGTCTGAAAAATCAGAAACTGAGACATAATTTACAGAAGCAACAATTGGGCCCTGGAGACAAAACCCAACCGCTATGATAGAATCAACCTCATCTGAAGAGAAAATTGTTGATGACTTTGTCTGCCAGCTCATTCATGCATCTACCTATACTCTAGGAGACTTAGAGGCCCCTCTGGACATGTCAGTCTATTCTCCTTATAGGCAATCCCTCAGATCAGACGCGGCGCTTGCTACACCACAATCCATCATTAACGATCCGATCCAAGAAATACCCACGATGGTGGCCGATATTGATACACTGCAAGCGTCCACATCACAACAAGAAGCATCACTGAGGGGACCAGATTCGAGCAACATTATTGACCTACCTGAACTCAAACCATTGCCCCCTACGCTTAAGTATGCCTTCCTTGCAGGAGAAAAAGGACGGTTTCCGATCATCATCAGTTCACATCTGACCAAGAGCAGCCGCCTGCTTAATGTTTTGGAGAAAAATCGCAAGGCTATAGGATGGAGATTGTCTGATCTTCCAGGGATAAACCCAGCCCTGTGCTCACACCATATTTACCTGGAGGATAATGATAACCCTCTCGTGAATGCCAACGAAGATTGAATCCAAACTTACGGGAAGTGGTTAAGACTGAGATTGAAAAATGGTGTAAGGCTGGTTTCATATATGCCATCTCCGACTCCAAGTGGGTGTCACCTTTGGATGCGGTTCTGAAAAAGTTGGGACTTCAGATTATCACCAATGAGGAGGGAGAAGAGATCACGACACGAGTACCCACATCGTGGCATGTCTGTGTGATTACAGGCGCCTGAATGCCGCAATGAAGAAGGATCACTTTCCGCTGCCTTTTATTGATCAAATCCCGGAGAGATTGGCAGGGAGAGAATACTTCTGTTTCTTAGACGGGTACTCGGGCTACAATCAGGTAGCCATCACCCCCGAGGACCTGGAAAAGACTACTTTTACATGTCCTTTCGGCACATACGCATTCAAGCGAATGCCTTTTGGGCTTTGCAATGCCCCCGGTACCTTCCAGCGATGCATGATTGCTATTTTTACCCACATGATAGGGGATTTCCTGGAGGTCTTCATGGATGACTTCTTGGTCCATGGTGATTCATTCGATGATTGTCTAGCGCACCTGGATTGGGTCCTCCAAAAGTGTAGGGAAGTGAATCTGGTGCTCTCTTGGGAGAAAAACCATTTCATGGTAAAAGAGGGAATTGTATTGGGGCATGTCATCTCCAAGAAGGGAATGTAGGTTGACCCTGCCAAAGTTGATGTGATCAAAAAGCTCGAGCCACCTACAAATGTGAAACAAATACGGTCTTTTCTTGGGCATGTCAGATTTTACAGAAGATTTATCAAAGATTTTTCAAAAATTGCCCCATCGCTAACTGACCTCCTAGGGAAAGACATCGAGTTCCTAGTAGATCATAAGTGTCTTGAGGCCTTTGGACTACTCAAAAGGAGGATCATTGAGACTCCCGTCCTACAAGCTCCCGACTGGTCTCTTCCCTTCGAGATCATGACAGACGCATTCGGTTTCGCAATAGGAACTGTGTTAGGACAATGAAAATATGGAATCCCGTATGCTATTCACTACGCAAGCAAAGTTTTAGACCCTACTCAGAAAAATTACACTGTGACTGAAAAAGGAAATGCTTGCTGCAATTTTCGCCTTGGAAAAATTTTGATCTATACTTCTAGGATCGAAGGTGACAGTTTATACATACCATTCTGCCATTCGATACTTAATGGACAAAAAGGACGCAAAAGCACGACTCCTTAGGTGGATACTATTTCTTCAGGAATTTGATCTGGAGATTAAAGACAAACCTGATGTTAAGAATGTCGTGGCTGATCATTTATCACGGATCAAACATAACATAATCTCGAAATATGAATCCATCCGTGAAACCTTCCCAGACGAGTCAATTTCTTCTATTGACTCACTGCCATGGTATGCCTACACGGTGGATTATCTTGTCATCAAGGAAGTTCCTCAGGGTTGGTCCAGGAATAAAATCGATCGACACATATCTGAAGTGAGACACTACCATTGGGAGGATCTCTTCCTTTTCTTTGAAGGACCGGATTGCATATAGAGAAGATGTATTCCTGAAGAGGAATACCAAAGTATCCTCAATCTATGCCACACCTTGGAGGCGGGAGGACATCACTCTCGGAAGAGGACCGCTGAGAAGATATTGTAATGTGGATTTTATCGGACAACTTTGTTTAAAGATGCTTACAATTTTGTCAGGTCGTGCCCCGTCTGTCAGAGAATGGGAGGGACCATTGGTTCCAAAGATACCATGCCTATGCAACCAGTGATCATATGTGATGTATTCGATGCATGGGGCATTGATTTTATGGGCTCATTCCCTAATAGTCAAGGATTTGAATATATTCTTCTCGCGGTAGGTTATTTATCTAGGTGGGTGGAGGATATCCATATTCGAGCAGCAGATAGCAAAATCGTTTGCAAGTTTTTAAAGGATAATATTATTTCGAGGTTTGGAATTCCAAAAATGTTAATGTCTGATGGGGGTAACCATTTTGTCAACCGGGAGGTGAAGAAGTTGATTAAGGAATACGTCATCGAGCACCGTGTCGCTAGTCCTTACCATCCACAATACAATGGCATGACCAAGGTGTCAAACAGGGAGGTCAAAGGAATTTTACAGAAGCTCGTCCGTCCTGACAGGAAGAACTGGTCCCAACTCCTGGACCAAGTTCTATGGGCTTATCGGACGGCTTATAAGACCCAATCGGACACCTCCCCGTTTCGAATGGTATATGGAAAGCCATGCCATTTGCCTGCAGAACTCGTTCATAAATCACAATGGGCAATCAAAAAGATTAATTGGAACTGTCACCAAGGAAAGAAGAACCGAGAGATGGATTTGAATGAACTATCCGAAATCCGAAATCTTGCTTATGAAAACAACACCATTTACAAGGACAAAGTAAAGAGATGTCATGACAAGAACATTCGAACAAAGATCTTTGTCCCAGGGAAGAAAGTACGGTTATTTAATGCAAAATTGAAAATTTTCCAAGGTAAATTGAAATCAAAATGGAAGGGACCCTTCATTGTAAGAGAGGTACACAATAATGGTAGTGTTGAGATCTCAGAGACTGTAGATAGCACGCAAACATCTATAGTCAACGGTCAACTACTTCAACATTTTGTAGTCCAACGAGCAATTAGTACAAGTTGAACAGATCTCCTTCACTCAGGGCATAGCTTTTGACGAAAGATTTGATCTGGCCAGATAGACCACCTCTCTGGATCCAATACTCTCCTGTATATCCATCTACCCGCTCTCGGTCCCCCGATACTTAAGGGGACCGATTTCATTATGTATATATCACTTCTCCTCTTTTTCTTTTTGACCCATCTATACTTAGTACGAGCTATGTCTACATTTCACTTTGTGCCATGAGGACATAGCATACGCTAAGTATAGGGGGCGTGTTTGTATATATTTTATCTACTGTATCCATAGCTCATACTTTAATTGTCTTCATCTAACATCAGGGATGGGTATAAGTAGTGTACATTATGTGTATAATACCTATTTAAAAAAACAAAACAAACAAAACAAAATTAAACAAAAAAAACCTTTTTGCATGTAAAAAAATTCAATCATGGTCTTGCATTTCATCAAGCATTTCATGCATTCCTTGGTTAACATATTCCTGACACATTCACTGTCACTCGAGGCTTGAGGATTTTGAGGACACTTGATTTCTGTGATCTTAAGAGTCTGAGTTAACATGCCTTAGTCATTAGGGTTTTTGAACTTAATTATCTACACTTCCCTAATTTGAAAGATTGAGATCTATATTGCACTCTTCATCTCTACCTTCAAAAAAGAATATGATCAGCACAATCACTTTCACAACTGCATGATTGATGAGATGAGTTGAGTTATCACTTGAGGAACTGGGATTAGAGATTTGAGTTTAGACCCGATTTGATGATATTCAAGGATGCGATAAAGTTAATGAAGGCTTCAGAAAATCCGAGTGTCAGCAAAATCCTAGCCAATATGTGAATAAGTTCATATGTTATCTTTTTGATATTGACCTAAGTGCCAGGGTGTGTTGAAACTTAATAAAAATTGTTGATCAGTGTGCACCAACTTTTGGTAAAAGCAGTAGAGCTAGCCAACAAAAGAAAAGAAAAAGAAATGTCAAAGAAAAACTCTATCATCCAAAGTCACATTCCAAATGAAATGAGATTCCACCAATGGCGAGCGCTCCCAAACATTTTCAAAGTGTCCACTTAGACCAAACGCTAATTCGGACCAAGGAGTCAGGCTGACACCACAAAAAGGGCTCTGCATCGTAAGCGATACAAGTTTGGGTGTCGAAGGTATCTTAGATTCTCAAAAGAGACACACCCCGGTGTACTCCCAGAAAAATAAGTGCAGACGACTCCAAATTCTCTTGACGGACACATTGATCAATAAAATAAAAATATACTTTTGTTGATTAATAAGGCACTCGAGAGGCACCTTGTTCCAATGTGAGGCAGAGAAAATCAGACACAATCATACGCCCTCCATCATCTGTCTGTCCATCTACACTTTCAAGTCTGACAAACTAATGAGACAGTTGACTGAAGTAAGAATAGACTTATTCTCTAGTGTTGAGAATTAGGTCTAGAGGAGAGTCTCTTGGATTGGAACTTTGGGTGATGTCTAGACTTGACTCTCATGAATGCATTACGCTAAAAATCATATCCTTATATTATATGTACAAATAAAGAGTTTGAAAATTAGAAAAGTTGGATTCCTTCTGATTAAAGCATGATTGAGCCCACAATTTTAGGATCACTCAAATTAAGGGTCTTCTATGAATCGACCTTGAAAATTCACATGCACAGTCAGGGATGTATTCAACTAAGACATTCATTCATTAATGCTCAGGGACGAGCATGGTTAAGTATAGGGGTATGATGAATCCCGTATTCATCATGCTAAAATTGGTCATCTAGGCCATGTTCCCCAAGATTCACATGCATTTAATCATTAATAGAATATTATTAGAATTCATACATGTGTAAATAATATTTGCATTTCATCATGCATAATTGCATTAAAAATTCCATTTTTTAAATTAGCCCAAAAAGCCGCTAACTTCTAACATTTGTAAATAATTCATCCTAACTCCGATTGACCCAAAACCACCTCTATTATGTAGATATTACAACTTCATTAAATAAAAAATACAAAAAATTACAACTCAAATAAGTGTTAAATAATCCTAAAGTCTAAGTTCACATCTGATGGACTAAAACGTACATATCTTGGTCTACTCATTTTTAAAGTACTCCAATTTCAAATACCTTCAAAACAAAACCAATTTTGTAAAATTTGGAGTTCATATGTGAGTTGGATTTTGGGCCTCTTTTGCACATTTTCACTTTTTGCTATTTTTGACCTAAGTTTTTATGTACATAATTAACCCTTTTAATTTTATTTCTTATTCATTGATGTTCTTTGACGAAAGTTTTATTAATCGACACAAAAATCCAAATCTAGATTAAAAATGAAATCAAAGAAATTGATGGAGTCCAAGTGTCCGTTGTCGGTCTGTACAAAAATTGTGTGTTTCTTACTTCTACTTTATTCTCCTATTTCTTATTTATTAAAAACACAAAAAAATAGATTAGCGTGTAAATAATTTTCTTGGATTTTATCATATTTTTTTAGATTTTTTACCTCTCTAAAACCACCTAAAAAATTACAAAACCCCAAAAATCCAGTTTTCTATACACATGGAGTACCACCAAAAAGACCACTTCGCACAGGTGACCTCTTCTGCTCCCGAGTCCTTTAATGAAAGTTGCAGATCTCATTGAGATGAACATCTTTCATGAAGGAAATTTTTTGATCTGAGGCCTCCTTATATTTCTTTTCTATTTTTCTTTGTCTTTAAATTTTGAATTTTTTTGATGCCACGTAGCAGCTCCTGGGCATGCCATGTGGCACCCCCACTTCATTCCTCTCTCCCCCTTGGGTCACGTGCTATATCCTCTCCCCTTCCGACGCTGTGCCCTGTGCATGTAACCCCCTCCACCGCCCTAGCCGTTGCGGCCACCTCTGAGTAACGGCCGTTGCGCCGCTTTCGCACTGCCCTCTGATGAATCCATATTTCATCATCTTTATTCTATCATTTTGGCCTCAAAAACCCTAGTAAATGCTTGTAAATAGCATTAATTAGAGCATATTAGCATTCATGCATGTATCTGTAAATAGTGTATAAAATACTATAATTAAAGCCAAAATCATAGAATAAATAAAAGAAAAGAAAAAGAATAAAATATTGTAAATATTTTATGACCCAAACCCCGAGACCTAGGCATCTTGATGAATAGGTCGACAAGGAATAAAGTAGGGGGAGATAAGGGTCAAATACAATGTATTTCATTCATTCTTTATTCATTTTGGGACCTATTTCTGGTTCCACTTTTTATACCTCAAATAAATAAATTTTGAATATGAAAGTTGTAGAGAATTAAATAAAAAATACAAAATTTATTTCACTCCAAAATAATGTACAGATAAAAAGTTATGGTCTGAATAAAATTCCAGAATCCCAACTTCCCAGACCCGTATATCACAAATGAAAACTACAAATGGAGCAAACTCACCTTTAATTGTATATAGAATAAAATAAGCTATTTAGTGGCGGTGATTTCGCATTTGGCGGAGCTACGGGTTGAAAGTTGAGTTTTGGACCCTCATTGTATACTTGTACTGAATAAAATATTCAATTTATTCTTTATTCATTAATTTTATAATTTTATATTTTTATAATTTTTTAATTAATATTTATAATTCATATGCACATTAAAATCAAGATAAAACTCAAAACAAGTTCAAAATAAAATATATGTATAAATATCATACATAGGTAAACTACCTATACTTATACCTGTAGAAAACATACTTATATTTTATTAAACATACAAAACACATCAATAAAATAAAATAAAAATATATTTGTATATATAAACGTATTTTATGATTTTATAAAATACTAAATAAAAATAATAAAATTAAAATACATAAAATAAAAATAAGTTAATAAAATACATAGGTATATGTACCTAGATAGGACTAAAAAGACAACTTGTAAAAATATATCTCATAAAAATAATTAAAAATCAGAATAAAATACTACATAAAAAATAAATATTTTTTATATTATAACCAAAATTTAATTCTTTTTTTTTCTATTTTTAATTGAATTTTTAAAACTTTTTTAGGACCTTTTTCCTGGTTGGTCCACGTGGACCAATCGGGGGGCAGTTGCAGTTGACCTCGGTCACCAGTCTGCCCTAGGTCCTGTAGCCCGCGTCAGACCGTGGTTTGAACCCTCTTTCTCAATTTTTTCGAGGCCTATCCTTGCATCATCTCGTGATAGTTTCTTCTTGGCTTTTGATCCTCGATCAATGGGCATGCCTGCCCTAATGTAACCTCGGTCGAAGGACCACTGTGCTCATCGTTAGGCCTCGTTCTTCCCCCATGACCGTCAACCCTACTTAAGCGAACCTTGAAGTTCGATTCAAATTTGAATAGGGATTCATCCAATTCTGACCCCCCTTGGTCTCGCTCGAGCATCTTGGAGGTGACAGCTCCAAGTCTCCTTCTTCAAGGCGGAGGATCGACACGATCTGGGCGTGTTCCAACCCCACCTCCGGCGACTTCCCCGTTGAGGTACATCAACCTCGGGTATCCCCCTTGAGGTGTTTCTTCGCTCCATTTTCGTCCTAGTTTCATTCCTGGTAGTCTTAGGCTCATTTAGATCCCCGTTTCGCGTCCAACCATCCATCGATTGGCCAAATCGATTCCCTCGCCGGAGTTTGCTCCGGCCGAGCACTGACACCGCCGTTCACCCCTTCTTGAGAGCCACAGGAGGTCGAGGCATTTTGCCCTCGACCTCTTTAACACTTCCTGCAGGTCCAAGAGCCACAGCGTGCATATGGAGGCGATTTTGAAGGCCGGCCGAGGTTCCTGGAGTCTCATTTCTCCGCCGACCTCACGCCGCCTCTCCAAGCTTCGCCGGAGAGTTTTGCTGCCCCCAGCATCTTGAGGAGGACCATAGGATCCTGCTGGGCCATTTTGCAGCTCGAGAGAGTGCCAGAAGACGGAGAAGGAGATCGAGGAAGCTCGCGTACGGCGAGTTCTTCCCTGTTTTTCATCACCATCTCCCAACCGTCAGATCATCGGCCCAGCCCAGGAGCTACAACCTTCGTCAGATAAAAGCGCCTACGGCCGTTCGATCAACCTTGGATGTTCTAATCTTGGCCGTGGATGACGAAGAGGTACCAGCGCGCCCAGGCTTGACACGTGGATAAGTGGATCCATCCGCTCCCTTGCGAGGGAATTTTGCAAGTATATCCCCCGCCTTTTTGTAATTTTCTTTTAGTCCTGAAACTTTAACCAGTAGTTTAAATTTTTGTAAATTTTATAATTAGGCCCCTGAGTTTCTCAATATTACAACTAGGTCCTCTGCCACGTCACCTCACATGACCTGTTCACGTGAGGCACGGGCTTTTTGCATAGAGGCCCCGGCCTTTGTTTTATTTCATTTCAGTGCCTAAACTTTGGGTTTAAGTGTAAAAGTTTTTGGAACAATTGCATGTAAGCCCTCGGGCGTTGGTTGAAATTACATTTGGTCCTTCCCAGGCGCGTGCAAGTCACGCGCCCTGGTGGGCACTTTGCTGTGATACCCCTGCGGATCTGAGATTTTGGGATTGGTCCATTAAATTAAATATCAAGTGTTATATTTTGTGGAAAATTGCATGTTTGCACCTGGATGTTTTACTATTTGCACTTATACCCCTGCTAGGTTGAATTATTTTTGAGTGCTTGTCTAATTTATTTAGGACATCACTTTAATTCGAAAAATTTTCAAAAATTCAAGTTAAGCTCCTGTTCACTTGCACTTTCACGCCATATTTTTAGTTTTTGATTTTATTGCATTTTCATATTTATTAAAAATCAAGAACTTGCCATTTCAGTACTGTCTAGCTTAGAAAATACCAAAAAAATAGTAAAATACCTTAAAAAATTCCAAAAAAATCACCTACTGTGTATTTTAGCCTATTTTAGTGTCATTCCAAAAATCACTAAAAATCTCAAAAGAAAACCTTAAAAATTCGAAAATACCTAAAAACTTCAAAAAAATTCTAAAAAATTATAGTAAACTCCAAAAATTGCAAACTCAAGTTCTTTAGTTTCCTCTTTTTCTTATCTTTATTTTAAAATTAGTTTGGAAAATTTTGGTGGCTGTTTGATAATTTTCATTCATAGTTTTACTCACAGCCAGCAACTTATTCACTGTTCTCATTTATTTTGTCTTTTAAAAATACCAAAAACATTTTGAAAAATACCCAAAAATCACAAAACAGTAAAAAATCATAAAAAATACCAAAAAGATTTTATTTCTGAATTTTTGAGCATTTTTGCATATTTTTATAAGTATTTTATCTTCTCTTTTATTACATAGTTGATATATTCCAATATTGAAAAAGAAAAAAATATAAAATATAAAAAAGATAAAAATCAGAAAATTAAAAATCAAAATACAAAATTAAAAATTAAAATAAAAATTTTTTAAAAACCCACAAAAATATGCATTGCATAGTGTAGACACCACATTCTCTTTCACACGCACACACGCACGCACGCATACACACACACACGCACACACGCATGCACGCACGCACGCACACACACACACACACATGTTCGACCTACCCTGATTGCTCCTTCTGTTCGAACTCTCTGCATACTTGCTCTATACATCTTTTGTGCAGAGTTAAAAATAAATTTTAACTTCACATTTATTTCTTATTGTTTGATCTATAGTGTGGGTTAATTGTTGATTAAATATGGGATTTTGTAGTGGTCAATACACCGACTGTTGATTCGCCTTGTGAATCAATACGCCCGCTCTAAATCTCGTGTTTATCAAATGGCGCCGTTGCCGGGGAGCAGCAGCGTATAGATCACATTTTTGTCTGATTGTGTTTGTTTCTCTACCATTGCTTCATTTTATCTCTCTTGCATTTTTGATATATATTGTTGAACTTTTCTGACCATCTCTTTTCATCTTCTTGCGAGGGACCGCGGAGCGAGGCGGATCGCCTAGGGGATCCAGAGCAACCACGTGAAGCGGAGCCGGCTTTTCTTAAGCCAAGCCGGCAGGAGAGAGCAGGAGGATTGAGAGAGTGATTAGATTAGTTTGCATTTTATTCTGTGAGAGAGTCATTATCAATTTGTAATAATACATGACTTGGACACTTGAACTTCCGGGCCTAATTTCTGGGTATTTGTTTACCCGGGGGCTCACCGCGGATTTTGACGAGTTTTTCACCGCTGTCATTTTCCGGTTTTGATTTCATTTTCCCTTTCTTTTGTGGATTGAGCCCTTAGATTTTAGGCATTGCTTGATCGATTAGATTAGGTCCAAACACCCTAATAATCTTTGCATGTACCTATAGTGCGTATTTGGACTTAGCTTAATTAAACAGTCAAATCATCATCTTAGATCCGCCGCGCCGCGAGCCCACCCCATCAAGCGCTACTCCTGAACTCGATTTGTCGAGAAGAGGAGGGGTGAGTCTAGACCGGACCCTTAGGATCGAGGATTGGTGATTGACTTGTGGTTCTTCACGCTAGCAATTGCCTGCTTAGGACGATTTCCGCTTGCATATCGGCATGTAGTATAGGTTTTATAAATTCCTGTTTTGCATCCCGCATGGAGAGAGCTAGGATTTGCTGTAAGTCTTCTTACTTAGCATTCATCATTTAGGCACAAAGGTGAGATTTCCACCTTAGTGTCGACTTGCACGGCTTTTCCGACTCTATTCTGCCTCTATTTTTGGACAAAGTAGGATCAAGAAAATACAAAAACCGTTAGACGCTTGTTTGAATTTACTCAAAAGAAGCGATAACACCAAAAAAATTAAAAAAGGGACTGCTAAGAAAACTTTGACCTAAATAAAATTGGTAATTGGACTCATTGATTGGGGAGAGTCACACCGTCACTTGTCTTCAGGTTGCATGGGAAGGTCTCCTTCCAAGTGAGTTGAGTGCTTCGTAAGGATTAGAGCCCAAATCCCAGCTTGTGGCTGCCTTGTGTATCGCCTGGATTTCCAAAGTATTGGCGCTTCTATCGTATGTGGACGAGTAGGGCTTGGTCAACATTGGTTACTCTCTATTGTGTAGAGCATCGACCTTGTCCGAAGTATCGAGCCTAGGCCACGTCTTCACG
This sequence comes from Ottelia alismoides, assembly GCA_037367405.1. Lineage (NCBI taxonomy): Eukaryota > Viridiplantae > Streptophyta > Magnoliopsida > Alismatales > Hydrocharitaceae > Ottelia > Ottelia alismoides. The sequence goes on from JAZKJV010003653.1 coordinate 37,830, forward strand.
GGGGTGTCTGTCTCATCGTCTCGTGTCCGAGTAGGTTCTTGCATGCTCACGGGTGATTCCGTTGCGAGCGAGTTCTGAAGTATCGGTTTCGCCTATTGGCTTCCTTTCTCTATTTCTTTGGCTGAGTAGGGATCCAGGAAGGGTTACAACGACCTCAAAAAGCGCAAGCTACATGTTACACAGGAGGAGGACAAGTACGGGATACTCTTCCGGCAATACTCTCTCTCCTATAGGCGTAGCGCTCTAAGGACTCGTTAAAAGATAAATTCCTGAATTCAAGCTAAAAACTACAAAGATAATAGCCGAACCCTTACAGCTTCATGTGTTGACTTGGTGAATCCCCTTGTCTTGTATTTGATTGCTAGTTGAATCTAGGTCAAGATCAAAAACACCGCACAATCGTGCGCAATTTTGTCACTTCCTTCTTCTTCTCCATTTCTTAGCCGTCATCTTCTCAAATAATCAAGATGATGGGACGGAGATCTCTTAGGCCGACCTTGTCGGCACCGCTATGCAGCACTCCTCCTTATTCATCTAGGACAACCTCAGAGAATCCGCTCTCTGAGCCTGAGTTCACATCCACCCTGTTCCCCCTAGACCACCCTTCTCATTCCCCTTCCATCAGTCCAAGAGTCTCAGAATTTAGTGCATCGCAGAGCTCAGAGCATTTGACGGCACCTGAGATGGGTTCTTTTGCTTTTTCAGAGAACCCAGACATGGCTGATAGAGGAGAGCATCCTGATAATCATGAGCACCGGCCATTCTTCATTGATCAAGTCGCAATCAACAATTCACTTCTAGCATCCCTGGAGACCATGCAGAGGTAGATCCGAGACCAGGGAACCTTCATGGGTGATCTCATGAGAGAAATAACACAGATGCGAGAAAACCGACCTGGGGCCGGTGGCGGAGGCGGAGGAGGAGATGGACCTGATGCAGGAGGAGGTGACCCCGATGCTGAGAGACCGCCGTAGACTATCATGAGGGAATTGCACAGTCCCGCAGCATCCCTCACTCATCGTTGGATCCAACTTCCTCCTATCCATGGAGATTTCGAGCTTCAGCCCCACACAATTCAGCTTCTACCCAAATTCCATGGGTTGCCGACCGAAGAGCCACTCCTCCACCTCCAAGAATTTGAAATGATCTGCAGCACAATCCATGATAGGCTGATGACCGAGGACACTATCAAGATGATCGCCTTCCCTTTCTCCTTGGTTGACAGAGCTGCATACTGGCTCAAACATTTGGGGCGATTCATTGATACTTGGGCAGATCTCCGGACCGTGTATTTGAAGAAATACTACCCTCTCGGCCGGACAAATGCAGCCAGAGCCATGATCAGCAACTTCGTCATGATCCCGAATGAACAGTTCCATGAAGCCTGGGATCGATTCAGAGAGCTCATCGACCGCTGTCCACACCATGACATATCTAAGCCCAATCTAGTGCAGAGTTTCTTTTGTGGGCTGACACCGGAGCTGCAGGGGCTTGTGAATGCCTCTTGTGGTGGATCATATTTTTCCAAGGGTGAAGACGACGTCTGGGCCATATATGAAGGCATGGAAGAAAACTCAACTGTGATGACCCAGGCAAGAGTCTACACTAAACAAAAGCCACCTCAAGGAGGAGGATCATTTCAGAGGATCGCCCGCATCAATGCCGGTCCCAACACTTCGTCGGTAGCCGCAGCCCAAGCCGAATCAGCCGCAACCGACATGGGAATCATCAGTGAAAATTTGGACCGCATGGAGATCCTCGAGAAGAAGCAGAACCAAGGTCTTGCCCAGATGGACCTTCTTACCAAAACCATGAGTGACCTGAAGACTCAAATTCTCTGCATTCAGGAGGCACAGGCACACACTCAGCAACCTCCTAGGTCACGGGGCGATCCGAGCAGTAGCAGCTCTACCCATCCCTCTTCCTCACACCGTCAGGTCAACCACATCTAGGCAGAGCCGGTGCTGCAGCTACCGTACTACCCATCGCAGCCACCATCTCAGGACACTCAGATGGTGGTGTATCAGCCGGATCATCCATTGGCAATTCTACCCCCTCCTTCCTTTGAGCAGGACCCATTGATGGAAGTCAATGGGATTTGGTACGACCGGTTCCTCAACCCGGGATTCGTCGTGATCACCCCGGATTCCGATGGGGTAATGGTGGCTCCTCTTCCCAGCAGCAATCTCCCGCTCAGGGATATCAGAACAGCCAAAGCAGCAGCAACAGCCCCAGTATGCCCACCAGCAGAACCAGCACGGTCCTCGTCCCTCCTATCAGGGACAACAGTGGAGGGAGCGTCAGCAACCGCAACAGTACTCCCAGCCTCGTGAGCACTACTCCTCGCAGCAGCAACCTCGTTTCCAGCAGGGAAACACATCCGATTCTCAAGCATCTGCATTCGAGAACCCAGCTTTAGATGACCTTGCCCGACTACTCTCTGAACATCAGGAATCTTATCGGCGAGACATGGATGAGTTCCGGCAAGAGATGAGGGACTTGATCAAAGGAAAAGCTGCCATACCAGCTCAGATTGAACCAAACCCGAACAATCTGAAAAGAAAGTCTGAGCAGGTAGAGTTTACAGAGGATACCTCTCCTAGTGACTATTTGAGTGACATATCTTCTTCTTTGTATGATGCTGATTTCGTGACTACTAGTAGCGGTAGGTTGCCAGCCGGCGGCGCCTCATCTGAGCGACAGTCACAGGCAGAATCCGGAGCGCCAGATGAGCCAGGAAGCGGTGCTGATGCCGCTAATGATGATTTTGATGACGGTGGTGCTGAAGCCACCAAGGATGGAGATCCCGACAACGGTGCTGAAGCTGTCGTGACACTAGATGCAGACGGTGGTGCTGATGCCACCATCTTGGATGCCGAGCCAGTGTGCGGTGCCGATGCCGCGAAGACAGGTGCCGGTGGTGGTACCGAGGCCACCACATCTACTTTTGTTGAGCGTCCCTCTGTGATGTTACCACCTGTTTTATCTATGGACTGTGGTAACAAGAAAAACAAAAATATGAATAAAGGAAAGGTTTCTGTTCACATTGCGGATCCATATATGTTAAATGATGATGATTGTATGGATTCTAATCCTTCACAGGCACAGGGACCTATTCCTAGTCCTCCATCTGAGGAGGCCCCTACCATCCCCTTCCCTAAGACACTCCGCCGAGCGAAGGGGAATAAAAGAGAAAAATCCAAAAAAGGACCAACTGGTAGAGTTCAGCAATCAGATGATAGATAGATTCCACATTCAGCTGACTCTACAAGAAGCACTTGAGCACATTCCCCTCTTCAAAAAGAACTTGAAAGAGAAGACTACCGTCCGCAGGAAGAGGAGGAACCACAGAGATCAAATCCATGTGCTCACTCATTCCACTTGCTGCACTATTCAGAACAAACTGCCAGCCAAGCGACCAGATGCAGGAGCTCCCTATGTCTGATGCGAGATTCAAGAGCAGTAGTTTGATCGTACTCTGTTAGACAGCGGCTCTTCAATTAACCTTCTTCTGGTAGCCTTACTCGACCAATTCGAGTTTGGTCCTCTTCTTAGGAGCAGGACAGTACTTCAGTTTGCTGATAGGTCGACTAAGAGGCCGAAGGGGTTATTGAAAGACGTGGTCGTTACCATTCAGGTCCTGAAATTCCCCGTGGACTTCGTTGTGTTGGACATGGAGATCCCTGAGTCGGTAACCGATTCCCCCATCATATTCGGACGCCCATTCTTGGCCACAGCCAAGGCGGTGACCGATCATGATAGTGGGAAGGTGTGTTTTCGCGTAGAGAGCGAAACCATACAAATAGAGACGATCGAGGAAACCAGAGCCAGAGAACTTGAATGCTCAGAGCAGTCCAGCGAAGCCGCGCAGATGACAGAGGAAGAGTTAGACATCCACCAGGAGTGTGATTTTGTGATGACAGATGATGAATCCAACTGGACAGATCCAGTAGCACCAACCCTCGCCTTGCCTACAGATTCATTATATCTAAAGCTTAGGGCAGTCGAGAGCTTGGAGAGCACACCCCTGGACGAGGATACACTTGAGGCTGACAATGTTGGGACGAGTGGTGCTGATGATTTTCAATCTTGTTCATCTTCTTCTGATCCCTCGGATTCAGACATTGATTGGGATGATTTCGATGACTATTTGCCTTGTCTGAGTCCTCCTGAGCCAACAACCATGACAGAGTGCGAGCTAGTGCAGTTTATTGATGATTCAGTAGGCCGCCCTTCGTCAGAGATTCATGTAGAGCGAGAGTTCTCCCATGCAGACCTGGTCGCCTTCACACAGACATATCAAAAGCCAGATCTGCCACCTCCCAGTTGTCCAGAACTGAAACCTCTGCCGCAGTCGTTGAAGTATAGATTCCTTGCAGGTGAGCCAGATATGCACCCAGTCATCATCTCAGCAAGTTTGACTGGAGAGCAAGAATCTCGTCTGATGGAGGTTCTTGAAAGAAACCACAAGGCAACAGGATGGAGTATAGCTGATTTCTAGGGGATTAGTCCGGCTCTGTGCTCCCACCACATCTATCTTGAGGATAATGCTAGGCCGTCGCGTGAGTTCCAACGACGGCTGAACCCGAATCTTCGAGACGTAGTCATGAAAAAAATTTCGAAGTGGTGGAGTGCTGATTTTATCTACCCCTTCTCCGACTCTAAATGGGTTAGTCCGTTACATGTGGTGCCCAAGAAGACGGGTATCACTACAGTTGTGAATGCGTCTGGAGAGGAGATCGCTACCCGAGTACCCACTTCTTGGAGGGTCTGTGTGGACTACAGATGATTGAATGAGGCCACCAAGAAGGATCATTTCCCACTGGCATTCATTGATCAGATTATCGAGCGGCTAGCTGGGAAGAGTCATTACTGCTTTCTTGACGGGTACTCCGGATATAATCAAGTGGCCATTGCGCCTGAAGACCAGGAGAAAACGACATTCACATGTCCGTTTGGGACTTATGCTTTCAGACGAATGCCCTTTGGTATATGTAATGCTCCGGCGACATTCCAAAGGTGCATGTTGTCCATTTTCTCGGACATGGTGGGCGACTGTTTAGAGGTCTTCATGGATGACTTCTCGGACTATGGCGATGGGTTCAATGCTTGTCTTGACTACCTAGACCGTGTGCTTCAACGCTGCATTGAGGTCAATCTTGTCTTGTCTTGGGAGAAGAGTCACTTCATGGTGTCTCAAGGGACGGTCCTTGGTCATATCGTCTCCAACAGGGTCATGGAGGTCCATCTGGCCAAGGTGGATATCATTAGAAAACTCAATCCACCGTTCAATTTGCGTCAGTTGCGGTCTTTTCTGGGGCATGTCGGTTTCTACCGACGGTTCATTCAGGACTTCAGTCGTATTGCCGGACCGCTTTCTGATTTGCTGACAAAAGACACCGAGTTCATTGTCAATGATAAGTGTCTTGCGTCTTTTGAGACTCTAAAAAATATGGTCGTTTCGGCTCCTGTCCTTCAGCCACCCGATTGGTCTCTCCCATTCGAGATCATGACGGATGCTTCAAATTTTGCTGTTGGGACTGTGCTTGGACAGAGAAGGGACGATTTGTCGTTTTCCATTCACTACGCCAGCCGGACTTTGGATGCCGCTCAGCGAAATTACACTGTGACTGAGAAAGAGATGCTGGTCGTAGTCTTTGCTTTGGATAAGTATCGATCTTATATTCTCGGATCTAGAGTGACAATCTACACGGATCACACCGCCATCCGGTACTTAATGGTCAAGAAGGATGCCAAAGCACGTCTTACCAGATGGATTCTTCTGCTCCAGGAGTTTGATATTGAGATTAGGGATAAGCCTGGAATCAAGAATGTGGTGGCGGATCATTTCTCCAGATTGGAGAATCTTGAGGAATCTGATCCCAGCGCACATATCACAGAGACATTTCCAGATGAGGCGATCTTGGCTATCACCTCGCTCACATTGTATGCCGACATTGTGAACTATCTTGTTGCCAAGACGGTCCCACAAGGTTGGCCCAGACAGAAACTCGAGACTTTCCTGGCGAAGGCCAAGTTTTACCATTGGGAGGATCCTGTCCTTTATCATGAAGGAGGGGACAACATCTGGAGGAGGTGCATTCCTCAAGAAGAGCATCATAGCGTCCTCACATACTGCCACAAGCTTGAGGCAGGAGGACATCATTCTGGAAAAAGGACAACACAGAAGGTGCTTCAATCCGGCCTATGGTGGCCTACTCTCTTCAAGGATTCAGATGAGTTCGTGAAGAGATGTACTGACTGTCAGAAAATGGGAACCTGCGGACAAAGAGACATGATGCCCGTGCAACCGATTCACTTTTGTGAGGTTTTTGATGCATGGGGGATTGATTTCATGGGCCCATTTCCTAAGAGTCAGGGATTCGAGCATATTTTGCTCGCTGTGGATTATGTCAGCCGATGGGTTGAGGCCATCCCCGCCCGAGCCGCAGATGCTAAAACCGTATGCAAATTCTTGAGGAAAAATATCATTTCACGGTTTGGGGTGCCTAGAGTCTTGATTTCAGACGGGGGGTCTCATTTCATCAATGACAAGGTTAGGGCCCTTGCAGACGAGTTCGACATTGACCATCGGGTTGCCACACCCTATCACCCTCAGACTAATGGTCTTGCCGAAGTATCGAACCGGGAGATAAAAACTATCTTACAGAAGGTTGTCCGTCCAGATCGTAAGGATTGGTCACAACTTTTGGACTCGGTCTTATGGGCCTATCGGACTTCTTTCAAGAATCCTTTGGGGACGTCTCTCTTTCATCTCGTCTATGGCAAGCCGTGCCATTTGCCAGTGGAAATCAAGCATAAATCCTTTTGGGCAGTCACTGAGTTACCGTTAGATCCCGAGAGTATAGGAGAACATAGAAGAGCAGAGTTGGTAGCCCTGGAAGAACTGAGAGATACGGCCTTTTCTAGCAGCCTACAATACAAAGAGAAAGTGAAGACATGGCATGATTCTCATATCAGCCATAAACAGTTTGAGCCATACCAGAGAGTATGGTTGTTTGATTCTAGGCTGAAATTATTTCCAGGAAAATTATAGAGCAAGTGGAAAGGTCCATATGTGGTCAGGAAGGTATATGACAATGGCAGTATTGACATATCCGAACCGTCATCTTCCGCTACCTTCCGTGTCAATGGTCAACGCCTGAAATTATATCTAGATCACGATCCGCCAACCATTGATGTTGCCCCCATTCTTCTGGTATGAGATGTATTCTTTGACTCATATCATCTGCATCTCATACATGGTGATTACTTCCATCTTCCGCTGTACAGATCATCTGTCTATATCATGCTTTCATCTGTTAATCTCGTTTCTTCTTTTCTTCTTTTCTTCTTTTCCTTTTCTATTGTCTTTATCTATCAAAAAGGTGCCACCTCTTGTTATCAGTTTTCTGTACTTAGGACGTACTTTGTCCTAAGTATAGGGGGGTGTGCACCTCGAATTTCTTCTATTCATTTCGATCCTATCCATTGTCTCATCTTCTTGTCTATACTTAGGGATATTTTACCCTAAGTATAGGGGGAGACAATCTGAGTACGATCTGTTCATTCCCACCCTTGACCCTCCCTGCGTTGTGTACAGTCTGCTATACTTAGGATTCTTTTGATCCTAAGTATAGGGGGGACAGTCAACTTCTTATTGCTTCATTCATTTATTCTTTAGACTTGTCTATACTTAGTACGAGTTATGTCTTCTCTTTTCTCTCCGATCTATGAGGACATAGCTCAAGCTAAGTATAGGGGGTCGTATATACTGTGTATATACTTTAGCCATAACTCGTAATTTCTTATTTTTTTAATAATATGGCTAATAATTCTTTAAAATTCATTAAAATCCCTAATAAAAAGGTTTTTTGTTCCTCAAATTCTTTTTGTATATACTGATCAATAAATCAGGTGAAAATATTTTTTGCAAAATGTTTGAAAAATAGTTTGAAAATCTTTGTGAAAATCTATTGAAAACTATTTTGAAAACGTTTTGTTACATGTTTTCAACCTTTGTAAAAATGTGTGGTTTATTAAAATTTATTTTCTTTGTGTAAAATAAAATGTTTGAAAAATGATTTGCAAATGGTTTGAAAAATGGTTGCAAAAATATTTTGAAAAATCTATCTATACTATTTGAAAACCTTTGCAAAATGAGTTTCAAATATGTGTATATGTTTGCAAAAATGTTTGTAAAAATTATTTTGGACTATAGTTTTCAAAAATTGTTTGAAAAACCTGTGTCAAATAAGTTTGAGGAATACATACATCACACCAAAAATCCACTATATATATATTTGTATAAAATTGATCACTTACCCTTGTAAATTCTTAAAATCCACTTCTTGTAGATATAAGAAGCACTCCTGTGTACATAGTTTTCACCTAACTTTTAGCCAAAAACTTTTTGTTTTCAAAAATCCCAAAAACATTTGCAAAATTAAAATCCAAAAACATTCGAAAAATCTTTTTGAAAAACACAAAAAATGCATATGCATCATCATCATCTTTTCAAAAATCCATAAAAAGTTCAAAACTTTGAAAATTGCATCACAAAAATATTTTCTGCATCGCATTGCATAGCATGAGCATTTTTTGGATTGAGTTTGATAGTTGAACAAGTCTAAGTAAAATCCGGAGATTGGAGCTTGATTGGACCTTAAAATCTACCTAATAACAGAAACCTTATAGGAACTGGGTTTGAGGTACTTCAGGTCTAGTTGACTTAATTCTTTGAGGATCACGAGACTTGGTTCAATGGATTCTTGACCGCCTGAGTAGAGTATTTCAGAGCACACGTACGACTCTTGTTGATAATGACTTAACTTGGACATCTGCACCTTTCACATGGCTCAACTCAGTTGGAGTGGTGAGGGGATTGGATTTGCCGGTATGAGACGCACATAAGTGGAAACATTTGTCCTCCTCTAGGGAGGGAAGTGCACTCCAACCCGTCCAGTGATTAGGAAGTCTAAAGACAGGAGGATGTGGGTTGCGATAAAGCTTCAAAAGAGGGATAGTCCACTAGCTCAAGAGGAAAAACTCCTTATGTAAATGCTGCTGTGAATAGTATTCAAAAAAAATGTTCAGGCATGTACGAAAATAAAAAGCCTGCAAAGTATGTACAAATGTGTAAAGCCAATAAGCAAGCTTGAGTTCCAAAGTCAAATATGTGAGCCTGCAGCTGGATGACTTGACTACACTGGTCTTGCATCCCAGGATAGGTAGCTACATTGGCTGCCGTCCATTCTTCTCTTCACCTCCTCCTCTTGAGCTGGTTGCCACTTGAACTTAGAAGGGAATACCCCGCTCCTCGAGGATGGAGTTGTTGGATTGGGGAATCATTAGGTTGTCATACTGGAGAAGTCTGTTTCTTTGCCATTCTAGTTGGGGAGAGCCACCATCACTTACACTGTACGAGTCAGATTCATAGTCGTAAGGGTTTGCTTATGAATTGAGATATTTCTGACCTGGCTATTGAGGAGACTTAAGAAGAGTTTTGGGATTCTCAGGGACTGTTGGATTTCAAATTCGGTTCTCATTAAAATTCCGCCCGCACTAAAATTCCAAAGGTCCGACTTAAGCTCCAAACTTTGATTTTGTGAAGACAAGTTTGATAGTTAAACTAAATCCAAGTTCTTCTTTTTCTTTTCTTTCTTTTCCTTTTTGCACTTATTGCATAAGTGTTTGCTGGGGACTAGCAAAGGTAAAGTATAGGGGGATGATGAATCCACATTTCATCATCTTTATTCTATCATTTTGGCCTCAAAAACCCTAGTAAATGCTTGTAAATAGAATTAATTAGAGCATATTAGCATTCATGCATGTATTTATAAATAGTGTATAAAATACTGTAATTAAAGCCAAAATCATAGAATAAATAAAAGAAAAGAAAAATAATAAAATATTGTAAATATTTTATGACCCAAACCCCGAGACCTAGGAATCTTGATGAATAGGTTGACAAGGAATAAAGTAGGGGGAGATAAGGGCCAAATACAATGTATTTCATTCATTCTTTATTCATTTTGGGACCTATTTTTGGTTCCAATTTTTATAACTCAAATAAATAAATTTTAAATATGAAAGTTGTAGATAATTAAATAAAAAAATACAAAATTTATTTCACTCCAAAATAATGTACAGATAAAAAGTTATGGTCTGAATAAAATTCCAGAATCCCAACTTCCCAGACCCGTATCTCACAAATGAAAACTCCAAATGCAGCAAACTCACTTTAATTGTATATAGAATAGAATAAGCTATTTAATGGCAGTGGTTTCGCATTTGGCGGAGCTACGGGTTGAAAGTTGAGTTTCGGACCCTCATTGTATACTTGTACTGAATAAAATATTCAATTTATTCTTTATTCATTAATTTTATAATTTTATATTTTTATAATTTTGTAATTAATATTTATAATTCATATGCACATTAAAATCAGGATAAAACTCAAAAGAAGTTCAAAATAAAATATATGTATATATAGCATACATAGGTAAACTACCTATACTTATACCTGTAGAAAACATACTTATATTTTATTAAACATACAAAACACATCAATAAAATAAAATAAAAATATATTTGTATGCATAAAATATTTTATGATTTTATAAATACTAAATAAAAATAATAAAATTAAAATACACAAAATAAAAATAAGTTAATAAAATATATATGTATATGTACCTATATAGGACTAAAAAGACAACTTGTAAAAATATATCTCATAAAAATAATTAAAAATCAGAAATAAAATACTACATAAAAAAATAAATACTTTTTATATTATAACCAAAATTTAATTCGTTCTTTTTCTATTTTTAATTGAATTTTTAAAACTTTTTTAGGATCTTTTTCCTGGTTGGTCCACGTGTACCAACCAGGGGGCAGTCGCAGTTGACCTCGGTCAACTATCTGCCCTAGGTCCTGTAGCCCGTGTCAGACCGTGGTTTGACCTCTCTTTCTCAATTTTTTTGAGGCCTATACTTGCATCATCCCGTGATAGTTTCTTCTTGGCTTTTGATCCTCGATCAATGGGCATGCCCGCCCTGATGTAACCTCGGTCGAAGGACCACTATGCTCATCGCTAGGCCTCGTTCTTCCCCCATGACCGTCAACCCTACTTAAGCGAACCTTGAAGTTCGATTCAAATTTGAACCGCGATTCATCCAGTTCTGACCCCCCTTGGACTCGCTCGAGCATCTTGGAGGTAACATCTCCAAGTCTCCTTCTTCAAGGCGGAGGATCGACATGATCTGGGCGTGTTCCAACCCCACCTACGGCGACTTCCCCGTTGAGGTACATCAACCTCGGGTATCCCCCTTGAGGTGTTTCTTCGCTCCATTTTCATCCTAGTTTCATTCCTGGTAGTCTTAGGCTCATTTAGATCCTTGTTTCGCGTCCAACCATCCATCGATTCGCCAAATCGATTCCCTCGCCGGAGTTTGCTTCGGCCGAGCACTGACACCGCTGTTCACTCCTTCTTGAGAGCCACAGGAGGTCGAGGCATTTTGCCCTCGACCTCTTTAACACTTCCTGCAGGTCCAAGAGCCACAACGTGCATCTGGAGGCGATTTTGAAGGCCGGCCGAGGTTCCTGAAGTCTCATTGCTCCGCCGACCTCGCGCCGCCTCTCCAAGCTTCGCCAGAGAGTTTTGCTGCCCCCAGCATCTTGAGGAGGACAAGAGGATCCTGCTGGGCCATTTTGCAGCTCGAGAGAGTGCCAGAAGACGGAGAAGGAGATCGGGGAAGCTCGCGTACGGCGAGTTCTTCCCTGTTCTTCATCACCATCTCCCAGCCGTCAAATCATCTGCCCAGCCCAGGAGCTACAACCTTCGTCAGATCAAAGCGCCTACGGCCGTTCGATCAACCTTGAATGTTCTAATCTTGGCCGTGGATGACGAAGAGGTATCAGCGCGCCCAAGCTTGACACGTGGATAAGTGGATCCATCCGCGTTGTCCATCAGCACCCTTGCGAGGGAATTTTGCAAGTATATCCCCCGCCTTTTTGTAATTTTCTTTTAGTCCTGAAACTTTAACCAATAGTTTAAAATTTTTGTAAATTTTATAATTAGGCCCCTGAGTTTCTCAATATTACAACTAGGTCCTCTGCCCCGTCACCTCACGTGGCCTGTTCACGTGAGGCGCAGGATTTTTGCATAGAGGCCCTCAACCTTTGTTTTATTTCATTTCAATGCCTAAACTTTGGGTTTAAGTGTAAAAGTTTTTGGAACAATTGCATGTAAGCCCTCGGGCGTTGTTGAAATTACGTTTGGGTCCTTCCCAGGCGCGTGCAAGTCACGTGCCCTGGTGGGCATTTTGCTGTGATACCCCTGCGGATCTGAGATTTTGGGATTGGTCCATTAAATTAAATATCAAGTGTTATATTTTGTGAAAATTGCATGTTTGCTCCTGGATGTTTTACTATTTGCACTTATACCCCTGTCAGGTTGAATTATTTTTGTGTGCTTGTCTGATTTATTTAAGGCATCATTTTAATTCAAAAATTTTTCAAAAATTCAAGTTAAACTCCTGTTCACTTGCACTTTCACGCCATATTTTTAGTTTTTTATTTTATTGCATTTTCATATTTATTAAAAATAAAAAACTTGCCATTTCAGTACTGTCTAGATTAGAAAATACCAAAAAAATAGTAAAATATCTGAAAAAATTCCAAAAAATCACCTACTATGTATTTAGCCTATTTTAGTGTCAATCCAAAAATCACTAAAAATATCAAAAGAAAAACCTTAAAAATTCGAAAATACCTAAAAACTTCAAAAAATTCTAAAAAATTATAGAAAACTCCAAGAATTGCAAACTCAAGTTCTGTAGTTTCCTCTTTTTCTTATCTTTAGTTTAAAATTAGTTTGGAAAATTTTAGTGGCTGTTTGATATTTTTCATTCATAGTTTTACTCACAGCCAGTAGCTTATTCGTTGTTCTCATTTATTTTGTCTTTTAAAAATACCAAAAATATTTTGAAAAATACCCAAAAATCACAAAAATAGTAAAAAATCATAAAAATACCAAAAAGATTTTATTTCTGAATTTTTGAGCATTTTTGCATATTTTTATAAGTATTCTATCTTCTATTTTATTACATAGTTGACATATTCCAATATTGAAAAAGAAAAAAAATATAAAATATAAAAATCAGAAAATTAAAAATCAAAATACAAAATTAAAAATTAAAATAATTTTTTTTAAAAACTCACAAAAATTTGCATTGCATAGTGTAGACACCACATTCACTTTCACACACACACACACACACACACACACATACACACACACACACACACACACACACCTGTTCGACCTACCCTGTTTGCTCCCTGTGTTCGAACTCTCTGCATACTTGCTCTATACATCTTTTGTGCAGAGTTAAAAATAAATTTTAACTTCACATTTATTTCTTACTGTTTGATCTATAGTGTGGGTTAATTGTTGATTAAATATGGGATTTTGTAGTGGTCAATACACCGACTGTTGATTCGCCTTGTGAATCAATACGCCCGCTCTAAATTTCATGTTTATCACCCTCGCCATTACACTTCCCCTCCGGTTGTTATCCTCTTCGCCTCCCTATAAAACCTCGCCGACCCACATTCTCATGCCCCATCCGCCGACTCATCAGCTACGAAGGGAGGGCCATGTACTGAGCACCGGTGACAGCGACGCCAAGACCTTTTCTTCGACGAAGCCCCTCGACAGCTGGGTGTGATCCGAGATTTCAAACCTCGTCGCGGACTCTTCCCCGAGGACAGCCCTTACTCCGACCTAATTCAGGCGTCGAGCTTCATCCCCCAATTACTCCCCTTGTTCTCCGCCCGATCCCTACCATCCTCCGATCCGACCCACACAACACCGCCGGCCTTGCACATGCCAGAATCCCTTTCCCTTTGCCGCCCCCACGCTTCTCCGACCACATGCTTCGCCGTCAACCCCCTCTCCCTTTGTTTGGCTAAACTTTTGCAGGTACAGGAGCTCGTCGAGCTCCCTCCTCCGCCGTTGGTCGATGTTGAGGTCAAGCCTAGCCGCCCTCGCCATGCGTCAGCCATCTCCACCTCACCTTCGCCGTCACCACGACCGCTCCGCTAATGTTCCTCCGCTTGCCCCAGCCAATCGCTCGCCCCCTCCGCCCCGTCGACCGCCCAACAGCTAGCCCGCTCGACCCTCGCCATCGGCTCCGCTGCCCCGCCCTCGCCACGAGTAGTTACCGTCGGATCAGGCAAATAGTCCTTGATCCGACTGCCCCAAAGCTTCCACACGTCCAATCCCGAGCCTCTACCCAACCTCGAGACTCGGTTCGCCCGAACCACCATCAGCATGCCACGTAGGCTCGGGCGTTTGAGCTTGAGCCTTACCGCCCGAGCCTCAGCGTCGGCATCCGAACCTCGGCCTCGAGACCTGAGCCTCTGGTTCGGTGCCCTAGCCTCAGCCCCGGACCACCCGAACTTTCGCTCCGCCTCCGGGCCTCCTGGTGCACGTGCGACACACGTGCGCTGGGGGTAAATTATAGAAGGGCCCTCCATCTTTTCCGATGTTGCAGAAATACCCCTGCCATGGGTAAATTACATCCGAGCCCAGCCGACTTTGTGAAATTGAAGATAAGTCCTTCCAGAGATCATTTTGAAGGAAACAAACTTTATTTTATTTACATTTTAGTCCCCGAAATTTCATTTCATCATATCGTTTCCATACGAACTCCGTTTTTAGCATGTAATTGAAGGATATTGAGAATCCTTAAGCGCATCACGGAAGCGTGTCGGAGCAACTAGTTGTACTAGATGCTAGATGCAGCGGAAATTAAAAAATTTAATTATAAAGATGAAACCACATGATCACGAGAACACTTCTCGGATCGTTTCATCAAACCACAAAGTACAAGGAATACCTCTTGAAGCGTGGTTGTGATCGCGAGATCCCAAAGTAGAGATCCTCCTATCTTAAGTCCGACCCACGGAGAATGTGCTTGCGGGCACGATGATGAGTCACGTCCTTCCCGCAATCCTTGACGAAGATCCAAGCGTCGAAGGCGAAGCAAGATGCTCTCCTCTTCAATATGCAAAGTGGACGGCCACTTGGATATTAAGAGAGAGACCACACGAGATTTAGAGAGAGAGAGAGAGAGTAGTAGTAGTCTTCTACAACTCTAGATTATGTACCATGGAGAGGCTACCCTAGCCCTCCTTATATACTAGTTTAGGATCCAATGGATCGCAATCCATGGGACACATGGATCCAAGGGATATGCTTGGTCCATGATAAATCAATGGCTAGGATTGTTGTTCAACAACAACAATTTAAAATTAATTAATCAAGAGATAACATGATAAATGAAGTGGAGTTAACCACCCTCCTAAAAAGGGGGGGGGCGTCACCCATGAACAATTCATGGGTGACGCCACCCATGGAGGTGGTTTTTTTTCTATTTTATTTATCACATTATTCCTTAATTAATCACAATAAATATTCACCAAATTAATTCCAAATTAATTTGTGAATATTTCAATCTTGCCATTGAAAAATGTGTGAATCATATTCACAACCCAAACTAGTTAGTAAATTGCATTTCCAATTAATTAACAAATGTGAATCCAATCCACATTATTAATTAACAAATGCTATTTACATAAATTCTCTCTCTTATATATATATATTATAAATCATATTTATAACACACATATATCATGGATAGTGTTATCCACATTCTCTTAATCCTTGATAATTAAATCTCATTTAATTATCTTAGATAATCATTTTCACAATATGAATCATATTCATATTTAAGCTTGATAATTAAATCACATTTAATCATCAAGTCTTTGCTTGGATATTTTCATCAAAAGAATTATTCTTGAACCCTTTCAAGAATAATGTGCTTTCTTCGCAGATACTTGGAGATAAGGACAGGGCGATTGTATTATTCCATGTATAGTGACTTGGATGTTGAGATATTATCTCAAATCCAGATCGAACGAACCTCCCACAGATGCTTGATTAAATCAAGACCGCAAATCCAATCTTCTCATTGAATCTGAATCCCATTCAGACCAATGTCCAACACTTGGACTAAGATCAGATTGCTTCTCTACTGAAAGGAGTCACTAAAATCCAGACCTGTTTCATCACTCCCTCGGAATGGAAGCGTCATGGATATACAATCGTTTATGATCACATCACCCTTCAGGTATTCCCAATACCTGTACATCCTGCATACTGAAAGACCCATGATCAACCCGAAGATCAAGATCATTTTATACTGTCTTCTTCAGGGTTTAATCATTAAGTTTCTCAATCTTGGTCATTGGGATTTGGTATCGATCATATGCTTTCCCAAAGCATATATCATACCTTCAAATTCATGTCATGCTTCCAAAGCATGACGACCATGCATGGAATTTGATCGTTCCCAATACCTCATGAGTGAGCTCATGTCTTCCGGTTCACAAGTGAACCTGTATGATCCCTTTGAGAGATCATATTGCTCATATACCCTTATATGCACACCAGCTCGCCGGTGTATAGACCTTGGTTAGGTCATCAACCTATAGGTCTGCCAAATGTACATACTTAGATATATAGCAATATATCTGTCTCCGGTCAGAGGATGCATGCCTATGCTGTGACATCATTCAACATAGGACTTAAGTTATCTCGATCTCGTTAGGTCAACCCATTGACCTAACTAATCTGACACCTCCGAATCACTATTCCCATGCAGAGGACCTGCATCAAGAGGTCGGTCAGATATCAGCCTATGTGAGAAAGGATTGCCATCTCCTACTCAGGCTGGAGATCTCCACTTGACAATCATTTGACGGTGTTTGATGAGTCCTCCATCTAACTCCTTAGATATTCATCCAAACACCAGCCTCTATGATTCATTTAATGAAACAACAGCTATATGATCATCAAGCTGGCCATGGTACATAACCCTAATTGTACAGAGGGACCTTGTAGTGCATTCATTCATATAATTTCAGAAAGGGGGTGAAACATCAATAACTTTTATTGATAAACTTAAATATTACAATAACATTTATTGTAAGAATGGTTCGCCCAGGGCTCACAAGTCTAACAATCTCCCACTAGCCCTCAGAACCATTCAGGTACAATCCGTAAACCCATACTCATTACATGCTGGTCAAAAACCTTCTGTGTCAGAGGTTTGGTAAGAGGATCAGCAATGTTGTCGGCAGAGGCCACCTTGGTGATGATGATATCACCACGCTTTTGAATCTCCCAAATGATGTGGTATTTCCTTTCCACGTGCTTGCTCTTCTGATGGCACCAGGGTTCCTTTGCTTGGGCAATGGCTCCAGTGTTATCGCAGAGTAACGGGACGGGAGTATCAGAGGAAACTACGCCAAGTTCCAAGATGAACTTGCGCAACCACACCGCCTCCTTTGCAGCATCCGATGCGGCAATGTATTCGACTTCTGTTGTTGAATCCGCCGTAGTGTCCTGCTTCTTGCTTCTCCAGCTCACAGCACCACTGTTCAACAGGAATACAAACCCTGATGTCGACTTTTGATCATCAATATCTGACTGGAAGTCTGAATCTGTATATCCCAAGACTTGGAGATCACCATCCCCATAGACCAAGATGTAATCTTGCGTCCGTCTTAGATATTTGAATATGTTCTTTACTGCATTCCAGTGTTTCTCTCCATAGCAGGATTGGTAACGACTTACCACTCCCACTGCATGGCAGATGTCTGGCCTAGTACACATCATGGCATACATCAAGCTTCCTACGGCTGATGCATAAGGGCATCCAGCCATGGCCTTCTTTTCCTCAACACTTTGAGGAGCCATCCCTTTGGACAGATGGATACCATGTCCTAAGGGGAGGAATCCTTTCTTCGAACTATCCATACGGAATCGTTCAAGAATCTTCTTGATGT
Organism: Ottelia alismoides; assembly: GCA_037367405.1. NCBI lineage: Eukaryota > Viridiplantae > Streptophyta > Magnoliopsida > Alismatales > Hydrocharitaceae > Ottelia > Ottelia alismoides. Next base: position 55,755 of record JAZKJV010003653.1, read on the forward strand.
ATCCATGTTGTGATAATCCCAATATTCTCTTTTCTCGGTTTCTGAACAACTTCAGGCCTAAGATGTAAGAGGCTTCTCCAAGATCTTTCATCTCGAAGGTATGGGATAGCCAAATCTTCACACTGGTCATCATTCCTGTATCATTCCCAATGATAAGGATATCATCTACATAAAGCACGATGAACACAATGGCGCTCCCACTAAGCTTCTTGTACACACAAGGTTCATCAGGGTTTTGCACAAAATCATAACTCTTTTTGGTTTCGTCAAATCTGATGTTCCAGCTACGAGAAGCTTGTTTGAGTCCATAGATGGATTTCTTCAGCTTGCATACTTTACCGTCCTCAGCTATGAAGCCCTGGGGCTGCTCCATATAGATATCCTCCTCGAGGTATCCATTGAGGAAAGTCGTCTTGACGTCCATCTGCCAGATGTCGTAGTCAAGAGATGCAGCTATAGCCAGCAGTGTCCTGATGGACTTAAGCATGGCCACAGGAGAGAATGTTTCATCGTAGTCGATGCCTTCTCTCTGTGTGTAGCCCTTGTCTACGAGCCGTGCCTTGAAAGTCTCTACTTTCCCATCAGGTCCCCTCTTTCTCTTGAAGATCCATTTACACCCAATGGGTTTTACCCCTTTAGGTGGATCCTCTAGGGTCCATACACCATTCTTATGCATGGAGTCAATCTCTGACTTCATTGCTAGCATCCATCTATCCATGTCATGATCCGCAAGTGCTTCATCGTATGAAGAAGGATCATTGTCAGTCTCACCTGACACATGGAATCCATACCTTTCAGGTGGTGCAACCACCCTCGAACTCCTTCGAAGAGGTATGGGTGTTTCATCTTCATTTATCTCTTCAGTTTCTGGTTCAGGAATCTCAGAATCCTCAGGGGATTCAATAAGCTCCTCTACTTCATTCTTGTCTTGACCTTTAAGGAAATCATCCTCCAGAAATTTCACATCCCTAGAGACAAAAACCTTTTGGGTCTCAGGGTCATAAAGCTGGTATCCAATACCATCTTTAACATACCCAATGAAGTAGCACTCACGAGTGCGAGATTCTAGCTTACTTGCGTCCACGTTCTTTGCATGGACCAAGCATCCCCAAACCCTCAAGTGTTTAACACTAGGTTTGGTTCCATACCAGAGCTCATGAGGAGTCTTGGGTACAGATTTGCTAGGAATCTTGTTTAGGATATATATTGCAGTCTCTACTGCATATCCCCAGAAACTAAGAGGCAAATGTGTTTTGCTCATCATTGAACGGACCATGTCCATGATGGTCCTGTTGCGTCTTTCAGCAACACCATTAAGTTGGGGAGTTCCAGGAGGAGTGAGATTGGAGACAATTCCACTCTCTTTAAGGTATTCCTTGAATTCATCTGAGAGGTACTCACCACCTCGGTCAGACCGAATCCGTTTAATCTTCCTGTCTGCTTGGTTCTCAACCAAAGCCTTAAACTCTTTGAACTTTTCAAAGGTTTCAGATTTATGACATAGCAGGAAGATAAACCCATATCGCGAATGGTCATCGATAAACGTCAAATAATATCGATATCCATTTCTAGTCGCGGTATTGAAGGGACCACATACATCAGTATGTATTAGGTCGAGAATACCCTCGCATCTCGTAACCTTGTTACGGAAAGGTGTTCTGGTCATTTTACCTCGAATGCAGTGTTCGCAGGTAGGTAAAGATTGAACCTGTAGAAAATCTAAAGGTCCATCCTTTATCAATCTATTGATCCTATCAACAGATAAATGACCAAGCCTGTGATGCCAAATCATGTTTGAATGATTTCCATCCTCCCTGGATCTCTTGGGGTTTTTATTATTAGTGGTAGTAACATTCATGACACATTCATCAATGCACAATTCATAGAGTCCACCAGAAGTCAAAATACCATCCGCAATATATTTATCATAACGGTTTATGATTAATTTATTACAGAAAATGAAGGAATATCCATTTCTAACTAACTTAGATACAGATATTAAATTCCTTCTGACTTCAGGTACATAAAGACACTCTTTAAGTACTAGGACTCGACCAATAGATAACGATAGTCTGCACGTCCCGATGGCGACTGCTGCAACACTTGCATCAGATCCCATCTGGATAACTATCTCCCCATGCTCCAGATTCCTAGTTTCCTGAAACAAATGCAATGAATTGCATACATGAACAGAAGCACCAGAATCTACAACCCAACTTCCTTCTCGTCCAACGAGAAAGCTAGTTTCAATGATGAAAGTAGATTTCATACCTGCTGGGGCTTTACCTTTGTCAGTGGACTTCAGGTAGTCTGGGCAGTTACGCCGCCAGTGCCTCGGCTTCTTGCAGTGGTGACAGACATCGGTCTTTTTTGATGTCATCAGCGTGGAAGCACTAGAAGATGAACCAACTCCTTGATTCTTCTTCTTTCTCTTCGAGGCTGGGCCCTTCTGAGAACCTTGCTTCCGCCCGCGCTTTCCTCTCACCTGTGCAACCATTGCACTAGCAGAGGGGCCGTCCTTCTTCATGACGTCTTCTGCAGACTTCAATGCAGCTAACAGCCCAGCGTTTGTGAAATCACCTTTGTTCATGTGGTAAGACACGACAAAGTTGTTGAAAGACTTAGGGAGCGACATGAGAATGAAATCAGCTTGCATTTCAGAATCCAAGTAGGCTCCCAGGGTTTCCAGCTCAGAGAGGTACCCAAACATTTTGAGTACATGCTCTCTGACAGAGGTCCCTTCCTGCATCTTGCAGCGAATAAGCTCTTTCATCACATTATAACGCTGTGTGCGGTTTATGTCACCGAACATTTCTTTCAGATTCAACATAATCTCTTGGCAATTGTTCATTTCCACATGTTGCTTCTGAAGCACATTGGACAATGATCCAAGGATGTAACACCTTGCCAGATTATGGTCTTCATCATATTTATCATTATATGATTTATCTTCATCAGTCATAGGGTTTGCTATCTTGTCCTTGCTAAGCACGTAGGAGATGCGCTCTGCAGAGAGAACAAGATCCAAATTTCGGATCCAATCCGAATAATTTGGTCCGGTCAACTGGTTGACCTCTAGAAGCCTGCTAAGTGGGTTCATGGACTCAATTTTCTAAAATTAAGAATGCACTATATTAGAATATATATAAATATATTCATTTTAAGAATAATTTGATTAAGGAATTTTAAATCAAATTTGTCTTGCTAGGTCAATTTTGAAAGATTATTCCCTAATTGTCTTTCAAAATAAGAGATATACTTACCGCTATATCTCAAGCAAGATCTGGGATCTCCTTTCCTATCTTTGTCACATCCCAATAATATGAGAACTTGCGACTCCGATAAAAAGAAGCGGGAACTCATTCCGCCTTTGCAAGTCCAACTTGCATTCCCAATTCGGTCTTTAACACCCGGGCCCACCACCCCTAAGATGATGTTGACCCGTTGTTAATTGAACCAACCGTCAACAGGATTAGAACTCGCTATGCGCAATCCAATATCGCCCCAATAATATGAGGACTCGATATTGGGGTCACTACGCATACGGCCTTACTCTTTCGAGAAGCAAAGAGCCCGATCCAGATGCGCTTGCATACAGGAGCTGTCACTTCGGACATGCGTCTCCTACATACAATCCTTGGCGACGGAAACCCTTCGCCTTGACGGGAGACCATGGATGTCACTTATGTGATCCTCCACCTCGTATTCAAATTTTGTAATTAATTATCGTGAATCATATTCACATAATTAATTCTTCCAAGGGAAATACACATCTATTCAAAATAGAGTGTTTATTGGATATGATTAATTTAATCATATTAATTTAATCATTAATCCAATCATCAACAAACATGTCTTTTACTTGAATAGTAGGTATAATCTCAAAATACGTATTATTCGAATTTTAATAATTAGAAAAATACATATTGTCTGTCTCCGGTATTATACAATCCCTACCCGCTGTCATGGCCAGTACCAACGAGAGTGGGACGGACCACATACGTTGCAACCCGCGACCCCAATGCTCTCCGACTAGGCACCACATCCGACTCGGGAAAGGATAATACCAGATAGACCATCATGTACTTTGAGATGTTCATCGGTTTCTCAACCGAAAATTATACCATATAATATACATCAAAACATTTTTGATTATAAGGAGATTTGCTAGACAAATCCCCGATCCTATTCAAGCAAAAGGGTTTTTCATGTAAAAGTTATCCTACAACTATTGTAGGATAAACTATAGTTTTCATGAAAGCAATGTTTGTTGATGAAACAATGATCAAGATCTAACATCTCATCATTGTGGTTTAGGCAACTGTCATTCAATGAAATAATTATTTCTTTAAATATTTCACAAATATTTATCACTAATTATTCTAGAAAATTAACAATTAATTTTCATCATGATGATTGAATGACATATCACAAGGTTCAAGATCAAAATTGTTAATTTCCAGCAGTGACCCCCAATCACTAAAATTAACTTATCTTGATCAATTTAAATCCAAAAAATGCAAACTCAGTTTCCAAAGATTGCCTATTTGATTTATTAAAGAACCCAAGTGATAATTCACGCATTTCAAGGCGGATTAAAACCGTAATCATCTCATTAATTACGTTCAAATCCGCAGTTCCCGCAACAGTGAATATAGTCATATTCAAAAAGCCATATCTTGAGCAAATAAAGTCCAAATTTAGTAAACTCAAGTCCTATGGTTTCCTTGTTTAATGGGGAACAAAATCCAATTGAAAATTTCGTGTTTAAACATTTTAAACAGTACATAAAAAATCAATTAGACAGAGGTGCGAAAATTGAAATGCAGTAAAAATTTCGCAACCCTTTCAAGAACCAAATCGTCTAAGGTGTATGGATCACATCCAAAACCTTATTCAACCTATGGCTCTGATACCACTTGAAGGATATTGAGAATCCTTAAGCGCATCACGGAAGCGTGTTGATCGCATCGTATGCGATCGGAGCAACTAGTCGTACTAGATGCTAGATGCAGCGGAAATTAAAAAATTTAATTATAAAGATGAAATCACATGATCACGAGAACACTTCTCGGATCGTTTCATCAAACCACAAAGTACAAGGAATACCTCTTGAAGCGTGGTTGTGATCGCGAGATCCCAAAGTAGAGATCCTCCTATCTTAAGTCCGACCCACGGAGAATGCGCTTGCGGGCACGATGATGAGTCGCGTCCTTCCCGCAATCCTTGACGAAGATCCAAGCGTCGAAGGCGAAGCAAGATGCTCTCCTCTTCAATATGCAAAGTGGACGGCCACTTGGATATTAAGAGAGAGACCACACGAGATTTAGAGAGAGAGAGAGAGTAGTAGTAGTCTTCTACAACTCTAGATTATGTACCATGGAGAGGCTACCCTAGCCCTCCTTATATACTAGTTTAGGATCCAATGGATCTCAATCCATGGGACACATGGATCCAAGGGATATGCTTGGTCCATGATAAATCAATGGCTAGGATTGTTGTTCAACAACAACAATTTAAAATTAATTAATCAAGAGATAACATGATAAATGAAGTGGAGTTAACCACCCTCCTAAAAAGGGGGGGCGTCACCCATGAACAATTCATGGGTGACGCCACCCATGGAGGTGGTTTTTTTTTCTATTTTATTTATCACATTATTCCTTAATTAATCACAATAAATATTCACCAAATTAATTCCAAATTAATTTGTGAATATTTCAATCTTGCCATTGAAAAATGTGTGAATCATATTCACAACCCAAACTAGTTAGTAAATTGCATTTCCAATTAATTAACAAATGTGAATCCAATCCACATTATTAATTAACAAATGCTATTTACATAAATTCTCTCTCTTATATATATATATTATAAATCATATTTATAACACACATATATCATGGATAGTATTATCCACATTCTCTTAATCCTTGATAATTAAATCTCATTTAATTATCTTAGATAATCATTTTCACAATATGAATCATATTCATATTTAAGCTTGATAATTAAATCACATTTAATCATCAAGTCTTTGCTTGGATATTTTCATCAAAAGAATTATTCTTGAACCCTTTCAAGAATAATGTGCTTTCTCCGCAGATACTTGGAGATAAGGACAGGGCGATTGTATTATTCCATGTATAGTGACTTGGATGTTGAGATATTATCTCAAATCCAGATCGAACGAACCTCCCACAGATGCTTGATTAAATCAAGACCGCAAATCCAATCTTCTCATTGAATCTGAATCCCATTCAGACCAATGTCCAACACTTGGACTAAGATCGGATTGCTTCTCTACTGAAAGGAGTCACTAAAATCCAGACCTGTTTCATCACTCCCTCGGAATGGAAGCGTCATGGATATACAATCGTTTATGATCACATCACCCTTCAGGTATTCCCAATACCTGTACATCCTGCATACTGAAAGACCCATGATCAACCCGAAGATCAAGATCATTTTATACTGTCTTCTTCAGGGTTTAATCATTAAGTTTCTCAATCTTGGTCATTGGGATTTGGTATCGATCATATGCTTTCCCAAAGCATATATCATACCTTCAAATTCATGTCATGCTTCCAAAGCATGACGATCATGCATGGAATTTGATCGTTCCCAATACCTCATGAGTGAGCTCATGTCTTCCGGTTCACAAGTGAACCTGTATGATCCCTTTGAGAGATCATATTGCTCATATACCCTTATATGCACACCAGCTCACCGGTGTATAGACCTTGGTTAGGTCATCAACCTATTGGTCTGCCAAATGTACATACTTAGATATATAGCAATATATCTGTCTCCGGTCAGAGGATGCATGCCTATGCTGTGACAGCATTCAACATAGGACTTAAGTTATCTCGATCTCGTTAGGTCAACCCATTGACCTAACTAATCTGACACCTCCGAATCACTATTCCCATGCAGAGGACCTGCATCAAGAGGTCGGTCAGATATCAGCCTATGTGAGAAAGGATTGCCATCTCCTACTCAGGCTGGAGATCTCCACTTGACAATCATTTGACGGTGTTTGATGAGTCCTCCATCTAACTCCTTAGATATTCATCCAAACACCATCCTCTATGATTCATTTAATGAAACAACAGCTATATGATCATCAAGCTGGCCATGGTACATAACCCTAATTGTACAGAGGGACCTTATAGTGCATTCATTCATATAATTTCAGAAAGGGAGTGAAACATCAATAACTTTTATTGATAAACTTAAATATTACAATAACATTTATTGTAAGAATGGTTCGCCCAGGGCTCACAAGTCTAACAGTAATATGCCATTTTGGATCTCTTTTCATATTCTATCACTTGGCATAATTTATGAACAGATCTGAGGTTGTTTATTGATAATTATAATTTGAGGATCTCTGTTGACATATGCAGGCTGAATTTTGACATATTATATTCTCATGGATAAATTGATGGATCAATTCTGCAGGGGTGTTCTTATTAAGGATAGATATTGATCTCTCTTTCTTTTACAGGATCAATTTTATTGAGGCTTCAATTAGAGAATAATGATTTACCAATAGAATCATTTGCCTTATCCCAGTAAATTATAGGATTGTTTCTCAGAACTAATTTCCTTCTGCCTGCTTCTGAAGTTATTTTGATAAATATTTTTAGACATGATTTCTGTCGATCTGTGATGTGAATTTGAGGACTAATTGACTTTATTAATTGATGACTTAAATCTTGAAAAATCACTGATCCTGAGCCGAATTAGTATTTTTGTTTATTACCTTGACATTGCATTTCTTATCATTTGTTTTATATTTTCCCAATACAGCAATTAACCGAGCATTAGTTCGTTACTTAATTTTATTTAAAACCGCGCAACTAAGAATCATTGTTCCCTGTGTTCGACCTTGGTAGACTTTCCAAGTAAAAATATTCCACAACATTCAAAGTTTATGGTATTTTGATCGGCCGATCTTCGCCTCCTATACTACAATTCATCATTATTAAAGAGGCAGATTTCACATTCATCAGTAGCCTTTTGCTACGAGCTGTGCTTTGAAAGTATCTACTTTCCCATTAGGTCCCCTCTTTCTCTTGAAGATCCATTTACACCTAATGAATTTTACCCCTCTAGGTGGATCCTCTAGTGTCCATACACCATTTTTTATGCATGGAGTCAATTTCTGACTTCATTTCTATCATCCATCTATCCATGTCATGATCCGCGGGTACTTCATTAAATGAAGTTGGATCATTGTTAGTTTCACATGACACATGGAATTCGTATCTTTGTGGTGCTGCAACCACCCTCAAACTCCTTTGAAGAGATATGGGTGTTTCATCTTCATTTACTTCTTCATTTTGTGATTCCAGAAATTTAGTATCCTCAAGGGATTCAATGAGTTCCTTTACTTCATTTTTTCTTGACTCTTAAGAAAGTCATCCTTTAGAAATTTTAATTTCTAGAGACGAAGACTCTCTAATTCTCAGGGTCATAAAGTTAGTATCCAATACCATCTTTAACATACCCAATAAATAGCTCACGAGTGCGAGATTCTAACTTACTTGCGTCCACGTTCTTCGCTTGTACCAAGCAACCCCAAACTCTCAAGTATTTAACAAAGGGTTTGGTTCCATACCAATGCTCATGAGGAGTTTTAGGTACATATTAGGAATCTTATTCAGGATATATATTACAATCTCTACTGCATATCCCAGAAACTAAGTGGTAAATGCGCTTTACTCATCATTGAACGGACCATGTCCATGATGGTCTTGTTGCGTCTTTCAGCAACACCATTAAGTTGGGTAATTCTAGGAGGAGTGAGATTGGAGACAATTCCTTTCTCCTTAATCTTCCTATAAGTTTGGTTCTCAACTAAAGTCATGAATTATAGGAGGAGTGAGATTGAATTCATCTGTGATGTATTCATCACCTCGGTCAAATCGAATCCATTTAATCTTCCTATAAGTTTGGTTCTCAACTAAAGTCATGAGTTCTTTGAACTTTTCAAAAGGTTTCATATTTATGACGTAATAGAAAGATAAACCCATATGGCGAATGGTCACCAATAAATGTCAAATAATATCGATATCTATTTCAGGTCGCGGTACTAAAGGGACCACATACATTGGTATATATTAAGTCAAGAATACCTTCACACCATATAACCTTGTTACGAAAAGGCATCCTAGTCATTTTTACCTTGAATGCAATGTTCGTAGGTGGTCAAAGATTGAACCTTTAAAAAATCTAAGGGTCCATCCTTTATCAATCTATTGATTCTATCAACAGATAAATGACCAAGACTTTGATGTCAAACTATATTTGAATGATTTCCATCCTTCCCGGTTCTTTAAGAAATATTTTTAGTGGCAGTAACATTATGACATTTTCATCAATGCTCAATTCATAGAGTCCACCAGAAGTCAGAACAACATCCACAATATATTTATCATAACGATTTATGACAAGTTTATTACAGAATAGAAAAGAATATCAATTTCTAACTGATTGCGATACATATATTAATTTTCTTCTGACATTTGGAACATAAAGACATGCTTTAAGTACTAAGACCCTTCCACTAGATCATGATAATCTGCAGGTCTGGATGGCTACAACTGAAACAGTTGCATCACATCCCATATGGATGACTATCTTCCCTTCATCAAGATTCCTAGTTTCCTAAAATAGATGCAACAAATTTCATACATGAACATAAGTACTAGAATCGATGACCCAACCACCTTCTCGTCCTACGAGAACATTGACTTCAATGATGAAAGTAGAATTCATATCTGATGGGACTTTACCTTTGTCAATAAATTTTAGATAATCTGGGCAGTTTCGCTTACAGTGACCCAACTTCTTGTAGTGATGATACACATCGGTCTTATTTGATGTCACCAGTACGGAGGCAATAGAAGATGAATCAACACTTTGACCCTTCTTCTTCTCTTGTGGACCGATCCCTTCCGAGGTCCTTGCTTCCGACTGCGCTTCCCTTTGACTTGTGCAACCATTGCACTACTAGTGGGATTATCGTTCTTCATTATGTCATCTACATACTTTAATGAAGACAAGAGTTCAGAGTTAGTTAATTCTGATTTATTCATGTGGTATGTTACCACAAAGTTATTGAAAGATTTGGGCAATGGTAACAGAATGAAGTCGTATTACATATATGCATCCATCTCTGCCTCGAGCGTTTTTGGCTCAAACAAGTGTCCAAACATTTGGAGTACATGCTCACAAACCGAAGCCCCTTCCTGCATCTTGCAGTGAATAAGTTCTTTCATAACATTATAACGCTGAGTGCAGTCGACATCATCAAACATATCCTTGAGATTTAGCATTATATCTTGGCAGGTCTCCATCTCTACATATTGATTCTGAAGTACATTGGAGAGAGACCCTGTAATATAACACCGAGCCAATGTATGATCTTCATCATATTTTTCGTTGAAGTTTAATTCTTCCAGCATCTTAAGGTTTGTACTTGTTCTTGGATAACATGTAGGAAATGGCGATCCACGTAGAGAACAAGATCGAAATTATGGATCCAATTCGAGTAATTTGGTCTGGTCAATTGATTGACGTCCAGGAGCCTATTGAGTAGGTTTATCTTTGACTTAATTATCCACATTTTCCTGGTTTGAAAGATTTGTGTACTATATTTCATGCTTAATCTCTACCTTAAGAATATGATCAACACCTCACATACACGACTGCAGTTATGATGAGATGAGTTGAAATTTCACTTGAGGAACTGGGATGAGGGATTTGAGTTTGGACCTGATTTTATGATGCTCGAGGATGGGATAAAATCAATGAAGGTTTCATGAAACCTGAGTATCAGAACCTTTAACTGGTATGAGAACATGGTTATTATACTATCCCTTGACATATACCTATGTGCCAAGGTGTGTTGAATATAAAAAATTATTGATCAGGGTGCAACAACTCTTGGTAAAAGCGGTATAGCTAGCCAACATTCAACAGCAAGGAAAAGATATAAATATTGAAAGAAAGGCTCTCACCCTACAAAGACAAATATCAAAGAGCTTCCACCAAAGGTGAGCGCTCCCAACCATTTCAAAATGTCCACTTGGACCACCGCTATTAGGACCAGGAATCGAGCTATCACCAAAAAAGGACTCTGCATTCTAAATGCTACAAGTCTGGGTGTAGAAGGTATATTAGATACTAAAAAAAGACATACCCCATTGTACTCCCAGGAAAGAAAGTGCAGACGGCTCCAACTTCTCTCAACGGACACACTGATCAACAACAAAAATATATGTTGAGTTAATAAGGCACTTGACATGATCCTTGTTCCAATGAGAGGGAGAGAAGAAATGTCACAATCCTATTCCCTCCATCAGCTGGCCTTCCATCTACATTTTTAAGTCTGGCAACAAAAGAGGCGGTGGATTGGACGCAATATTTGGTTTATTCCCTAGTGTTGAGGATTGGGTTCTTAGGAGAGTCTCTTGGACTGGAACCTTGGGTGACATTGCGACTCTACTCTTGTGACTGCGGTCAACATTTAATACCATATCCTTATAATATATGTGTACATAGAGAGTGATGATTAGAGAAGTTGGATGCCTCTTAATTAGAGCTTGGTTCAGCTTTGAAATTTTGGATTTCTAAAATCGGGAGTTCTTGAATGGCTCAGGTCTTGTATTCACATGCACAATCAAGGGTTAAATCCAACTTATTCATGCTTGAGATGCTTGAGGGTGAGCATAGTTTAAGTATAGGGGTGTGCTGAACCTTGGTTTCATCATGCTAATTTCCATATATTAATCCCCTTGCTTAAACGTTTATCAATAAAATCAGAGTAATTACTGTATATATCTTAGCTTTAAAATATATCTAAAAAATACAAAAAAATACAAAGCAAAAATTGCAGTGTTTTTATGCTTTTAAGAACGCTTCCAAAAATATTTCTACCTTTGTTTGACTTATTTGGTGTTTTTGGTCAACATGAAACTTGTCTCCTCAAGATCTACAACTTTCATTTTTAAATTTTTCCAAATTCATCATCCTTCTATTTATTTTCGATTTTTCTTTTATTTTTATATTTTGAAAATTCCCGTTGGGCCACGTGGCTCCTTCTAGTTTAGCCACGTGACCCGTTTCCCTCGCGCCACATGCCTCCCTTCTACGCCATCAGATTGACTTCAGGTTCTTTCATCGCAACCACTCATCCCCTTTCACCCTTAGCCCTTTGATCGCCCCTCCATATCGCATCTGGAGCACCCGCTCACGCCCTCAGTGTGACCGTTAGATCATTAGATCCAACGGCCATGATCGCCTCGCTCACGGTCCGTTGATGCGCCCTGATCGATTGATCATGGCCGTTCCATAGCGTCCTCAACCCCTCCAATCGAAAACCACACACCCCTTTCTATTTTCCCCACCTTCTTGACATCCCCCTCGCCCCTCTAACCACTCCAGATCCAAGCCCTCTCCTCCATCATCCACATGGCTCTATACATCCTCTTCTTTCTCTCTCTATATCTCAACCGCAAGCCACAACCTCCACCACCTACGCCACTACCCATCTTTCTTCAAATACACTGCCGTCGTCCCTCGTCTGTAGTGTCGACCTTTATTCGGATCGAGGCCCAGTGCTTCCCCTCCCCTCTATGACAAAGAGGGGACCAATCGAGGTCGCGAAGATGACCATCGGCTTCGGTGATGACCCATAGCCATGGTAGGTCATGTTCCGTCCTTAACACACCGGTGAACTACTCCGAAGGGTCGCCGGTGTTCAGCGAAGACCGGAGCCCCCTTGAAGCTCAACCCAGACTGCTTTGTCTGCCCTTTATCTTCAGGTAAGTCTCCTTTGATTTTCCTTTCGGTTTCTTCTAATTAATTGGGCACCCCTTCTCATGTTCTCCTACAATTGATCACCCTACTAGCCATGCCCTCAGACCACCTTCGCGATCCTCCACAACATCTAGTCGCATCACCCCCTTTTTCTTCTCCTTGATAGAGAAGAAATCCAGGGTCGTCGCCTTCTTCGCCCATATGGCCCTCCATTCATCTCATCTCACACACACTCACTTCGCATGCATGCTTTGACTAGAATTAACATTACAGGTACACTTCTCTTAATGGATGGAGCCTTCACTGGGGTTGTTTGCAAGAGCTTCATCTCCTATGGACTCCCGCCGCCACGAGGATCCTGACCGCCCCGGCTCCACGAGGATCCTGACTGCCTCGACTGCTCCCCGATGTCGTAGATTCATAGATGACACCTCTAGACCCTTCCTTGAGCTCCTGATGTCTAACAACGATCGGGCGAAGCTTTTAGCCCATCGTCGGAGCCCCGCCAAGTTTGCCGCAAGAGGTGGAAACATTGAAGAACAAAGGTGTACATGTGCCATCCGATCTCCACGATCGAACGATCGACATGAAGCTACGTATCCATCCCCTGAGCCTCTGCCTCCAGCCTCCAGGTTCGGGTGTCCGAGTCAAGCCATAGCACCACGTGATGATACATGGCCGAGCCTCCAACTAGCGACACCAAGCCATGCGCCGAGCCCAAGCCTCCTTCCGAGCCTAGCCCTCACGTGCCCAGTTCACGTGAGGGTTGGGTAATTTCCATTGATGCCCCATCTACTTCTCTAAATTGTAGAAAGGTCCCTCCAATCATGTGTATAGCATACACTTATGGGGTTATTTCCGTTCTAGCCCCTCTAGTTTTAACAATTGCAATATATCCCCCACGCGCATGGTTAAATTATAGGGAAGACCTCGCGATTTATTTTAATTACATTTAGCCCTTCCAAGGACCTGATTGTAATGTTTTTTCTATTATTTTCATGTTTTATTTACATTTATGCCCCTGGAATCTTTTACAAATATCTTGAGCATATGATCTCCATTTAAGTTGATTTCAGTTTCGTTTCGAAGCTTACTTCATTATCTACCCATAGGCATGATTTATTCCCTGATTTGATGCTTAAAGTTTGGAAGATAATTTATAGTAATATATTGTCATTTGTTTAATGATTTCTCATGCCTTTTATTAGTTTATAAATTAAATTTGCTTCGTGAATTGATTCTGAAACTGACTACATTTTTATTGCTAAATGATTTCAGCTAGATCAGGCATATTTGCATATTTCTGCGCTTGGATCTCAGTGCATAATAAAAACCAAATAAAAAGTGTCTTCATCTGTCTACATCACCTTGCTTTATGTGATGAATTATTAGTTATTAATTCATCATCTAATCTGAGTATTGAGAATATGAACCACTTAAGAGGCTCATGTCCCTGAGTTCAACCGTGGACTTGCCCAAGTAAAAAATATTAACTAATTGTGCTTAATTGACAAACTAATCAAAGTGATTTTTAATCGATCTGATTTTGCCCTCCTACAATGAAACTCGAATGTTAATTCGACATTATTAAGAGGGCTAAATTTGGATTCATCTGACCAATCACATTAATCAGCAAATTAAATAATTAGCAATTTTGGTCGATCTTGATTTCCATACTACAACAACACGATGCATTTAATTAGGGTAATTCATGGTTCGTCGATGATGGGGAAGAATATGAGGTGATCGGATGGTCGACACAGTGGAGATTTCATGGTGAAATAAAGGTCAAAGCCTAGAGCTCCGACAAACTTCGATTGTTTTTTTGGAAAATACAAAAATAAAATGAAATGACTCAAATAAAAGATGTGATTACACTAGAAACTGAAATACAAATTAACTAATCTATCCTAGCATCTCGAACATGATCGGGGGACCTAGAAGAGGAGATTGCCTGGAGCTTGCTCCGACGATGGTGTAACCGATCTCCAGTCACCTTCTTCTCGCCTTAGAACCTCAGGGTTCACCTCCTATCACTAGGGAACTCTCCAACAATGGTTCTAAGGGTTACGACGACATAAGTGATAAACACGGATTCCACTTCTTTAATAGTCGATGATTGTAGTATAGGAAGAGAAAATCGATTCATCGAAAACTATAAATTTTGAATTTTGTGGAATAATATTTACTTAGTAAGTATACCAAGGTCAAACACAGGGAATGATGTATTTTTATCTGCACGGTTTTAAATTAATTAAAGAAATTAATTAATTACAATATTGATCTCCGTGTCAGTAAATAAAATAAAAAATAGAAGGGATGAAATGCAAATCAAATGAATTAAAAAGATAATGAAAAAGTGAAGAACATGGTTTGTGAAGATATATTTTCAATCCTCAATTCAAATAATAAATTAATCCTCAAATGAAATCATATATGAAAAGATATACATTCAAGAAATAATTATCAAGATAAAATCCAAGTTGCAGGTTTAAGAAAATCAATGCATCACTAAATATCCCCTACAATTTGCTAGAACAATGATATCTTTTAAGTAGAGTTGGATTTTGAGTTATCCTAAAAATATGAACTTTAAAACACAAAGATATCATGAAATTTTCTTAATTAAAACTCCTTTAAATGCACTTGCAAATTTAGGTCAAGATCCTCAATACAAATGTATCTCAAATTAAGCTTGCATATATCCTCAAATAATCTTCCAATTTAATCAAACTCTAATGTGAATTAATCTTCACAGAATAAAGCAGATAACATAGAGATAAATTGAAAATCCCCCTAAAAACTTGAACTCAAAACTCTATCAACTATTAATAATCATCAATAACGAGCCTCTGCTGAATATCTAATATGATATAGCACAAAACAAGCTTCAAAATGACATATTATGCACTAAAAATGGAGTTCATATGGAAAAGATATGATAAAATGAAGTTATATGGACTCAAATTCAATAAAAATCAATATTTTCTTCTCAAATTAGTTCTAGGAGGGACTTATCTGTAATTTACAAAACCCTCCTGAGAGTAGATGCAATTTCCCCATGTGTGCATGCACGAGGCACATGACTCTGTTGGGTGGGGACCTTCTTGAAAATTTGGAGGAAGGAAAGACCCCATTCAATATTCCGCCTGCGCATGCGGTGCACGTGGCGCGGGAGGCTTGGGGGAGGAGGCTCCAACTCACGAACCGAGTCTCCTCGTGGTGGTGTGGTCGAGGTTCTGGTGGAGCCTCAGGTTCGCGACTGAAGTATAGTGTACGAGGTACCACGTGACAGGCGATGGTGCTTTGGAGGGCCCAAGTCTCAAGGCATGGGTCGAGGCTCTAATGGAGATGATGTGGCAGCACGAGGATTGTTGGATCCCCTGATTCAATGGTTGTTGGGTGAGGTGGTGAGGCAGAGCTCCGACACCGTCGAAGGAATGAGGGCGACCAACGGAGAAGCAATGATGGAGTTGAAGCTCGGATGATACACGACCGAGTGGCTGGAGGCGTCGAGGAGTGTTGAAGGTGGAGCGGAGCAGAACTCCACGGTGTCAAGGCAGAGGGCGATCGAGGTGTGGGATGCTTCTTGGTGGTGGAGGCTGCAGAGCTCCGTGAAGGGAAGGTACGGAACTCGGTCGAGGGGGTCGGTGAGCGAGTCGAGTGAGGTGCATTGTTGGTCCTATTCGAGCAAAAGGAGGGGAAGACCTCTAGTGCTCCAGTTCGTGCAGGACCTTGAGGCAGATCTTTGTGGAGGGGGTTGTGGAGAAGATAAGGGGAATCACGAACCATTCGACAAAGCTCGGTGAGATGCGTTGGAGGTGATTATATGGTGAGGCATGCGTGAAAAATTGAAGAAATCGGAGAGGGGCGATATGGTTATAATACCTTAAGGCTGAGCTTGGCGGAGATAGACGGAATCAGAGCGGTGCTAGAGGTGTAGAAGAGCAGAGTAGTTCGCACGGGGACAGAGCCAAGGCTCTTGGAAGCCCTCGCTCGAGAGCTCCTGCGAGATAAATCTTGAGCTCTACAATTGTATGTTGCAGCTACATGCTAGAAGAACCGGTTGTAGGTCGAACCAATATGTGCCTCTCGTCGTCTCCATGCAAAGGACACCTCAGTCGTTGTCACTGATGAGGAGCTCGGAGCTGAAGAGGGTGATTCTCAAGTTGTGGATGGAGAACGAGGATGACGACAACGAGGGATTTATAGGGAGGCGAGGGCTCGATGATTATGGGAAAGGAGGTGACCGAGGTGGAGGTGTCTCATAACGACCATAGGAAGGAGGTGGTGTAACGAAGATGGCGGGAGAGGAGAGGGGTAACGGATGGGAGGAGGAAGGGAGAGGGAAGGGACAACACATGCACAACACGTGCGGTCAGCTGGAGGGGATGGCACGCACTGAGCACACGCTAGGGAGAGAGGGAGGAGAGGTCACGTGCTTAGCATGTGACTTGAAGTATGGGAGTGGAGAGAGAGAGAGAGAGGAAAGGAAAGGGAAAAAGAGAGAGAAAATACTAAAAAATAAAAGTTAAATAAAAAATGAAAATGAAAATAAAATTTTTAAAATAAAAATAATTAAAGTTAAGGATTGAAAAGGAAAATAAAATATAAAAATTAAATAGAAAGAAAAACAAAAAATAAATAGTAAGTGAAGTCAAATGAAAAAGTGGTCAACATGAAAGTTGTTTGTCTCGATGAGATCTACAAATTTTATGAAGGATCGAAAATCAAATGCGGTCGTCTATACAAAACATTTTTTGGAGGTACTCTATAGATAATAAAATGACACATTTTTGCATGTTGTGTTTTTTTGGTATTTTAATTGGATTTTAATTTATGTATTAATGTATATATAATACATACATAATTCATCTACTTTTTATGGATTTTTTATAGGTTACAAAAAATTGTAAAATAAAAATAACAAATATATGTATAAAATATACAATGTCAAAGTTTTATATTTTCTCTTGATATTCTGATTTTTACGGGTTTTAATTATTTATGTTAAGTTAGTTAATTAATCAAAGAATATAATAGAAGGAAAATAAGGTTAAATACTTTATTTTTGTACATAAAATAATAGGCTCAATCCTTGTTAAAACAAGGCTAGTTAATTTCAGAATTTGACCCTAATTTTTAGAATAGTTAGTGAATGTCAATAAATTGATTTTAGAGGATTTAATTAATGATTTATTAAGAGTATTTTTCTAATATGATCATATCAAGTAATAAATCATGGATTTATTACACCCATATACTTAGATCTTTGCTTTAATTAATTTTTAGTAAGTTATAAAGTTGAATCCCTAACTTTGTAAGTACGAACTTCAAGACTTTTCTTGCTAAGAAGCCTTGGTTCTAGTGATCCTAAAATCTTAAGTTGAACCAATCTCTAGTCAAAAGGAATCCAAGTTCTCTAATTATCTGACTCTCTATTTATACATAAAGCATAAGAGATATGAAGCTTAGTGTGTACTGCAATCATGAGAGTCAAGTCGAAATGCCACTAGAAGTTCTGATCTAGGAGATTCTTCTCAAGAATCAATTTTCAACACTAGGGAATAAACCGATTCTTGCATTCAATCTACCGTCTTAATTATTCATCATACTTGAAAATGTATATGATAGGCCAAATGATGGAGGGCATATGTTTGTGTATTTTCTTCTCCCCTTATGTTAGAACATGGATCCTCTCGAGTGCCTTAATACTCAACACATATATTTTTGGTTGTTGATCAACATGTTCGTCAAGAGTTGTTGAGTCATCTATACTTATTTTTCTGAGAGTACAATGGGGTGTGTATTTTTTAAGTATCTAACATACTTACACCCAGACTTGTGTCGCTTACGATGTAGAGATCTTTTTAGGTACTTTTCTGAATCGGTTGACGTAATTAACTTTGGTCCAAGTGGACACTTTGAAATGGTTCAGAGCGTCACCTTTGATTGAAGCTATTTGAGATCGACTTGTAACTGAGAGTTCTTTTTCATTCAACCATTTTTTGTATGCTAGGTCCATTGCTTTTACCAAGTTAGCGCACACTGATCAATAATTACTTAGTTTCGTCACACTCTCTGGCCCATAGGTTAGTATCAAAAGATAACATGCAAACTTGTTCACATACTGGCTAGAGTTTGCTAACACTCAGGTTTCGTTAAGCCTTCATCGATTTTATTCCATCCTCGAGCATCATTGAATCAGGTCTAGACTCAAATCTCTAGTACCAATCCCTCAAGTGAAATCTCAAGTCATCTCATCAATCATGCAGTTGTGCAGGCGATGTGCTGATCATAGTCTTAAAAGGTAGAGACTGAGAGTGCAATATATCGCTAATATATTTCAAACTTAGGGAAATGTGGATTATTAAGTCTCAACCCTAATCATTAAGGTCGGTTAACTCTGAATCAAAGGTCCTTAAAAACCAAGTGTTCTCAAATCCTCAAGTCTTGAGTGATAGTGAAAATGTCAGGGATAGAATTCAATTTTTTAACTTGATATACCCCTAATTTTTGCAAAAAGTTATGACATGTATTATTTACACAAAAATTTTGTATGGTATACATAATATACACAATTTACACCCATACCCTATTTTTGATGTGAAAACAATTAAATTGCGAGCTATGGATAAAATATATAGAATATATACACACCCTTATACTTAGCTTATTCTATGTCCTCATGGCACAAAGTGAAATGTTGACATGTCTCGTACCAAGCATAGTTGATTGAAAAAAGAAAAGGGAAGTTGACTTGCCCCCTATACTTAGGCTTTTGAGGGCCCAAGCATATTAGAAGAGAAGAAATGGGACAATTGAGTGTGAATAAAGAATAAAGTGATGTATACACAATGATATCAATCCCATATACTTACTTAGGCTCATGTCAGCCTAAGTATGAAAGAGAAATCACAGGTGGAGGACTTAGTAGATAAGAGGTGGATATACATGTGATCGATTGAATCTTCTAGTTGCACTCTTCATTTTATCAAGGTTTCACACGGGCCGAGGGAGTGTTTCATCCGATTTTGTACTTCATATTAAGAAAATTTTCTTAACCTGAACTAGCTACTCATTTGATTCAACAGAGTGCTTAAATAGATGTTCATTGACTAGGGAAATGTCTACGTTGTTTGTTGTCTCAAAAATATCAACACTGCCATTGTTGTGTACTTCCCTAACGATGAAAGGTCTCGTCCATTTCGATTTTAGCTTGCCTTAAAAAATCTTCAACCTTGCATTAAGCAATCACACTTTCTGCCATGTGACGAAGTTCTTTGTTCTAATGTGCTTGTCATGCCATTTCTTTACTGTCCATATATTGTGCTGATTTCATATGCATGGTTTCTGATTTCTGAGAGCTCATTTAAATCCATATCTATATTCTTCTTTCATTGGTGAAAATTTTAGTTGATCTTTTTGATTGCCCACTATGATATGTATACTTATCTGCAGGAAAATGCCATGGTTTTCCAAATACAATTCTAAATGGGGAGGTTCCCAATAGGATCTTATAAGCTGTTCAGTAAGCCCATAAAACTTGGTCTAGGAGTTGGGACCAGTTCTTCCAGTAAGGACGGACCAACTTCTGAAAAATTCCTTTGACCTCCCTGTTTGACACCTCTGCCATACCATTAGATTGTGGGTGGTAAAGACTAGTGACACGATGCTCGATGTCGTAGTCCTTAATCAACTTCTTCACTTACTTATTGACAAAGTGGCTACCCCATTAGATATCAGAACCTCAAGGATCTCAAACCTCAAAATAATATGATCTTTTAAAAATTTACAGATGGTTCTGCTGTCTGCAGCTCAAGTAGGGATATCCTCAACCCACCTCGAAAGATAGTCCATCACGAGATGAATATATTCAAATTTATGGCTATTAGGGACTGGGCCCATAAAGTCAATGCCCCATGCATCGAATACCTCACAGATTATCACGGGTTTCATGGGTATGACATATTTAAGACCAATGGTCCCCCCCATTCTCTGATAGATTGGGCAGGATCTGACAAAATTGTAAGCATCCTTAAACAAGGTCGGCCAATAAAATCCACATTGTAGTATCTTCTCAGCAATCCTCTTCCAGGAGTGGTGTCCTCCTGCCTCCTAAGTGTCGTATAGAGTGAGGACACTTTAGTACTCCAGAGGAATACATCTTCTCCATATACAATCCGATCCTTCAAAGAAAAGGAACAGATCCTCCCAGTGGCAGTGTCTGGATTCTACTTAGTCGGTCAATTCTATTCTTGGTCCAACCTTGTGGAACTTTCTTAGAGACAAGATAGTTAACCATGTCAACATAACATGGGAGGGAGTCAATAATAGAAATTGACTCGTCTGAGAATGATTCGCAAATCGATTCTGAATCAAGGATTTTATCTTGTTCGATCTAGGATAGATGGTCAGCCACCACATTCTTCACTCCAGGATTATCTTTAATCTCCAAATCAAATTCCTGTAGTAGAAGTATCCATATGAGAAGACATGCCTTTGTGTCTTTCTTTGCCATTAGGTATCTGATGGATGAATGATATGTATACACTGTCAACTTCTATCCAAGAAGTAGAGATCTGAAATTTTCTAAGGCAAAAACTACAACAAACATGTCCTTTTCTTTCACAGTATGAGATTGATCCAAAACTTTGCTTGTTTAGTGAATATCATATGGGACACCATCTCTCCTCTATCCTAGAACAACCCCTATTGTAAAATCAGAAGCATTGATCATGATTTCGAAGGGAAGAGACTAGTCGGGGGCTAGTAGGACTGGAGTTTCTATGTTTTTTCTTTTGAACATCTCGAGGGCCTCAAGACACTTATGATCTACAATGAACACGATGTCTTTCCCCAAGAGCTCAGTCAGCGGTTGGTAAGTTTTTGAAAAATACTTGATGAATCTCCCATAAAATCCAACATGCGTTAGAAAAGATCGCACTTGTTTCGCGTTCGTTGGTGCCTCGAGTCTCTTGATCACATCCACCACAGCTGGATCAATCTCCATTCCTTTCTTGGAGATGGTTTGCCCCAACATGATGCCCTCCTTTATCATGAAATGACTTTTCTCCCAAGAGAGCACTAAATTAACCTCCCTGCATTTCTCGAGGACTCAATCTAGTTGCACAAGACAATCATCAACCGAATCATCATGGACCGAGAAGTCATCCATAAAGACTTCCAGGTAGTCTCCAATCATTTTAGCAAATAACATGATCATGTACCGTTGAAAAGTGCTAGAGACGTTACAAAGCTCATAAGGCTTGCGCTTGAATGCGTAAGTGCCGGCGGAACAAGTAAATGTTGTCTTTTATTGGTCCTAGGAGGTGATGGCTACTTGATTTTAGCCCGAGTACCCATCCAAAAAGTAGAACTATTCTCTTCCCGTCAGTCTCTCTAAAATCTGAACCATAAATGGCAGTGAGAAGTGATCCTTCTTCGTCGCGACATCCAAGCGCATGTAATCTACATAGATGCACCATGACGTGGGTACTCATGTCATGATCTCTCCCTCCTCATTGGTGACAATCTGGAGTCCTGACTTTTCCAGGACTACGTGTAAGGGTGCTGCCCACTTGGAGTAAGAGATGGGATAAATGAACCCTTCTCCACACCATTTTTCTATCTAAATCTTAACCACTTTCTGTAAATTTGGATTCAACATATACTGGAATTCATGGGAAGGTTTAGCATTTTCCTCAAGGTATATATGGTGTGAACAAAGAGCTGGGTT
The DNA here is from genome assembly GCA_037367405.1 of Ottelia alismoides. Lineage (NCBI taxonomy): Eukaryota > Viridiplantae > Streptophyta > Magnoliopsida > Alismatales > Hydrocharitaceae > Ottelia > Ottelia alismoides. Next base: position 78,325 of record JAZKJV010003653.1, read on the forward strand.
GATTCCTTGGAGATCCGATAATCTTTAGCATATTGCCTTGCAGTTTTTCTTTAATACTTCTAGCAGACGGATTTCCTTCTCTTCGATCAAATGTGAGCTTATGATGATCAGGACTTTTCCTTAGGTCCCATAAGGAAGGTATATTTGAGAGTAGGAGGCAATGCTTTAAGCTCAGAAAGATCTGTATCATCTAAAAAGTTTGGCTCTAACACTGCTGAATTTGGTTGTATTGTGGGTGGATCTTATGTAGCTTCATCTAGCGCCAACTGAACGGATTCGAGGGTCAGATCGCCAAAGATGTGTCGTAGTTTGGCAAAAGTCGTGTCCAACCCGTCTTCCTCACTCCTGGCTTATCCTAAAAGAAATGTGACTGACAGTCTGGATAGGCCTCTGAATGTTTAAGAGTGTAGGGAGATGCATGAAGAGTGACATCTTGAATGAACTAACAGACCATCAACAATGTCCTCCCCAGATGAGAGTGATTCTGTGGTTGGATTCTTTTTCCATGGCCCAACTATCGTATTTGTGCTATACTCCACCTCTGACTCAACAGATACTAACTCGGTGCTGGATTCTGTATAAGGTCTCTGGAATCTAGTTTGCTTCATTTCTAGTTCATCTCCAAATTGGATTTTCCCAGAGGTATAGTCAAATAGGGCTCCTACGATCTTAAGAAAGGGTTGCCCTAAGATCATCTGGGAATCATTCCAATTCCTAGGATCATCCATGTCTAGCACTGTAATGTCCACATGACAGTCTTGTCCCCCAATGCTGATTACAATGTTCTTGGTCTTGCCCCTGGGTCTCTTAGTTGATGTATTTGCAAACTGAAGTACGACTCTCGACTTCTTAAGAGGTTCCAGATTCATATCTTCATAAAGTGTGGTGGGCATGAGATTTATGGAGGAACCGTTTTCTAACATAGTCCTAGAAAACTTGATTTCGTTGATCTGTCTAGTTACAAAGTGTGCTCTTGCATCTATCTTCTTTCATTAGAGCTTATTTCTAATTAAGAGAGATGTAGAGATGGAGAGGATGTGCTTCTTTTTTGATTTGAGTTCTTTCTACTGACCCTTGTCATTATACATCTCATATTAATATTTCCTAAAAGACGGGTATCTTTTTATCATCCCGTCTAAGGACAAAGTGACCTTGATGTTTTTTTTACAGATGCGGGACATCTCATCATTTTTTGGTTTTTTATGTTTTTATCCTTTTCAGTGTTTAGAACATTGGGGAAATGGATTGAGTGTTCAAGATCAGGAACTAAAACATTATTTTCATTGAAAAAAAGAGTCTATACATGACTCGGACTAGGAGTGACAGAAGGACTTTGACTCGAACTAGGAAAAGAGAATGACGACTATGGTTGTGGTGGATGTTGCAGTTGTTGTGAGTCCTCTTTCGATTCAAATTTTCTAGACTTTGATGTAATGTGGTGCTCTACTGTGGGTATTGGTGGTCTTTCCTCTTCTTCATCCCCAGATGTATGCTTAGATGTGAAAATTGGGGCTATATAATTGTGTTCCTTTGCTTGATAAGGTATGGTCATGGTCTTTCCACTCCTGAGAGAAATATGATTCGTGTCATCATGCGAAAAGATCTCATATTCAGGTAAAGAACATTGTGAGATTATTACCTGATCTTTGTGTCCAAGGTTATTAGGATTAGTTTAGACTTGAGCGGGAATCGTGGTTTGTGGTGCAGTACACTCATCTCTCCATTTGGAGAGTCGATTGATATCAACTCTCATGTCATGATGTTCATCCAGCACTCACTTAATTTTGAGAGAGATTGAAGAGGAAGACCCCTGGCCTTGCCTGGCATGGGATTGCTGGTATTGCTGGTTCTGGCGGTACGTGTCCTGCTAGCCCTGGCATTGGTAATGTTGTTGTTGTTGTGGGTTTTGGTAACTCGAGTTGTACTGTTGATATTCTCCTTGCTGCTGCTATTGTCGGGGCTGATATACGGGATGAGAGTGTGGTGGACGGGGGTTCCGAGTAGGTTGGGATCTTGATGATTGACTGGATCAAAATTGTATCATACTCCATTTATATCCTTGACTTTGGAGGTTCATTGTAAACTATCTGGGCAGAGGTTTCTTCGGTTTGTCGGTTAAAAAATTGATATCCACCCAAGTTGCTATGTTTCCCTACCCATTTCCCTTTAATGTGGTGAATCTGGTGTATGGGGGCTGGGGGTGTAGTCAGGGCATGTATTGGGATCCTAGATACCCTATCAGCTAGTTCCTCTATATGCTTGGGCAGTTTATACAATTTCTCCATATCAGTAGATTTATGGAGTTCATCCACCTTTTTGTAAATCTGTTTGACCACAGTTAACTTATCAGCTATGATTCCCATGTCAGTGCTCTGGTCGGTGGACAACTTATTCACGATCTTCTTCACCGCTTCTTTTGATATGAATGAAAGAGGGTTGGGCATGTATGCCCGACTTGTGGTTTGTGCACGACTTGTGTCAGCTAACTTTTCAAACACTTTGTAAACAATGTCTTCATGTCGACCCATCTAGCTTCCTCCGCAAAAATCACTAACTAGCCATGCATTTTTGGGTTCAGACCACTCACTAGACTCTAGACCAACATCATCTTGCTGATGCCATACCCTGGGCATTTTTGAATTAGACCTGTAAACCTCTCCCATGTTGCATGAAATGGTTCATTTGAGAGCTGGATGAAGCTTGTGAGCTTGATTCTCATTTGGTTAATTATACTCACAGGATAGAATTTATTTAAAAACAGAGTCTTGAATGCAACCCAGATTGAGACTACCTCCCCTAAATTGTTGAGACCATATGCAGCCTTATTAGTCAAGGTAAAGGGGGCATTTCTCAAACTAATATAGTCTTTACTAGCCCTAGGATGAGATAGGTTGTCACAGAATAGTTCGAAGTCTCAGAGGAAGGAGTATGGTTCTTAATGGTTGTTTCCTCTAAACTTGGGAAGCAACGCGAGCAAGTGCGGTTTATTCTTGAATGCATTCTCAGGAGGTACTGGTCTCAGCCAGTTGTAGTCATTGTCATTCTCCGAGAGGTATGTATCTTCTATGACAGCTTCTTCATGATTTCTAGCTCCTAGGTCTGCTAACCATGCTCTCAGTAGTTCATTCTATTGCTTAGCTACAATTATCCATGTTAGGATTGCTATCATTGGATCATTATTGTTCTCATCTTCACTGGGATTCCTCTTTGGAGGCATTTTTCCATCCTCTTCACCTTCAATTGTAGATAAGTCTAAATTAGATATGTATATAAAAGGTTTGAGAGATCCATCAAAGATAACTGTATTTTTGACAGGAAGGGAACTAAAGAGAGGGTTAGTCAGGTATCGACTAAGCCCTAAAGGTGACGTGTTGGTCATGGAAGAGGTTCTTCCCATGACCAAGTGAGCTTGAGAAGAGGGTCATCTCGAACCTAGGGAGACATGAAATCTAAGTTGTTTTATGAAGTGTTCGCAAAGTCTAAACTAAATTTCCCACAGAAATCCATCTATGATGTCAAGTGATCGGTAAGAGCATGATGATCGAGTCAAGAGATAGAGAGAGAATACACGAGGGGGTATAGTTACAAAGTATACACAAGTCAAACTCATAGATTCACCCACTCTACACTTGTGAAGGCATGTTAGAGTTTAGCTGCGTATCTTTTCAATTTTAATGTAATGATAAAACCATCTTTGATAATATTAAGTGGAGCTTAGGTTCTAGAGAGTTCCATAAAGACTAGTCCAAATTCATACGACTAGTTGCATCCACTTTCGACCAGTATGTGTGTAAGTACAGACCATAGAATGGCTACTCATATTACTTCAGGATAATGCCTTACATGTTGTCCTTTAACCACCCAATGTGCTAAGGGAGACCGTAATTCCCTCACTACGTAGCTAGTCATTTTTAAATTCAGTAGTTAGAATGAGCCCCCCAGGTTTTAGCTGTATCCTAAGTTTATAATTCTTTCCTACATACAATGAGTGGATTTCTCTCCACTAGTCACAAGGTTGATTTTATGTCGGTTTATTTATAGTCACCTTGATTAGCAGTCCTAGTTTTAAGTTAAGGTTATCACTTAGGTCTTAAATGAGCATAAAAATATCACGCCTAACGAGCAGTCCCAATTCCTTTAAATCCTAAGTTGTAAAACTGAGGTAGAGAGGATCGAGAAAGCCAATGTTAATACATGATAAGAAGAAGACTTGCAATGATTACTCATGTTTTTCATATGGGATACATGACAACGAATTAAAATCTACACTAAATGCTATGCACAAATGAAAATGCCCTAAGCAAATAGCTCTATTAGTGGGAAGAATTGTGAATTAAAATTTGGCTAAGTTGAATGACCTAGTAGTGCGTCTTGTCAGTGAAAATGTGTGGCCTAAAAATTACGAGCACAAGCAAGGACAAATATCTAAGCTAGTGCATGCGTGCTAATTTCATATGCCACTCAAGTCGGGTCCCAACCGCACAAAAGGAGTTGAAATAGAATCGAGACACCACAAAGAGTCCAGTCTAAATTATTACAGAGATTAGGGTTTAGAGTAACCCTAAAAATAATGTAGAAAATAAAAATATTATGACTCTCTCTCACAAAATAAAATTATCAGTCTTCTTCGCATGTTCTTGATTTTTGTCCAAAAGTTTGTTCTAAGTTATCTATGAATAGAGAAAATGTGGTTAGTAATTGTTGAGAGAGAAATGCAAAAAATGCAAAAATAACATGAAAAATAAGAAAATAAAAAATGACACGGAAATTAAACTTACAATAATTAATTATAGAAATTTAATCTCAAACCCTAAAAAGTGTTGTTCTTTGTCAACGACACCATTTGATGAACGTGGGTTTCACCTCTTTAATAATCAATATTGTAGTATAGGAATTGAAAAATGACGTCAAAAACCACAAGTTTTATATATAGTGGAATAATTTTTACTTGATAAGTAAACTAAGGTCGAGCACAGGGAACGTTGTATTTTTAGTTGTACAATTTTAAATTAATCAAGTAATTAATTACTTGCAATATTGATCTCTATATCGAAGAATAAAGTAACAAAAAAAGAGATGAAATGCAAATTAGATGAATTAAAAAGATAGTGAAAAAGTGAAGAACAAGGTCTATGAAAATACATTTTCAGTCTTCAATTCAAATAATCAATTAATCCTCAAATGAAATCATAGATCGAAAGAAATAAATTCAAGAAAAAAATATCAAGATAGAACCCAAGTCGCAGGTTTAAGAAAATCAATGCATCACTAAATATCCCCTACAATTTGCTAGAGTAATGCTATCTCTTGAATATAATTTGATTTTAATTTCCCTATGACTATCCTCAAAAATACGAACTTTAAATCACAAAGATATCATGGAATTTACTTAATTTAAACTCCTCTAAATGCTCCACCAAAATTAGGTCAAGATCCTCAAAAATGAATGCACAAATGTATCTCAAATTAAGCTTGCAGATATCCTCAAATAATATTCTAATTTAATAAGCTCCAATATGATTTAATCTTCAAGGAATTATATTGTAGATAACAAAGAGATAAATCGAATAATCCCCCCTCAAAACTCTGTCAACTAAAGCATGCATAGATCACTAGATATTTTAAAGAATAATAAACAATAGCAAGCCTCTGATATATTCATCTAGCATGATAGAGCACATAACAAGCTTCAAAATGACATATTATGTGCTAAAAGTGTAGTTCATATGGAAAAGATATGATAAAATGAAGTTATGGAGACTAAAATACAATAAAAACAATGTTTTATTCTCAAATTAGTCCCTAGAGGGACTTATCTGTAATTTACAAAACTCACCTATGTGTAGATGTAATTTCCCACGCAGGCATGTGCGGGGCACATGACTCTGCTAGGAGGGACCTTGTTGCATATTTAGGGGAAGGCAAGGACTCCACCGTGCATGTGACTCTGTTGGGCAGGCACGTGACCCTGCAATTTTCCACCGCACATAGACGGTGCACGTGGTGTGAGACTCTCAGGGGGTAGAGGCTTCAGCTCAAGAACCGAGCCTCCTCGTGGCAATGCGTTCGAGGATCGAGTGGAGCCTCAGGTTTGCGATTGAGGTGTGGTGCCCGAGGCACCACGTGGCAGGTAATGGTGCTTCAGAGGGCTTGAGCCTCGAGGCATGGGCCAAGGCTTGGGTGGAGATGATGTGGCAGCATGAGGACCATTGGATCACCCAACCCAACAACTGTTGGGAGAGGCGGTGAGGCGAAGCTACGACGACGGTGAGGGAATGAGGGGGACTGATGAAGAAGTAACGACAGAGCTGAAGATCGACCGACACACGACCGAGTGAATGGAGGAATGGAGGAGCATTGAAAGTGGAGCGGAACGACTCTCCCTGGTGGAGAGCGGAGAGCGGTCGAGGTATGGGTTATTGCTCGGTGGAGGTTGCGGATCTCCATGAAGGCAAGGTGCAGAACTTGGCAGAGGTGGTCAGCGAGCGAGTCGAGGGTGGTGCACTAAAGGTCCTATTTGAGTGAAAGGAGGGGAGGACCTAGAGCTCCAGGTCTGTGTAAGACCTGGAGGTGGATCTTCATGGAGGGGTTATGGAGAAGAGAAGGGGGAATACTGATCAATCGATGAATCTCAGTGAGATGTGTTAGAGGTGATTAGACCCTCAGTGGGGGCACAGATACGGTGGGGTGTGTGTAAAAAATTGAAGAAATTGGATAGGGACGATATGGTTGTAATACCTTAAGGTTGAGACTGACGGAGATAGATGGAGTCAGAGTGGTGCTGGAGGTGCAGAAGAGTGGATTAGTTTGCCTAGGGAAAGAGCCAAGGCTCTTGGAGGTCTTCACTCGAGAGCTCCGACAAGATATAGCTCGAGTTCTATAGTTGTATGGAGCTGCTATACGGCTAGAAGAATCGGTCACTGATAGCACAAGTATGTGCCTCTCGTCGTTGGCCTATGAAGGACACCTCAACCGCTATCATCTGCGAGGAGCTCGGAACTGAAGGGGGTGATTCTCAAGTTGGTGGATGAAGGATGAAGATGACAATGATGAGGGCTTTATAGGGAGGCAAGGGCTCGATGGTTATGGGAAAGGAGGTGGCCGAGGCAGAGCTGGCTCGTAACGACCAAAGGAGGGAGATGTCGTAACGATGGTGGCAGGAGAGAAGAGGGGTAACAGATGGGCGGATGAAGGGAGAGGGAAGAGATGGCATGTGCGCATCACATGCAGTCAGCTGGACGGGATGGCACGTGCTAAGCACGTGCTGGGGAGAGAGGGAGGAGAGGTGAAAGGAAAGGGAAAAAGAGAGAGATGAAGTAAAGGGAAAGAATAAAAGTTAAATAAATATTAAAACTTAAAACTTAAAATTAAAATTATTAAAAAATGATTGAAATTAAGGATTAAAAAGTAAAATAAAATATAAAAAGTAAATAGGAAAAAAAATAAAAACTAGTAAATGAAGTCAAATGAAAAAGTAGTCAACATGAAAGTTATTTGGCTCAACGAGATCTTCAACTTTCAATATGGATCCAAAATAAAAAGAGGTCACTTGTACAAAACATATTTTTGGAGGCACTCTAGATATAAGAAAACGCCACATTTTTGCATTTTGTGATTTTGTAATTTTAATCAAATTTTAATAAGTGAGTGAATTTATATACAATATATACATAATTAATATAATTTTCTGTATTTTTTATAAGTTAGAAAATTATAAAATAAAAAATAAAGATAAAATATATATAAATATACAATGTTAGATTTTTGTATTTTCTCTTGATTTCCTGATTTTTATGAGTTTTAATTCTTTATGATAAGTTTGTTATTTAATTAAAGAATATAATAGAAGAAAAATTTGTCAAAATACGTTATTTTTGTATATAAAATAATATGTTCAATCCATGTTAAAATAAGGTAATTTATTAACAAAATTTAACCCTAATTTTTAGCACATTAGTGAACGTTGATAAATTGCTTTTAGGAGATTTAATTAGTGTTTTTATTATGAGAATTATGCTAAGATGTTCATATGAAGTAGATGAATCATGAATTCAATAGTGATGATGTATCAAAAATTGGTTGGAGGAAGATGAGATTTTATATAAGAGAGGAAGGGTGATTTTGGGATTTGATTTGTGCGCACCACGATCTAGTAGGTGAAATCTATGGATAGGGAGTGATAGAGGATGATGGTGCATACATCTTTTATGAAGGAATCGAGGAGGGAAGTTGCGTGGAGATGGAGTAAGAAATTGGAGAAGATGAGGGGCTTAATGGTTCTAACAAATGTAGGGGGACGTGCGGAGGAGGAGTTGACCGGGGTCAAAACTCCAATGCATGAGATTGGTCCATATAGGATCACAAAATGATCGAACACAAATAAAAAGAAAGACAATTAAAAATAAAATAATAAACTATTTATTTAAAAACTTAAAAATGAAAAATGTTTCTTATTTTATAAAGTATTTATGGTGATTTTTAGTTATTTTTACAACCTTAATAATATTTACATATTATTATATAGCTATATATTCCAGTATATTATATACTTATATTTTTGTATTTTTATATATAATATCATATTTACATATTCTATATATTTATACCATTATTTAATATTCATTTACATATTTTATGGTATTTTAATAATTTTATTTATGTGTATAAATAATTACATTGATCTATATACAATAAACCTATCTATTTAAATGTATTAATTATTTTGGATTATTTTTGCATTTTTTATTTGTATTAATATTTTTAATATGTATTATATAATATATAAAATGATTCAAAAATATAAGTAGATTAAGAATGTAAAGAGTAAAATAATTGGCTATATGCAAAGATGCCCAAGTACAATAGTATCCCCAAAAGTCGGCTTTTGCATCTTAGCTCCAATTTAAATGAAACCACCTTCATTTGATAGATAATTTGCTTTTAAATGCAATGGAAGAGAGTCTGATTACTTTTGAATTCATATGGAGTAGATATTGATCAATGAAGTTTTATTTGCAGATTTTTAACTGAGTGTACGAAGTGTATTGTGCATACTTTATTTTTGCCAATATTTTTCTTATTTTCCATACATTAACATGTACAAGTTTTGTGCTAAAATCTTTATTCTTTGAAGTGTGTATGATGAAGAGTAAAATAGTGTAATATTAGGTTATGTACGTTGTATAAAGAAGAATTTCTTTGTATTTTTGTACAATATTTTACCCTATCTCCCCCCTTCATTCATGGTCAACCTAGTTAATATTTGGCTTGGTCTCTAGGTTTAGGGTCAATTAGTATCTTTGATACTTCCTTTATTTTTCTTTTATTTTCTTTATTATTTAATTTTGGTTTTAATTACATGTATTTATATATTAGTTATATATTAATGTTATATGTTAATTTATACAAGTTAGTTACATTTACATGCATTTTACTAGGGATTTGAAGCCAAAATGGAAGAATAAAGGTGAATGAATCATTATTCATCACTCCATATACTTATCTTTGCTAGTCCCTAGCAAACACTTATTAGGAGATAAAGTAATGAAGATAAACTAAAGAAAAAGAAAATAAAAACCTTAGAATTATTATGATTTCTAAACTCATCTTTATAAAATCAAAGTTTAGAGCTTAGTCAAACTTTGGATTGTTAGTTGTCGGAACCTTATAAGAATAGGATTCAAAATTAACAATCTTCAAGTTCCACAATCCCCTGTTCAGTTCTCAATAGCTAGGTCAGATAACTCTTTTCGTACACAGATTCGTATGACTACGAGACTCACTTGTACAATATATGTGATATGTAGCTTGTCACATCTGAAGTGGGAAAGAAACAGTCTTCCTCAGCAAGGTAACCCTAATCCCCCAATTTAGTTATTCTTTCCTCGAGGAGCAAGGTATTTCCTTCTAAGTTAAAGTACAACCATCTTAGAGAAGAGGGTTAGAGAAAAGAATGGACTGTGACCACTATAGCCATGTATCCTTTAGTGCTTGGCTAGTGTAGCCAAGTCTCCAGCTACAAGCAACCTTGTAACTTTGAATTTGAAGTATAATGCCTTGTTTATTGATACATAACTTCGGCGGGAATGATTTTTCATTGAGTTTTTGTCAAACTATTTTTTGTTGTCTTTATTTCATACCCATATTTTCAAACATATTTGTATAGTAGCATTTACATAAGGAATTTTTCTTCTTGAGCTAGTAGACTATTCCTCTTTTGAAGCTTTATTGCAACCCGCAACATTCTGTCTTTAGACGTCCATGCCACTAGATCGGGTTGGGGTGCACTGGCCTCCTATTGGGGTGGTGCATGTTTCCACACTCGTGCTTCTCAAGCCAAAGAATTCTGCCTTCACCAACTCATCTGAGTTAAGCTACGTGCAGAATGCTTGTCCAAGTTAGGCCATGTCAAGAAGGGTCATGTGCGTGTCATGAAATATTCTACTTAGGCTGATCAAGATGACATGTGAACACAGTCTTGTGGTCTTAAAGAATTAAGTCTCATTGACTTGAAAAATCTTAATTCCAGTTCCTATGAGGTTCTTGTGAAATTAAATGGATTGAGGTTTAAACTAAACTCCAATCTTCATATTTTATTATAGATAGTTCAATTGTCAAATCATTCTAAAAAATGTGAAAGCAAATGCAAAGGTATTTTTGGTGAAATACATTTTCTGATTTTAACTAGTCTGTTTGATATTCAAAAAAGTTTACAAATTTTTAGGAGTTTTGAAATTTTTTATTTTTACATATTTTCGAAAGAGTTAGTGAATTGCATGTATTTACAAGTATTCACAAAGTTTTTATTCATATTTACAAAGAGTTTTATACAAGCATATACAAATTTTATACAAGAATTTATTTGGACAATTGTGCAACAATATTATATATAGGATTTTCAAGATCATTACTTATTTTAGGTATTTTCAAAGGAGTTAGTGAATTTCATGTATTTACAAGTATTTACAAAGAGTTTATACATATTTACAAAGGATTTTATACAAGTATATACAAATTTTATATAATAGTTTATTTAGACAATTGTGCAACAATATTATATACAAGGTTTTCAAAATCAATTGAAAATATTTTTGTGAACAATTTGCAAGCATTTTTGAGAACTTATCTTGCAAATAATTTTATAAACATTTTACAAAAGATTTTTTCAATATTTTGACAATCATTTACAAAGGATTTTTTTCAAAGGTTTGAAAAATATTTTACAAAGATTTTTCAAAGGTTTTTAGAAGATTTTCAAAATATTTCACAATCATTTTCAAAACATTTTCAAACCAAGTTTTTATAATATATTTCAAAACTTCTTCGCATATATTTATTAATTTTTTTCAATCTTTTTATTGTATACCCTTAGCCAACGTATATTATATCCAACTTAATAAAAATACAAGAAAATACAAGTTATGGATAACGTGTATATACCATATATATGACCCCCTATACTTAGATCGTGTCTTCATAATGACCAAGGGGCAACTAAGGAAGACATAACTCGTGCTAAGTATAAAATAAATCTATAATACAATCACTCAATCAAAAAATAAGAAGTCGATCGTCCACCCTATACTTAAGATCAACGAATCCTGAGTATAGCAGACTGTACACTAAGGAGAGATGATCGAGGGTTAGAATTTACAAAAGCAACAACTCAGCTTGTCTACCCTTATACTTAGGATAAAATATCCCTATGTATAGAACAAAATATCAACAAGTTGAGAAGGTAAGCGAGGGAACAAAAAAAGAAAAACGCAAATCACATTATCACCCTATACTTAGGATCTGATAATCGTAGGTATAACACTGATAAAAGGAATGACTGAATAAAATGGAATAATAAAAGAATTTGAAAATTTGAAAAAGAACAAAGAAAAAAATATTTTTGATGCAAGGTGTCTGAATCTTCTGTTCGTGATATGAGTTCGTCATGAAATGCCACATCTATTGAATAGACAACGGACATGAATGTATCATGCTCTAAATATGGCTTCAGCAATTGTCCATTGGCTAAACGGTTGTGCGTTAACTGAAAACTCAGATATGACGATGTCACCATTGTTACGCACAGTCTTTACTAGAAACGACCCAGTCCACGTGCTTTTTAATTGCCCAAGAATATCATCAACTTTGCATCAAATAATCACACATTGCGATCAAGCTCAAAAGTCTTTCGTCTGATATGCTTGTCGTGACATCATTTGACTTCCTCCTTGTACCTCAAGTTGTTATCGTATGCATAGACTCTGAATTCCATGAGTCTGTTCAGATCGATCTTACAATTCTAACCACTTTCTTGTGAGTCCAAGTTGTAAATGTCCACTGCCCAAAGAGATTTATGAACTAGTTCAATAGGCAGATGGCAAGGATTTCCATAAAAAAGGTGAGAGGGAGACATACCCAGTGGAGTCTTGTAGGTTGTCCGATAAGCCCACAAAATGGAATCAAGAAGTTGAGACTAACTCTTCCTATTTGCCTATACAAGTTTCTGCAGAATAGTCTTGATCTCTCTATTTGATAACTTAGCCAAGCCATTAGATTGTGGCTAGTAAGGAGATGCGACACGATGATCAAAGCCGCACTCCTTCACAACTTTTTTACTTTCTATTTATGACTTAGCTACCCCTCCTGAAATGAGGATCTTAGGAATTCTGAACTATGAGATAATGTTGTACTTGAGAAAGCGACGAACCATACAACTATATGTGGATCATGCGGTAATAACCTCTGCCCAACGACTCATGTAATCAATGGCAAGCAAGATGTATTTGTATCATTGGTTATTAGGAAATGTACCCATAAAGTCAATACCCTAAGCATGCATCAAATATTTGGATGAATTAGAGTGGCATTGAATCTTTGGAATCGATGGTTCCTCTCAATTTCTGACAGTCAATGCAGCCTTTCTCATATGTTGCGGACTAGAGGCCACACTACAATAATTTCCCTATTGTTCATCTTCCAGAATCAAGTTCTCCTGCTTTGATCTTATGACAGTGCTCGAGGACAGTGATGTACTCCTTCCAAGGAATGCACCAATGCCAAATGCAATCTACACCTTCCCTGAAAAGGTATGGATCTTCCCACTGGTAGAAATGAATATCGAACAAAAACTTGTCCTTCTTTACTTGCATCCAATCTTGTGGAGTTTTCCCAGGGACAAGATAGTTCACAGTATCAACATACCAGAGGAGCAATGCAATGCTTAAAACTGATTCACATGAAAAGGTTTCTGTAATCGACACGCTGCTTAGTGGAGTCTTCGTACATTCAATTCTGATAAATTATTTGATACCACATTCTGGATAAATTATTTGATACCGCGAGATAGTTCATAGTATCGACATACCATAGGAGCGATGCAATGCTTAAAATTGATGAACCTATTTTTTCCTCTTTAAAAAGATCAAGTTGTAGTATATGAGGCGGAAAATGATTCGTCAAAAACACAAATTTTGAATATTGTGGAGAATTTTTACTTTATAAGTATACCAAGGTCAAACATATGGAATGGACGATTTCTAGTTGTGTGGTTCTAAACTAATTTGAATAATTAATTAATTGCCAGGTTAATCTAAGTGTTAGAAAATAAAGTGAAAATAAAATGAAGGGAATACAATGATGAAAATGTAAGCAAAAGAAATAGAGAAGATGATTAAGTTTGGGATCTGTGATTATATATTTTCAATCCTCAATTCAAACAAGTCAATTATTCCTCATAATTTATCACAGAATAAAAGAAATAAAATACAAAAATATTTGTCGATTTAATTTTAGGCTAGAACAGAAGATTAATCAATGAATAATCCTGCAAACGAAGAGGTCAAAAATGATTTTTATCTTAGAATATTTGAACTTGAAATTTCCTTTTAAATTATCCCTCAAAATAATAAAAATTAAATCACACCAAATGTCACGGAAAATAATTAACCCCCCCTCAAATAAGCTACTACAAAGATAAATTTGATTAAAATACTCTTAATGGAGCCCATGCAAAGATTAATTCCAGAACTAATATTATCCAAATTCACGAGAGAATTAATCTAGCAAAATATCCTCAATCGAGTCCCTTTAGAATAAATCAATAATTTTCTCAATAAAATAGCATAAATCTATCACAAATCAACCTGCATAGATCATTAGACATCTCAAATAATAATCATTAATAAAAACATCTGATCTGATCACAAAATATCTAGAAAGATAGAGCACATAATGATCTTCAAAATGGCATATTATGCACTAAGATCGAAGTTCAAGAGAAAGATACGATAAATTGAAATTTCAGGGACTAAAATGTAATCAAAATATATTATTCTTATCAAAATTGTCCATAGAGGGAGTTATATGTAATATTTGAAAACTACCAGGTGGTGTCTCTACCAATTTTCCAAATGGGCATGTGCACCGCACGTGTCCTAGGCAGCGAGGGTTTTTTGCATAAATTGCTTTGCACTTGCTAAGGATGATCAATGGGGGAATGGAGCCTCAGGGCCCGAGGCGAAGGCTCGGAGCTCCTTACTCCACGTGGAGATCGTGGGACTATCCAATTGCGATCGGACAGTGGATGGAGGGCGTTATTGGTCAGTCGGTGAAGGTGAGTAGAGCAGAATCGGTCGATTGGCGAGGGCGGGAGGAGCGTAGTCAGCTGATTAGCGAGGGCAGGCGGAGTGGAGTCGACCAGTGCACGTAACTACTCCAGAGGGTGGCTGGATCAAGGTTGTAGCGGGCGATATGCACGGTTCAGGGGCGATGAGTGGCGGTGGCTTCTCAAACCAAGGTTGGGGGTACACAGCTCGAGGCTAGGGCAGTGGAGCGATCGATGGGTGGAGCGAACCTGTGGCGTGCATCAACGAGGCAGAGGCACAAGCCTCAAAGGAAGAGCTAAGGTGAAGGTGGTTCTGGTCTCCACCTCTATCGACAAACGACAGGAGGTGGAGTGCCACGAGGTGAGGCATGCAAAGGCATAGTGGCTGGAGTCCTTGATGGAGAGGATGACGACGGATTTGATATGATGATGAGGATTGGCCAATAGGCGGAGAGGAAAACAAAGAGGAATAGGAAGCACATGGTTGGAAGATGGAGAGGCAGTGCACAGCTACGGTCATGACCTCGATCGACGCGGTGGATGTCGTCGAGAAGCTTGGCAAGCTTTGAGTGAAGGCTCGTAGCAGAAGATCTCTTTGCAGATCTCACCAAGGGTTGGATAATGTCGTTGTAGCCTCCTAAAGAGAAAACCTCGTTCTCACTAGGGCTTCCTCAGAGCTAGTGGCACTCCTCCCTTCTGCGATGGATGGGTTATGTAGGAGCAGGAGGAGGGTTTCAATAGGGTGAGGAGGTAACGAATAGTGGAGAAGGCTAACGTGGAGGCTCAACGGCCACAAGAGGGAGGTGAAGGTATCCGGTCGTTCCGAAGGTGGAGGTGACGATTAGACAAAGGGGGCGGAACGACTGGAGAGGAAGGGGACCATGTGCCACGCATGTACTGGTGGAAGGAGGAGGCGGCACATGCGTGACACGTGTGTAGCACATGCTGGAGAGAGAAAGGGAGGATGAAGAGGTTCGTGTTGCGCACGTAACTTGGAGAGTTAAAGAGAGAGAGAGAGAGAGAGAAAGAGAGAGAAGGGACAAGAAAATAAATAAAGGAAAAAATATATGTTAAATATAATAATAATAGTTAAAAGTAAATAAAATAAACGATTAAAAAGTAAATAAAATATAAAATTTAAATAGATTGAAAAACTAATAAGAAATAGTAAATGAAGTCAAATGGAAGGGCTGACTTGAAAGTTGCTCGTCTCGATGTGATCTACAACTTTCATGAAGGACCCGAAATCAAACGAGGTCTATTGTACAAAAATTAATTGTACAAAAATTATGTGTGGTGATACTAAAATTCCGCATTTTTGCAACTTGTGATTTTTTTATATTTTTAATTTGATTTTAATTAGTGGATTAATTTATATATAGTATATGCGTAATTAATCTAATATATGGATTTTTTATAGCTTTGTAAAATAAAGACACAAAAATAAAATATACATAAAATATACAATGTCAGTTTTTTGTATTTTCTCTTGATTTTCTGATTTTTATGGGTTTTAATTCTTGATGACAAGTTAGTTAATTAATTAAGAAAATATTAGAGAAAGAATTAGGTCAAAATAAGTAACTTTGTACATAAAATAATTGGCTCAAATATGGTAAAAAAACAAGGTTATTTAATTACAGAATTTAACCATGTTTTTAGCACAATTAGTGAATGTTAATAAATCAAATTTGTGGTATGTAATTAGTGATTTATTAAGGAGATTTCGCTAAGATGTCCATATAAGTAGATAAATCATGGATTCATCACACCCCTATACTTAGATCTTTGCTTGTCCCCAAGCAATTTTAGTTAGTTAGAAGGTCGAATCACTGACTGTGCAAGTGCAAATTCAAGATTTGTCTCATTAATAAGCATTGGTTTTAGTTCCTCTACAATCATTAAGAAACCTTGCCTTTAGTGGTCCTACAATCCCCGGCAACGGTGCCATCTGATGAATCGCAAAATTGCCTCTTTAATATGTCATTATTATCGTAGCACGTGAGGCAATTTTGGATCTATGCAAAGTCAACCACATCCATGAATATGTGGTGATGAAATTTTACTTCGCAAGCATATCAAGATCAAACACAGGGACACGAGACTCCTTGTAGATTAATTGAAGATTAATGATTAAAATTGAGCGACTAAGTTCATTGATCTAGTTCTCACTTAATGCAGATAGATGCACATCACAAAACAATGCAGACAAAGGTGCAAAAAATACTCATGAAAAGACAAGCATGCAAGACAAACAAACAATGATGCACACAAAATGAGAGATTAATTTTATGTATTTTTTATTTTAATTTTATGCAAAACATATGTGGTATAAAATGCAAGAAAATGTGAGTCATGAAATGATGATCAATACGTAATTTTTATTTGATTTTATGAAACTTAAAAATGATGCAATATACTATGCAATGATATATGATGATGCAAGCACAGTTATGCCCTAAAAATAGGCCCATCCCTGAGCAAGCAAAAAGTAGTTGAATTTCATCATTAATTAAGGCACAAAATTTCATAATGGATTTAATTGAAGAGCAGATGACATATTAATCATTTAAAAACTAGCAAGTTAAATATGCATCAAACTATAGAATAAGTAATGCCATTATGAAGAGCACCAAATTAGTAGCACAATAAAATTTAAATAGTTCAATTTGGAGTTCATATGCTCAAGTTATGAATAAAAAAGTGCAAAGGGCATAATTATAATAAAGATATGAAGAAGAAATGAACAAAATATGCTATTAGGTCCTTGCAAAGACAAGCATGCAAGACAAAGAAACAATGATGCACACAAAATGAGAGATTAATTTTATGTATTTTTTATTTTAATTTTATGAAAAACATATGTGGTATAAAATGCAAGAAAATGTGAGGCATGAAATGATGACCAATATGTAATTTTTATTTGATTTTATGCAACTTATAAATGATGCAATATACTATGTAATGATATCTGATGATGCAAGGCACATTTATGCCCTAAAATAGTCCTATCCCTGAGCAATCAAAAAGTAGTTGAATTTCATCATCAATTAAGGCACAAAATTTCATAATGGATTTAATTGAAGAGCAGATGACATATTAATCATTTAAAAACTAGCAAGTTAAATTATGCATCAAACCAGAGATTAAGTAATGCCATTATGAAGAGCACCAGTTTAGTAGCACAATGAAATTGAAATAATTTAATTTGGAGTTCATATTATCATGTTATGAATAAAAAAGTGCAAAGGGCGTAATTGTAATAAAAATATGAAGAAGAAATGAATAAAATATTCTATTAGGTCCTTGACAGAGACATAAAAGTAATTTAGTAAGCCCAGCAGGGCTCCTACATAAATTTCCCAGGCCCACATGTGAGATACGCACGCCTGGGAAGGGCCTCTTTCCAATTATTGGAAATTGGCGGGGCACAGATGCAAAATACCCACCCCGCACGCAGGCTAGCCTCAGGATGCATTCAGATGGAGGCTAAGCGTCGCTACAAGTGCCTCGGGCCACGTAGCAACCTGAGGTTCTTCGGGCGGAGGCTCGATTCCACCGAGCCATGTATCTTCAGCGAGGAGACATGGCAGTGTCTGAGCCGTTAGATGGCTACCTTATGGGCGCTATCCAATGACAATTATATCTCCTAGCCTCTTCTCCTCCGTCGTATGAAGGTGGCGCATTTGAAGCTCCTTTGAGGGTGACAGAGCTCCACCACAGTCTTCCTAGTATGTTGAAGATCTGGGAAGACTCTGGAGCTCTTATCGATGAAGGATGAGACACAGAGGAGATGCGAGGCCGACTAGAAGTGGTTGCCGATGAAGCCACGCTGGAGGCGGAGCTCTAGAACGGAGCTATGCCTGAAGTTCGACTAATGAAAGTGGTACCTGCAAAAAGGGTTAGAGGGAGAATAGCCGAAGCAGGAGTAGCTGAAGTGGTGGGCTGTGGGCGAAGAGGGTGGAGCCCAAGGTTTGATCTCCTCCACTAGATAGTCGATGGGGTTATAGAGGAAGGAGGGTGGTGATCGAAGGGTAGCGCGAGGATCAGTGGAGTATGGCGAGACTCGTCGGATGGTGTATTGCAGGTGGAGTGAATTGTATATGTGGGATTAATTTAAAGAAATCAAAGGAAAACGAAAGAGAGAGAGAGAGAGAGAGAGAGAGAGTTTACCTGATCATAGAGGGAATTGCGAAGGGGGAAGCTTGTGCTGAGCGCTTGGAGCCACTCCGATCATCACTAAACTTGGGCACCCATCCAAGGAGCTCAAACAGAGCTCTAGAAGCTCTATGGCATGGCCAAAGCCATGGGTCTACACGTGCTTGGACACCCCATCCTTGTACACCCCGTTCCTGCTCAGTCACATGAGGAGGGTAACTAAGATTTCAAGATTATATTGGTGGACGAGGTTCGTAGGGCAGCATGGATGGGGTATTTAAGGGCGGAACTCTAGCCGTTTCAGAAGGTGATCGTGGGGTTTTTGCTATAGTTGCCGGCTGCCTTAGGGGTCATGGTGTGAGGAGCTAAGGGCATGGCGAGAAGAGTGGAGGTTCGGGCTATGTGGGGGTATCGTTAGGTAGTGGAGATGAGGGCTAAGGTGGTGGAGAAAATGGAAGGAGGAGCAGTGTACGGAGAGGCATTATGCGGAGAGAAGAGGAGTTACAAAGGTAGATGAAGAAGTCTGGACCATTGGATCATGTTATCCAACGACCAGAGAGGAGGCACGGAGATGAGGTCATGATGAGCAAGTTCTAACGAGGGGGAAAGAGGCTATGTGGAGGGCACTCAACCGATGGATGCACATCATCTAATGGTCGTGATGAGTACATAAGTGGGTGGTGGAGATCACATCTGGGGAAGAGATCCAAGAGTGCAGAGAGGAGCGAAGAAGGATAGTTGAGATGGAGGCAGTTAGAGGGAGATCGAGGATCCTGGAGACGGTTGGGTAGCAGAAAGGAAGATGGCGACATGCGGCATGGCGGCTCCAGAGAGCACCACGTGGCCTAATAAAATTATTCAAAAAAAGGAAAATAAGTGAAAAATACAAAATAAATAAAATAAAATAGAATTAGGAAAAAGCTAAAACATGGAAGTTGTAGATCTCGAGGAGATCTACAAGTTTCATGTTGGATAAAAAGAGAAAAGAGGCTAAATAAATAATGCAAAATTTTTGAGAGTATTTTTAATAGATAAAAATAATGCATTTTAATGGTTTTGTAATTTTTATCTTTTTAATTTCTTATAAAGCTTAAGATAAGTAATTACAATATTTAATATACTTTTTAGAGTTTTTTAATAAGAAATAAAATAAGGAAAATAAAGCAAATAAAAGGTATTAATTTTTATACAATAATTAAGGATATTTATAGGAAAAGGGTCAATTGCTGATTGAAGCGAATTAATGGTGATTTTTGTTGATTTATTTAAGCTCGGAGAATAATTAAAGAGTGTGGTGATGACAAATCTGAGATTCATTAGTTTATCTCTTATTTCAAAATCAAATTCCTAGAGCAATAGGATTCAACGGAGCTGACATGACTTGGCATCCTTCTTTTTCTATAGGTACCTAATAGCAAAGTGGTCAGTATAAATAATCACTTTAGAACCGAAAATATGCGAAGGAAATTTCTCGAGGGCAAAAACTACTGATGACTAAGGAAGTTGATGTGCTATTCCTAACAATGTTAGAACAACAATCGTTGTAGCGATCAACCCCTAATCAATCAATAGTCAACCCACAATAATGTAAAAAAATGTGTATGAGAGTCAAAATTTATGATAACTCTACAATAATGTGTATAGGTGTAAGTATGGTAGAGTTGTCGAACTCAGAGAAGCTTAACAAGGATATAATTATTAATTACTACTAATTAATAATTATTTTGGGATTTTTTTAATTATATTCATATTTTTAGGATTATAAATATTTTATATATTTTATGTTAATTTTGTAAATTTTTTATTTATTTTTTATTTTTAAAATAAGAGATATAATAATATAGATACATATAATATATACATAGTACTGTAATAAAGGGAACATGTATTTTTTAGACTTTATAAATAAGTAAAATAATGTCAAAATGAAGAAAATATAATATTTTGTGGGTTTTGATATTTTCTGTATTTTTAGTAATTTTTAAAAGGGTTTATGTATACTTTTTGGAATATTTAAAAAACAATAAAAAGGAAAATAGTGCAAACAGAAAATAAAACAACTTAAGTAGGTTTTTAAAATAGCAATTATTATAGAAAAATTCCTCACTTAATTATAATACAAAATATATGTAACAAATAATTCAGAGAAAGAGAAATAAGATTCAAGTGTTTTGTGATTTTTAGGGTTTTTATTTTGAATTTTTTAAATATTTTTGGATATATGATAAAATATAACAAAATAGACATACTGTAAAATTTTTGGGGTTTTTGAAGATATTTTATAATTTTATGGATTTTTAAACAGCAAGCAAGAAAAAATACAAGGTTTTTATTTTTAATAAATAGGAAATATTATCAAAATTCTATGCAAAATTATATGTGGTGTATCTCAACTCCAAGCATCTAAGATCATTTCCTAGGATTTATGCAACATCATAGACATCAAATAAAAATTAAATGCACGCAAAACAAATTACTCTACACTATAAGGATTAATATGCCTACAAAGTTCTGGAGCATTTTAAACGTTAATACAAAACCCAGGACGCATGAAGCAAAATAACAACTAATATAGAAATTTTGCGTGCATGGCAGGGACCATTATATAAATAGCTATAAGTAGGTACGGAACGTAAAATAACCATATTGTTTATACAATAGTGGAATTTTTATAGATTAAAAACACACATAAAAAATTTATTGGATGAAGTATGCAACATACCCAATGTCACATGCTGATCAACGATCCATGAATCTTCACATAGAGGATCCTATGGCGGAGATGATGCAACGGTTCGACCAGATCCAACGAGTACAAATAGAACTCGATTGCACTCTAATTGGGCGGTCTTGAGGCCCTCACAAAGAATGGGGAAGAAGGTATTCTTAGTCAGACATTCGATTTGGCAAGCTCACGTCTCCTGCGTTCGGGCCCTATTGAGAGATTCAAACCCTCCTGGAGGAGTTCCACATAGACTAGAATCACTTGGCAGGTCCAAGTCTTGCTGAGATAGACCTGGAGGTCGTTGTGTGTCTAGGGACCTAGAAAAGGTTGCAGTCCTTCGAATCTTCTCCAAGTGGAGTTGTTTAACCATGGGACCTGCATGAAAACCTTCCTGGGCTCGAGGGGAATCCACTTGACCCACAAAAAGGGGCAAATCAGAGAATAGATGAGATGGGATGGGTCTCGTCCACTCTTAATTAGACTGGATTCTTCTCTCTCTCTCTCTCTCTCTTTGATATAATCTCATTACCACCAAATCATTGTTCATAGAATTATTTTGTGAAAAAATTATCACCAAACAACTCCAAATTATTTGTGACAACTTCAACTAAGTATTGATAATTATGAATCATATTCACGTCCAAAATTAAATATAAATCCATTTACATTTATTTGGAAAATATGAATCCGATTCACATTAATATTAAAATTATGAATCCTATTAGCAATTAAGTATCAGTAGGATAATGTGGATCTCATCCACACTATTCATAATTATTGCCAATTAATCATATTTGAGATAATTAAATGCAATTTAATTATTTTAGATGTATCTCTATACATTTTAGAATAATGTGAATTATATCCACATTATTCAAGATAATTAAATCTAATTTAATTGTCATTTTTATCTTTATTTTCAAATACTCTTATATTCTCTAATTGAAACAATGCTTGAACTCTTTCAATGATAGCATGCTTTCTCCTCGGATTTTTGGGGACAATGACATGATTGTACAAGCCATGTGTAGTGACTTGGAATGTGATATAATCACATTTCTAGATCTAAATGACCTCTAAGAGATGTATAATCATGTCAGGAATTTCAATCTTCACATTGCATTTGAATCTAATTCAAATCAAAGTCCAACATTTATACCAAGACATGATAACAAGACCACTAAGCAGAGTCACCGAAATCCAAAATTGTTGTGTCACTCCCGCTAATTGGAAGCATCATGGTATATAATTGTTCAAGATCACATCATCCTCGAATATTGCTAATACCCATACACCGAGTATACTGGAAGATTGTGATTTAAACTGGAAGTTCAGATCTCATTTGAACTGTGTCCTTTAGGATTTTATCTTTAAGTTTCTTATTTGATCACTATGATATATATCGATTATATGTTTTTCAAAAGCATATATCATACTTACAAGTCTCGTCATGTTTCCAAAGCAACATGATCATTGATGGAATTTAGTTGGTCCCAATATCTCATGAGTGAGATCACGTCTTTCGATTTACTAGTGAACATGTATGATCCCTTTGAGAGATCATATTAATCGTATGCCATAATATGTAAACCAGTGCACCGATGTATAGACCTTGACTAGATTGACAAGCTCATGGCTTGCCAAATGTACACATTCAACCATATAGTAACATATATGTCTCTGATCAAAGAATGGGTGCTTATACGTGATAGTATATGACATAGGTCTTAATTATCTCGATCTCATTAAGTAAACTCTTTGACTTAACTCATCTTACACCTACAAATCTCTATTCCTATAAAGAAGACCTGCATCAAGCAGTCGATCGGATGTCAACCTTCGGAGTAAGGATTGCCATCTCCTTCACAGGATGGATGTCCCTTCTTTATAATCACTTGACAATGTAGTTGAGTACTCAATCTAACTATTTATATATTCAACCTTGTGCCAACCTCTATAACCCAACCTTTGGATCAACACTTGTATGATATCAAGACGGCCATGGTACATAACCCCAAATGTACTAAGAGACCTATATGATTGAATCCTGATTTAGGTGGTGGCTCTCCATAGACTCTCATGAGTTCATTCCGAGTTGCCCTCCATAGACTCTCACAAGTCCATTCTGAGTTGCTCTCCATTGCCTCTTCCAAGGCAATTACAACCTTGCTCTCCATACTCGTAGTTATAGCAGGGATTTTTTGAATTCACGATAGTGCTTCTTTTGTCAAATTTAGGCTCCCTAAAATCAATCCAACATTCCCTAGCTTTGCAATGGAAGATGTTGCACGTGATCATAATGTACGAGTTTTTCACTTTCCTTTTATATTCCTCCATATGGTTTAAGGAAACCAAGAACCTATGGTGTAACAAAGCCTGAACACACAATTTTCGCGGTGGAATATCTTTAGTGATGCTGGCTATTGTGCTCTCAAACGGTTGTGAAACTTGACATATTCCAATTGCGCTCTTGTTATTTAAAGCTTGATCAGCCCGTGGTTTTTCCTGTTCTTTTTTCCCACAGTTTCGCAGTGCCGTCATGAGGTATTGTGTTTACATCTTTTTTTCACCACTTCTACTTTCACAGAGGCACGATCTTTGTTATTCTTCCATACCATAAATTTCACCAGATCAGAAAATGTGGATTTGGATGAACCTGATGAAACCAGATTCAAAACTGAGGATATTAGCTGAATGCAAGCTTTGTTATTCCCGATTTCAACCAAGGAATTCCTCACGAGGTCCTTTCTGGCTTTTCTTCCGGCAAAGCTGCAACAGCTCATGGACATAACACAAACACCTTGACTCGATCAGGGTGATAGGATTTAAGGAAAAGAACGATTGCAGGAGTGGATTAGGAAGCATACAAACCTGTAGTCTGGAGAAGCAGTCTGCCAAGTGCAGACAGAGTCACCTTCGGCCGGAGTGGACTTCAACGAGTCACCCATATCTCCACCTTTCCTATCAGTGGTGTCCATTCCATGTATAACATTTCAATTGTCATGCAGCTAGAGTGGCAGTTGTTGAGAATAGATACAATCAACCACAACACACATAGAAGAACAATCAGAGAAGAAAAGCATATGCAATCGCATAAGACGATTTATAGTGATTTGACAATATGCCTACTCCACCTGTTCACATCAGACTCTGTAGTATTGCTTGAATGATTTTAGATACAATATTTATTGCCCCCAAGACTCCTATATTGTCACCAAAAATATCAATGATACTCAGCATTCCCCACCATCAATACACGGCCAATCGTGATGCGGGTGGGGGGATCAAACATCGTATCTATCCAACTCATCAACTCTCAACCAATCATGATGTAGGAGGGCGATCATGCAGCTCAACAATAATGCCCATCAGCACTCAACCAATCAAAATGCAAGAGGAGATCAAGCATATGAACAATTCTGCCCATAAACTTGTAACCAATCAAAATGCAAGAGGAAGATTTAACATATCAACAATCTAACCCAACTCTCAACCAATCTAAAGGCAGAAGGTAGATCAACCACATTAGCAATTCTCCATACCAATTCTCAGCCATTAATTTTTACAAGATAAATCCAAAAATATGGCATTATGTTCTACAAGATGAAGCATAAATGTAGGAAGAACTCAACATAATTTGCTATATTATGATTCAAAACCTTGTTTTCCTGTGATTGCCCTTGATTGACCTCGTAATTAAGCCAACTCGAGTGCAACCTGCAATTTATAAAAAAAAAATCTCCTTGCACTTGTCACCATTGCAATTTAAACTATAGATCTTTTATAACAGGAATGGTTCTTACCAACTAGGCTACAGGTACGATATAATCAGTTGCACGTAAATATTTTAGGTAAACTCCAATAAGCTACTTTATCTACGTCAATGTTCGCACTTACTGCAACGATTATTTTGTAAAATTTCCATGATCGACAATTTTCTAGCACTATAACCACACTTTGAGCAGTCAAAAAATAATTCATATTAACATAAAATATGAAAAATGCAATCGACGTTATGAAGCTTGTGAAGATGCATACTAAAAGAGACATACTTTCTGTTAGAGAATAATAGATGCTCAACTTATTCAGTTCGATGTGATCAGCACAAGTTCATATTATCTCAAACCAATTCAATTATGTCACCACGTGAAGAAAATATAACATTCATACTCTCAACATCTCAGAATATTCTCTTAGTTGCGGAGCCCAGGGTCCTGAAAAATATAATCAAGCTTTCTTGTTATATGATGCGCATTCTTTTTCCCAGAAACTGCGGAGGGTTTTCAAAAGCACGTGAAACATATCCAAAACATTAATTTATATAGAGCAAAAGAGTATTTGCATCTATTTTAGCTCCCAAAAAGAGCTTGTATATACTACTACTGCAGGACACTGGAATGTATGTGCTTTCATAGCTTTCTAAGTGAGAAGGAAATTAATTACCTGTGTTCAGTTTACATGAGATGAATCACTGCACATATATTAGAAGAATGGTGTTACATTTTTATAGTACATGGGGTAAACATGGAAAAATCCCTTGCTGATTTTTCACGTATAATAACAAGATACAGGACATATTTTGAACCACGTTGCAATTCCGGCACGTAGTCATCTAAAATGTTAGATAAACCTTCCCCCACCGATTCTCCGAGCAAGCTGCATATCCTTCAACACTACATCAAAGCATACATAGATATATGAATATTGCAAAAGCTGTTAAAAGCATGAATTTGTTCTTTCAAAATTATGGAAAGTATGAAGCAAGGAATATATTTTACTGAGAGAAAGGTAGTAGTGTGCATGTCTAGTAGTGTGCATGTCTTCCAGGTCCCGTAATTGTTTTCTATCAAGTGATGTTAAATAGCGTGGTGACCAAATAGAGGGTTGAGCCGTAAGCTAACTTATGTGCATTCTATTGATCTTCAACTCAAATCATGGCTTATATATTTTCTATACATGAGCGGAGTTCATTCTAGAAAAATTACTGCTCATTCGAAGAATTACGCTCCTAGTTTTGGCAAGATTACATGTATTCTCCCAGATTCGACTGAAGTACTGCGGCCAGTAATAGGTAGTGGAGAGACTTTTCACTTTTGGATGGACGACTGGACAATGTTGGGCACTTTGGCAAAGCGGTACCCGTGGCTTTTTTTTGGCACTAGCCGTGAATCAGAGCGTGTTGGTGCACAGGTGTGGACGTCAGGTTCCTGGAACCCCTCCTTTACTGCAGCCTTCTCAGAACAAAGACTGAATGACTACATGAATTGCTTGCTAACTTGGCGGATATCAAAGGTACCATGAATGGGAGAGAGCATTTCACATGGGTCACTGGCAGTTTCTTGGTAAAAAAGGCATATCAAATTCTCACTCGCACTCATATCAGGATTCACGATGATCTCACCCACGACTGCAAAATTATTTGGAGCTGTAGGATCCTGCAAACAATTAAAGTCTTCCTTTGTCTCACTAGACATGGTCGGTTGCTTACTGCCAAGACAATCTTCCAGTCGGGAGATTGAAGCTGCACAAGATGTGGAGAAGAAAGAGAAGCCATGTATCATTTTTTTTCTTCATATGCATATCCTCTTCTTTATGCAGGTTGGCTAAAGTGGAGAGGAACCTCTATTGTCCATGATAAGCAAATTTCTTTCAAAATCAAAGGAAAGTTCTACAAAGTATCCATAAGACTTGCTATGCTCTATGGACCTGAATATTGGCCTATGAACCATAGCATAGACATGTGCAGAGAATGACAGTAGAAGAAATGAAAATGCTAAGGTGGATACGTGGACACACATGTAAAGATCAGATTCGG
The DNA here is from genome assembly GCA_037367405.1 of Ottelia alismoides. NCBI lineage: Eukaryota > Viridiplantae > Streptophyta > Magnoliopsida > Alismatales > Hydrocharitaceae > Ottelia > Ottelia alismoides. Next base: position 105,622 of record JAZKJV010003653.1, read on the forward strand.
AATAATGCAATCAAAAGGAAAGTTGGCATAGCTCCGAAGATGCGAGAAAATCGCTTAAGGTGGTTTGGCCATTTACAAAGGAGGTCAGCTGATGCACCAGTTAGAAGATGCGAGTTTTGGGATGCTGAACCGGCTAAGAGAGGGCAAGGATTATCCAAGAAGTGTTGGAATGAGACTAAATCAAATGAAGGGATCTAAGTTTTTTGGATATAATCCCGGTATTGACCCAAGATAGATCTGAATAGAGACAAAGAATCCATGTAGCCGACCCCATTTAATTGTGGGAAAGTCTTTGTTGTTGTTGTTATGCATACCCTCTTCTTTGGTCAAAGAATGTGATGTTATCACTTCGCTCAAAACTAGCGATGGTACTTCATTGTGGGCCTCTCTTAAGTCAGTGTGTGGGAATTCTCAGGAGGATGCCCCTATTTTTGCTCTCCTCTGGGCCATTTGGTGCGCCAGAAATGACTCAATATTTTGTGGCCAATGTTTTTATTTGGACAATGTATTGGTTCACTATATGATCCTTGTATCAGTCTGAACTTTTGCATGAATGCCTTTTTAATTTCTTAATAGAATTTTTTGGTGAACCCCACCTCGGGATCTCACCCCTTTCCTTTTCAAAAATAAATAATCCTCCTACAACATTGTAGCTATATACCCTTCAGAGTCCATATTCTAAGGGATATCAGATTCTTTCTCAAGTCTAGAACATGAAGAACTTCTGAAACAATCCTCACCTTTCCATCATGCATCGTGATTCTCACAGAACAAATGTAGTAACTTTGCATGGCACGTTCCCTGTGATGATATTTCTTCCATTGATGTTCTCGTATGTAGATAAGCAATCTTTGGGAGGGGTCATCGATAAGAAAAACCAGAATCAAGAAATCATGTATCTTCAAAATTCGTTGAATCCATGACAGTGAGTATGTAATCTTCGAATAATATAATCTTTAAGCCATTGCGATGATTTTGACCATGTCTTTCCTCTTTCAGCAATTCATCTTCCAATGTCATGGTTCCATACACGCTGATATCCTTATGATTGATTTCATTTATTTTGCTTTTGATTTTCCCTTGTTCTAGTACTGCACCTATAAGTAGTTTACGTTCTTGGTGGCGATAGTGGATCTCTAAATATGCACGAAGAAAGTTCAATATGTGTTTTACTTGTATAAATGAATCCTTCTAATCATAATAGAAGTTAGATCCAAATCCCAATATAAATAGGATCCAATTTCCAATGCAAATAAGATCTAGATCTCGATACTAATATGGACCAAATCTGAATACAAATCGGTTGGTGTAGATTTTTTGGGTTGATCTTAGGCCGTGAATGGAATTTGAGATATGAACTAACCATGCATGCTAACTTATGCATTGTAACAATGATCTTAACCAACAGATGGACATATGGGATAGAAAGTAGTCTGAGGTGATGAAAGTCATTATGATTGTCATTCTAAACAGGGTTATATATGTATGTATTTGCTGAAAAACGTAACAACAACACTAATCAAGAATATCGACTAAATCAAACTTACTCAAAGTAACGCGTTTGGCATGTATGGCACACAAATTGGCATTCTCAAAGAGGTGAATAAGGTAATCCTCTGCTGCCTGCAAAAAAGAAACATGTAACTGATGTAATATTCACCTGCCCGCAAGAACCATCAAGAATATCACCTTTTATAAACATATCAAAATTGGTAAAAAAAAATATTTAGTAAGACAAGCAAATTATACATGTATGATGATTTCTTGAACAGAGAACAAGTAAGCTGGAATATGAACTACCCCACCCCCCCAAAAATAGATGCCCAATAACAGCCACAAGATAACCACAATTACCATTTAGTCGAAAGAAGCAACAATTAAGTTTGTAAAAAAGAACATGTTCCAGATAAAACATAATGAGATTCTAAACCAATCACTGGAACGTTCATTAAAAGGTAAAAAACGAACTAGCGTAAGCACATCTTCTCTACTAAACCATTCTCATGAAGGCGAAGGACTAGTACTCTACAGAGCTAGTGCCTCGACTTCTCTCTCCGCAGAACATGATGAAAATTTAAAGAAACACTAACTGCATGAGCCTAGGAGGGCTCTAAACCAATCGCATATAATGTATATGGATTGCTACATGGATCAAAAGCTACAATGAAGATATATTGACGAGAGTTTACCATACAAACGTCAAAACTACGAAGTAGTAAATAATCAATGTTTATTTCACTATTCCAATTAGTATCCCAAGATCGTCCAGGTCACTGGGGAAGAATGTCATTGCCATAACAATCAATCCACAAGTGCCTTCTCTCTTACCATAAACAGATAAGTAAAGGTAATGCCTCTCCCTGCTGTGAAATATAAAATACAAGTGCATAATAACAAACAAGAAAAATAATTTATGGGTATACATAGAACCCTTCTCCAGAGAAATGGGGTGAAAACACATTGAGAAGTCACAAATGGTTGCATATTGTATTAGTTTCTTAAATGAATACATCAGGTGTAACTAAATTCCAAGTCTAATCAATTGGGTAATCCTCTAAAAACTCCCCCTCGAGTCTCGACCTAGAGTACAGAATGCTAAACCTAGACAATATAACACTCAACAGACAAGCCAGATACCATCTGAAGTACAACACTCAAACTCTAAACTACATCCTCCCACGATGGTGATGTAGGAAATATACAGCTGTAAGTTTCAGGTCTAAGCTACTCTAGATGTGGAAACTGAAGTCAGCTGCTCCTCTGAATACCTATGTGAGAGCCTCCACCATATGTATATCTAAATTAATGGTTTCCTCGTGAAACCTCTGAAATGGCTCTTTCTCAGACGAGAGCCTATAACATGATATTTCTCATACATTAACTCCGATAGAGATATTTATTTAAGAGTCCCTGTGGATTTGTCTATATCAAACCTCTGCCATGGGTTTAAGACAAGCTTGGCCCATATGAAGACTCTAAGCCAAGCACACGAGTATGAAAACCTCTCGATAAATGATCCTTTAACAAAATCCATCCACTTTTTCTCGTCTTTTTGCAATCATCATACTCTCTATTTTTTATCTCTCATCCTTTTTTCAATCCCAACCATTTTTGGACTATTTTAGGTTATTTTTCCTTAGATTCTTTTTCTTTATCAATCATCTTTTTTTATTCGTGTTCAACAACACACGCCCTTTTTTATATATTTGGAATGGACTTGTAAAATGTGCCCCTTCTTATTCAACAACAATAACAAAGCCTTTTCCCACAATTAAGTAGGGTTGGCTACATGGATTCTTCGCCTCCATTCATATCTATCTTGGGTCAATCCCGAGCTTATATCCATAAAACTAAGATCAATTTGTATAATTTCTTTCCAACACTTCTTGGGACGTCCTCGCCCTCTCTTTACCGGATCAGCATCCCAATACTCGCATCTCCTAACTGGTGCATCAGCCGATCTTCTTTGCAAATGACCAAACCATCTTAAGCGGTTTTCTCGCATCTTATCCTCGATCGGAGCTACACCAACTTTCTTTCTGATTGCATCATTCCGAATCCGATCTTTATGTGTGTGTCCACACATCCACCTTAGCATTTTCATTTCTGCTACAGCCATTTTTTGCACATGTCTATGGTTCATAGGACAGCATTCAGATCCATAGAGCATAGCAGGTCTTACAGCTGCTTTGTAAAACTTTCCTTTAATTTTTAAAGGAATTTTCTTATCACAGAGAACAGCAAAGGCTCCTCTCCACTTTAGCCACCCTGTATTTATTCTATCAGTAACATCTCCATCAATTTCCCATCATGTTGCAAAATAGATCCCAGATATCTAAAAGAATCTCTCTTCTGAATGTTATCATCATCAATCTTCACCTCGATTCCTTCACCATTGCTTCCATCAAAGGTACACTCCATATATTCTGTCTTAGCCCTACTTATACAAAATCCTTTACTCTCCAACTCATGTCTCCATACCTCAAGCTTCTCATTTACTACATCTCTAGTCTCGTCAATCAATACAATATCATCAGCAAATAACATACACCAAGGTAACTCATCTTGAATGTGACTGTCAACTCATCCATAATCAAAGTAAAATGAAATGGACTCAAAGCTGAACCTTGATGTAAACCAATGTTGATGTCAATATAGCCAATCTTCCCAGACGAGATTCTTACACAAGATAAAGCCCTATCATACATGTCCTTTATGAGGTTAATGTATAGGACATGTACTTGTCTCTTCTCCGAAACTCTCCACAATATCTCTCGTGGGGCAGAATCATAAGCCTTCTTCAAATCAATAAAGATCATATGGAGGTTCTTCCTTTTAGCTCTATAAATCTCCGTTGTTCTCCTCAGCAAATGGATGGCTTCAATAGTTGAGCGACCTGGCATGAATCCGAATTGGTTTTCTTTTACGTTAGAAACTTCCGTCAACCTTCTTTCGATCACACGTTCCCAAATTTTCATAGTGTGACTCATCAGCTTGATACCTTTTTAATTAGAACAATTTTGAATGTCTCATTTATTCTTATAAAGAGGCACCACGATACTCTTCCAATCTTCAGGCATATTCTTGCTTCGCCAAATAACATTGAATAGATTTGTAAGCCAAGTCAAACCGCGCTCACCTAAAACTCTCTATACTTCTACAGGGATGTCATCCGGTCCTACACCTTTCCCAGGTCTCATAACCTTCAAAGCCTCCTCTACTTCCTTTCTTTGTATGTCTATAACTTGCACAATTCAAGTAACTTTCACTACTAGCTAGATCACCCAAAGCGATCTCTCTATTTCCTACTCCAATGAAAGGTTTATGGAAGTACTTCTCTCATCTAGTCTCTATATCATTCTAAGTAACAGGCATGTGACCTTCCTCGTCCTTAATGCATCTCACTTGAGAAAGGTCTTTGGTCTTTCTTTCTCTTGCTTTGGCCAACCTGAATATATCCTTCTGGCCCTTCTTAGAGTCGAGATTTTTATACAAAACTTCATAAGCATTTGACTTAGCTTCGCTTACAGCCTTCTTTGCTTCCTTCTTCGCTATTTTGTAGTTTGTGATCGTTTCCTCTGTTTTATCCTTAAACATAGCCTTAAAGCATGCTCTTTTAATTTTTAGCCTCTCTTGCACCCCTTCACTCCACCACCAAGCATCCTTTTGACCTGGGGCTCCTCCCTTTAACTCGCCTAACATCTCTTTGGCTACCTTTCAGATACAAGATGCTACTGCCTCCCACATCTCGTTTGCACTTCTGCTACAATCTCAAGATAAGTCTTCTAAAACCTTCTCTCTGAAGCTCGATTGCTTCAATGGAAGATTCCACCATCTAGTTCTAGTTATCTTAGGAACCCTTATTTTCTTTACCATCCCTTTTATTTGTACATCCAAGACTACCAATCGATGTTGGGTTGTCAAACTCTCTCCTGGGATTACTTTGCAGTCTTTACAACACAACCGATCTCTTCTCCTCAATGCAAAGTAATCTATATGTGTTCTAGTTGGCCCACTCTTATAAGTAATAAAATGCTCCTCCCTCTTCTTGAAAAGAATATTTTCTATGAAAAGATCATATGCCGTTACAAAATCAAGGATGACTTTTCCCTCTTCATTTCTATCCCCAAAACCATGTCTTCCATGAACACTAACATACCCTGAAGCAGCTTTTCCCACATGTCCATTAAGATCTCCACCTATGCAAATCATCTCTCTTTGTGGGATTCCTTGTAAAATCTTATCTAGATCCTCCCAAAAAGCTTGTTTAGTCCTTTCATCTAAACCAATTTGTGGTGCATAAACTGAGATTATATTAAGAATTTCTTCTTCAAGTACCAATTTTAGCAAAATAATCCGATCCCGGAATCTTTACACCTCAACCACACAATCCTTCAAATCCTTCTTATTGGACCTAAAAAATAAATAAATAATGGGAGTAGGGTGATGGTAGAGTTAGACCCTTAATATTTTTCTTTTTGCTTAAAATGTGCATAAACATTGAACAAAAAGATCAAAATAGGCCCAATCCCAGTTCAGACATCAAACCTATCCAACCTCTTTCTTCTCAGATAGGATTTAATGGGTATATAGAATGTTGTCACCATCGCTACTTCAGATCATCATACCTAACATATAACCTTTTCCTTGATTCTACTACCTCCAACAACTGTACACCATATAGTAGCTCTCATGATGTCCTGCTATGCCACACTCCCGTACAACCCCTCCAACAATATGTAAAGAATGTATGTGCATACAGATGTATAAACCTTGCCTCCTCAAAACAAGCAAGCATCACATGATCGCCACCCCTTTTACAAAGAATGCTCCTAATTGTCACCTCGAGGTTCTCCTTTTGTGCATCCCATTCTTACAACAAGGTTGTGGAAGGGGTTCTCCTTGGGGGCTTTCGTCGTCATCTTGCAAATTGATTCCAAGTGCTTGATCACTGCCTATGATCACTACAAAGGATAGCCTCGTCGCCATCTTCTTATTATACCACCTTCTTAATGTGGTTGCATCATGGCTCGGGAACAAGGGAGAATGTTTCATTTATCTGTTACAATAAAAAAATATCATCCCTTTTAGGATGATCTTTACGGAATTGAAACCTATATTCGATATATGATTCATTCATTATTTTGACCTCGTCAGTTGTAACTATAATATTCAATTTAACCTTAGTGAAGCAATATCCTTCAACGAGGAAAATTATAAATAGAATGCTATTAGTTTCCGCATTATCTGAATCCAGTAATATACATTGATGAGGAAAATGGCTAGCAAAGGTTCATCAAATGTTCTATTTTTTAAGAAGTTATACAACAAAGAAGTTAGTGAGCAAATATCATATTGCCATTTGCATTGCCTCTTATAGTCATATCACCTCCAACAATGTGCTCGCAGCCACATGGAAAACACATACCTCAAAACTTCGAATATATTAATAAAATTGAAAATGAATCCAAACTTCAAAACCCAGAGTGTAACAAGATACCCTGCTCTAAAACTAAATTAAATATAAAATACAAGTGCATAACCACGAACATGAAAAATAAAGCATGGACTTAAGAGGAACCTTATTCCATAGGAGCAAGATATAACCACATGAGAAAAGTTAAGAACGGTAAGGTATTGCCGTATTGGATTAGCTTCCTGAATGAACACATGAGATATGGGGCTCTCCATATGACCCCACAGACACAAACATATCTCAACTCTAACCAATATGGAACTAAACAAGTGGCCAACATCAATGCTTAATTTTTACTTCTCTCAACACATTCCATGGAATATCACCCATACACAATTATCACAAACTAATATCATCGCAATCTCAATGGCGGAAACATGTCCAAACCCATAAGATTCTGCCTAAGTGCCTATCCTCTGATTCTGAAGCACTACTCTACCATCTATGTTTACTGGTAGGTTTTCGGAGTTGTAGGGATGCAATGTCCATTTATTATAGTAACTAGTATAGGCGGACCATCTGCGTGACCCCTTGTGGCATCAAGCTTCACCAGTGGGGAGAGAGGAGTAAGTCTGCAGTTTGAGGAGAATGAGGCCCCTCTATCTGCTCTGATAGGTTTGATTGATGGGCAGACCGATCCCTCTCCCTTGCTGATGTCACATGTGGCCATGGTTGGCGACGGAGTGACCCCCTATGGGATTGATGGAGTAGTTGGTGAATCGGTACCGGGGCGGCTACTCTGGCTCGAAGCTGAAAGATGGAGCGACGCATACTGGTGGCTCAACGAATGTGGAGGGAGCGAAGGCTAGAGCTGGGCGGAGACAACCGAAAGGTGAGGGATCATCCAATTTTCTCGTTCTCGCGTAAGAGGAGGAAGCCTGATGCGTGGATGTGATTGGAACGAGAAATGGAAGACAAGGGGAGATTTGACAAATCTGAGGTGGCAAAAACAAACTTAGCTGCAGTATCTCCTGTTGATGCTCGAAAGTGCATAGATGAAAAGCTTGATAGCAATTTGCTGAACAGTGTGGCTGGCATTCACGTGTGGGTTGCGAAATGTCTCGATGTATCTCTGTCCACCAAAAACCCTCTGAGTGATCCAAATGAAGATCGTCTCCTGGAATGTGAAGGAATTGGGGATAGGGAAAAGAGGATAGTGGGCGAGCTTTTGGGTCCGTGGGGTGCTAATGTGGTTTTCTTGCAAGAATCAAAGGTTGTGAGTTGGGACTCGAGATCCTGGAGATCAATGGGATGCTCTAGATAGTCGGAGTTCAGAGCGGTTCCAATGGAAGTGTTGGGGGCATGGTTTTACATGGGATGGTGATTTGTTCTCTTTTGTTGAGGAAAGTGTGGATCTCAAATATGCCTCGATGTTGTCAGATTGCAACTCTGGGGCTATCAAATTCTTGTTTACCTCGATATATGGGGCTTCTAGTGGAGGATGAGATGCGGTCTTGTGGAAGGAATTGCAGGCAGCTAGGAGGAAGTTCCCAGACACCCCTTAGGTGGTCGGGGGGACTTCAACGTGACTCTGCTCGCATCTGATCACCTCAATGACCAAGGAGGAAAAGAACCGGGGGCGGTTGATTTCATGGTGTGTGTCGGTGCTCTGGCGATGGAAATATTGGATCTCAAGAAGAGAAGATACACTTGGTGTAATGCTTCCTCACGGCCGCGTTTGGATAGATTTTTGGTCTCTATAGAGATTTTGGAGTTGTTCCATCTTGATGGGGCTCGTGCACTTCCAAGATCGAGATCTGAGCACACACCCATTTGCTTCAGGATTTCAAAAAAAAAGATTGGTGAGGGCATGATCTCAAGGTCGATGTTCAGATTTGAAAAATCTTGGATGTTGGACGACGGATTCAGGAATGTGGTCTCAGACTTCTGAGGCTCTACAGGTGGAAGATTCTACAACGTAATTGGTGTGGAAGCTTAAACTACTACCAGAAAGGTTAATGGAACACAAACAAGATGTGAGAAGATGTAGAACTGGAAGTCGGAGGGCAGGTGTGGCTGAAATTGCGAGACTAAATGAGATTGAGAATAGTAGTGTATTGAACAACAAGGAGATGTGTTCACAAACAAGCGACGGGAGGTGGAATGGCGTCAGAGATCTAGGCAGAAATGGGTGAAAGAAGGGGATGCAAACACTTGTTTCTTCCATGTGGTGGCCAGTGGAAGAAGAAGAAGGTGAAATCTAATACACGAACTAAAAGTTTAGGATAATAGTGTTCAAGGAGATAGGGAGATAAGGAGGGTTCTTGTGGATCACTTTTGATGATTTAGTAGGAGTCTATCATCTACTGGTGCTAGATGGTCCGGGAGGGGGGCGAAATGCATGAATAATGGTCAACAAGAGGCACTTTTATCCCATTTCACAAGGGAGGAGGTTCATAGGGTGGTATTTGATCTCAATGTTGATGGTTGTCCAGGTCCGGATGGATTTCCGGTTTCTTTTTATAGAGACTACTGGGAGATGATGGAGGAGGATGTTATGTCCATGATGTTGAATTTAGGGATACAAACAGGGGTATGGAGAAGCTTAACAAGTCATCGTTGTTATTGCTTCCAAAGAAAGAGAGCACTAAACGGGTTGACAATTTCCTCTCCATTGGGTTATCGAATGTTATATATCTCATAGCGGCTAAGGTGTTAGCTAATCACCTCTGATGTGTTTTGGATGATCTCATCCTACCAGTACAGTCGACTTTTATACTGGGGCGACAACTCCTAGAGGGGTGGTTATGGCGACAGAGATGGTTACTGATTGGAAGAGAAAATGAACTGCATGCTTCCTTTGGAAAGTTGATTTCTCAAAAGCATATGACAACATGAATTGGACGTTCATTTGGACGCCGTTGGTGTGGAGAGGTTTTCCGGATGTTTGGATTGACTGGATGAAGAGGTGCATCACCACCACCTCGCTTTCAGTGTTGGTGAATGGAAAACAAGAAGGGGGTTATTTCCAACCGCAGAGGGGGGTGAGACAGGGTTTTCCATTGGCCCCTCTGTTGTTTGTTCTAGCGGCAGATGCATTGCGGTTATGTCTAGTGTGGCAGAGGAGGGCGATTTCTTCAGAGGTTACTCCAGGAACGAGATTTCTATACTACTATTACAATATGATGAAGACACCATGTTTTTATTGAAGGTGGGGTAGCAGAATGCGGGGTTGTAAAGGAGGTGCTTGACACTTTTGATGACCTATCAGGTCTGAGGGCGAATGGAGCAAAGTCGGCATTTATACCCATCAACCTGTCGGTATTTATACCCCTCAATCTGTCGACATTTGATGGTAGTGAAATCCTAGGGACGACACAGAGGTCAATGCCTATTAGTTATCTAGGACTGCGTTTGCTGACAAGGAGGATGTGACGGATTGACCGGTTACCTCTGATGGAGAAATTAGGGAATAAGCTTGCAGGTTGGAAAGCGGTTTTCCTATCGAAGTGAGCAAGGTTGGTCCTGATCAAGGCTGACCTATCTGTCATTCATGTCTTCTTCATGTCTACAAGGTTCATGCCTTTGGGAGTCCAAAACAGATTGGAATCCTTGATGCGTTGTTTTTATGGTCGTCAGCTCGAGGGGATAAGGATCTTGCTTTGGTAGGGTGGTCGACGGTGTCTACAACGATCAACGAGGGTGGCTTGGGAGTCTTATGGATTAGGGATATGAATAAATCGCTCCTAGAAAAATGGGTGTTGAAGATCTGGGGTCGTGGGAATGATCTCTGCTCAAATCTGATTAGGTTGATCTATGAATTATCTACCAGTTTGGCGGTTCGTATTGATGGTGTGGACGCCAACTACTTTTTGGAGAAGAGTGTGTTCAATCCTGTCGGATTTGACTGGGTACTTGCACTCTGTGCTAGGTAATGGTCATGGTTTCCTATTTTAAATGGATGATTGGATGGAAGATGGTACACTTTATGACCTTTACCCGAGATTGTTTGTGTTGGCTTCGAACAAGGACATTTGTGTAGTAAATGTGTGGTAGGATGGTTCATAGGCGCCTAGTTTCGTGGCAGAACTGTCGGATCAAAGAGATGAAGATTTTGTGCCTATCTAGCAGATTAGCTAGACTCTAGGTGCCTTCGAACAAAAGAGACTCATGGTGTTGGAGGGACGGTTTGTTCACGGTAAAAAAGTCTTACAAGGCTATGGTTGTCCAACCTTCAATCTCAAATCCGGTGATCTCGAGAGATTGTGCGAGGATGTAGTCTTGGAGGATTCCCTCTAGAGTAAAGGTGTTTCTTTGTTACTAAGGAGAAATGGGTACTGACAACAGCTAGAAGAGTAAGGAATTTTCCAGGTGCAGAGGAGGGGTGTAGAAGATGGTGAGTCGTCAGAAGATATAGATCACCTGTTCTTTAATTGCCCAGGTTCAGTTGAAATTTGGAGAAATGCGACAGTTACGAGTCTAGATTGGAGTAATAGAGATACTTTCTGGGAATTTGTTTGCAGAAGGTGGTCTGGCTCAGAGAAAGGGAGAACAAAGATTTGTGTGACTATTTGGACCCTTTGGTTAGATAGAAAATGTAAAGTCTTTGAGGGAGCGATATTTTACTTTGATAATATACTTGGGCACACCAGAGCCATCTTTGACTCTTGGAGAATGTAATTACCAATTTAAATATATATATATATACATATTTTTTGGATGGATCTCTACAGGAGATCCATCCCACCGTTTCTAAAAAATAGTAACTAGTGTACCTTATATGTTGCTTGATTAATTGTTAACTCAAGTATTTATGAAGAAATAAATGAAATAATAAAATTTGCAATGTTAATAACTTAATATTGGTTGCAACAATCATCAAAAATAACATTATCAAAATTTCATTGGCCTAATCAGATCCACCCCTTCAAACCGAACATATCCTCTAACATGATACTATTTAACATAAGTTCACCTTGGGTGTAGACTGGCTTGTCACAAGTCCATGTATATGCAATACCCTTTCCTCATAGTACTTATCAATCTATCATACCCTATTCGTTGATTGACTAGGCAATAACTCAAGTTTTTATAAAAAAAAAAGGAATAATATAAATGTGTGATGTTGATGTTAACAAAAGGGTGTCAAGTTACAACTGCCAATACGTAGTCAGTAAACGACATGAAATAAATGATTGAATAGTCAAGGAGTCAACAAGTTATAATCTATACATTAGCTATCCAATATACTAGTTATATTCTTTCTATGAGTCCATCTTTGCAGAAGTTTGTGAGTTATACCCCTTTAGGAGCTATGATGTCTATTCTTTTTCTTAATGTAACCATAACCCTAACCACTCAATATAAAGACAAGGGACTCATCTTTCTATAAGATATGGTTGAATTTCACTTAATATCAAAGCATTTCCCTATCTCCCCCACTCCCCACCCCCAACATCCTCGACCCGAGCCCCCTTCCACCACCCAAGTCCCCTATTCCATGCCTCCACATGGTCCCTTGTCGCCAGTGCAAGCCCATGTTTTCATCCCAACCCCTTGTGTCAAGCCTTCCTCATCATGGTTGTTGTCGAAAGGGTCTTGTTGTCACATCGAGGCTTCGTTAATCGAATCGCTTTGTGATAAGATCAGATTTTATTTGATATGATTTATTGCACTGATTAGGATTTGATTGTGCGTGAAAGATGGATAATTCAACCAATGCTGACATAGATATGAACAAATGGAGGAAGTGCAAGGTTGCCCTCATCTGACTCAATTCCAAAGTTAGACAAGACTAACGTCACTGGGGTTCTTGATGATTGTCGGAGGGAGCGACAAGGAGCACGCTCTTTTAAGAAAAAGCATGCCAAGAAGACTTGAAAAAACCTCATACATGCAAAGACATTGGTATAGTTTATGCTTAGCTCATAGTGTGCTATTACCAAGGTTGCAGATAAATTTATTTATTATAACAATGCATGTGATAAGCAGAATCCTATGAAGGAAACCTATAGTCATAAAAAGAACTCTAACATTTTTTCAAGCCTACAATGATATGAAGAATCTGAAGTAGGTTGGGCGTCATTTGGTCCCATATTTCTCAACGTTGAAATCTATGTTCGAGAAATATAGTCATAGAAGTTAATTTACTTATTTAATTATTTATCTTCTCTTTATTATTTAATTCCTATTTCTATTTGTAACCTTTTGGGGTCTCCTTTGTATTTATCACCTCTTGAGCTTTAGGATTTCACTTTATATAAGAAACCACTCCCGTTAAATAAAGCAATTCAGTTCATTCTCAACTTTTCTCCACATGGTATCAGAGCGACATTCCTAGACCGGAGTTCATAGGAAAAACCCTCTGCCACCCCCCTTCTCGTCATCCGAAGCCCTTTTCCGTGCCACCCCCCCGTCGCACAGGTCCTGAGGACCCCCTCTGTGATGACGCCCATGCAAGGGCACCGCATTGCAAGGCACCTCCACAAGCGGTGTTGTGCACCTTCACACCCTGTCGCCACACCTTTGCGTAATAGCTCAGTAGCGCACCCATCGTGACGCCACACGATTTCTGTTGTACTTGTAAGTCCTTGGAGACCCATTACTGCACTAAAGATTATTGTGTTCTGTAGAGATATATATTATGTTATTTTGTACTGTTTCATATTTTTCCTTTTCTTTTAGACTCTTGATTTAATTTACCCATAGGCTACTCTCCTATATAAGAGAGCTTAGGGCGGATGGAATAAACAACTCCCTTATTTTTTTCAACATGGTATCAGGTGACGGTCCTAGACCGGAGGTCTCGAACCAAACCCTAACCCTACCCCCACCTCCAAGCCCTCCGCACACCGCCGCCTCGGCCTCCCGCATGACCTACACGCACGCTGCTCAACTTCCTCGCATGTCGCCCAGGTCCTCCTCGTGCGGCCTCGTGGGCCGCTCTCCACGCGTCGCTTACGCCCTTCACGCGCGCCTCATGCGCACCTAGGCAGTGTGCGTCATCTGTGCGCATACGACCCCAGTTCCCGTGAGCGTGCAGCCCTAGTTTCGCACACGCGTGCGCATACACCGAGGGTTGTGCACTCGGCCCTCGTAGGACTTGCGAACAGTCCCATATCCTAGGGTTCGCCTATCCCTAGGGTACCTTCGTGTTAGAGGAGACTCTCGCTTGCGTTTCCAAGTTTATGAGTTTAGTTGCTTGAGTCTATACATGCAACTAAACCCGTGAATGTCCATGTAGACGATCATATCTTCAGTCTACTACCATAGTCTTCTATTATCATAATGTCAGAAAGCAAGGAAGATATCCCATCTACAGGCGCCTTCAGAGGTCCAGCGCCCATTGTGAAGAAGGATGGATCAAATTACGAACTGTGGGCAATGCAGTTCATGAGTATGATGAAGTCGACTGGTAAGAAGCACATTCTTACTGAGGAAGAGCTTGCTGAGAAGACCGGGTTCAACGCCTCATGGGAGGCAGATGATGCATATGCCAAGGTTTGGCTCTCAAGAACTCTGGCAATTGAGATTTCCAACGATATTCTCCATCAGCCCACTGCAAAAGCAATGTGGGATATTCTGGCTGCTACATATTTACAGGCAAAGAATGAGACGAAGATTCTGCAACTACAGCATGACATCTTCACAATCAAACAGAATGGTCGACTGTTACACTCATTATCAAGGCCCTAAATGTCGGTTTCGGTCACCATTTCGGTATTGACCAAAACAGAATTTCGATGGAATTTCGGTGGAATTTCGACCGGAATTTCGGTCATTTCGGTCTGTTTTTGTAATAGGACCCCCATATTTCGGCCATTTCGGTCATTTCGGTCGAATTTCGATTTCGACTGGATATCGATATTCGACAGAAATTCGATCGAATTTCGGTGAAATTTGAGGCCATGCTCATTATACACGTCTTTACATGGAATGTTCGAGAAGCTCTACAGTTTCATGCCTCTCACAGCTACTCCTGAGCAAGAGAAGACGTACCGGAATGCCACTATGGTTGGTGTATTCCTGGCAGCCCTTGATCCAGAGTACAAGGCAGCACGTTCTCAGATCTTGGCAGATTCCACTATTCCTCCGATGGAGGAAGCATTTCACAGACTAAGTCGTATTATTGTTCCTTCATCTACTGCCAATCAGGCTGCGTCTGCTATGGCAGCTTCTCGAGGTCGTGGGGGCCATCATCAGTTTCGTAGTTGTGGACCACGAGGCAGGGGAGGTCGTGCTCAGCCATCATGCACCTTCTGCCACCGTTCTCTACATACAGAAGACACATGCTATTCCAAGCATGGATTTCCTGCATCTGCACATGTAGCTGAACAAATTGAACCTTCATCTGCTTCATCTTTAGATCAGCGCTTTGATGACCTTGTAGCTCGTCTGAGGGGCATTATTCCTCCATCCGGTCCTGTTGCACCAGCGACTGCCTCCTAGAGTCATTCCGACTTTGCTGTTTCTGCCTCGACCAGTACTTAATGTAGCACTTATGCATTCACGACCAGTAGTGGATCTGATACTTTAGAGTGAATTATGGACTCTGGTGCCACACATCATCTGTGTGGTGATCAAGGTCTACTTACAACCTACCGACAGATTCCTCCAGGTTGTACTGTGGTTATCGCTAATGGAACACACTCCCCGATTACTGGTCAGGGGGAGATTAGCCTGACATCTTCTATGCATCTCAAGAACGTACTGCATGCACCTGACTTTTTTATGAATTTGTTGTCCATTAGCCAACTTACAAAGGATTTACAATATCGAGCAAGTTTTTATCCATCTTCTCTTATTTTTCAGGACATCCTTACGGGCAACGTGATTGGGCGTGGCTATGAGCAGGGCGGCATATATCGTCTCAGTCGAACCCCATATGCCGGAGTTTCCTCTCTTCCTGCTGGATCTGTCTCTCCCCTCCTGTAGCACTTGTGCTTTGGCCATTTACCGCTTCAGAATATGTGTCGTGTGTTACCCCAGGTTTCACCTCACACGCCCATCCAGTGTGAGGCTTGTCAGTTGGGAAAGCATCATCGGTCTACCTTTCCCAGTCGTCAGAGTCGGAGCAGTATCTCCAAGTTTGAGTTGTTTCATGTCGACATATGGGGTCCTAGTCGTGATCTTGATCATCAGGGACATAGGTTTTATATGGTTATTGTGGATGATTTTTCTCGTGTGTCTTGGGTCTTTTTGTTAAAGAATAAATCTAAAGCTGGGAATATTATCATAAATTTCATCAATGAAGTTCGTAATGTTTTTTCTGCATCTGTTAAGATTGCGAGAAGTGATAATGCCTTGGAATTTTGTACCCAGAATCTATCCAACTATTTCTCTACACAAGGGATTATCCACCAAACATCCTGTGCCTATACTTCCCAACAAAATGGAGTTGCAGAAAGGAAACATCGTCATTTACTTAATGTCACCAGGTCGCTCCTCATACAGAGTCATGCTCCTCATTCTTTCTAGGGCAATGCGGTCTTTGTTGTGAAAAATAAGCAATCTGTTATTCAAGGGAACCCTAGGCTCTCTTATATAGGGAGAGACCTCACGAGTAAAATACATAGTAGTCCAGAGAACAATAAGAAATTACGAAAAGGTACATTACATATAATAATATCGGTCTCTACACTCCCCCTCAAGGTGGAGCATAGATGTCGATCATGCTCAGCTTGGAAGAACATCTATGGAAGGGTCCTCTGAGCAACAGCTTGGTGAGTACGTCAGCAGTCTGATCCCCTGAGCTCACGTGAGATGTAGATATCAAGCCTCTTTGGATCAAGTCTCTAGTGTAGTGGCAGTCAACTTCAATATGCTTCATTCTTTCATGGAATGTTGGATTGTTGGCAATAAACAATGTTGCCTTATTGTCATATTGAAGCTGCATAGGTAAAGGTACGGCTACATGTAGATCCTCTAGCACAGATCGAACCACATCATCTCCGTGCATGCTTGCGCCATGGCCTTGTATTCAGATTCAGCACTAGATCTTGCCACAACGGTTTGTTTCTTGCTTTTCCAAGAAACCAGAGAGCTCCCAACAAAAACGACAAATCCTGAGGTTGACTTTCTATCCTTAGGGCATCCTGCATAATCGGCATCTGCAAATGCTGAAATAGATAAATCTGTACCCTTTCGAAATAGCAACCCTGACCCTGGAGAAGACTTTAGATACCTCAGTATCATGTATATGGCATCCATATGAACTTGTCTTGGCTGCTCCATAAATTGACTCACCTGGCTTACTGCAAAGGCAATATCAGGTCGAGTTATGGTAATATAAAGGAGCTTACCCAGCATTTCTCTATATCTCCTCTTGTTTATTTCAGCAGTGTCATCATCATACAGCTTCATGCTTGGATCCATTGGAATACTCGATGGTTTGCATCCGGCCATGCATGTTTCAGTCAAAAAATCTGTAATGTACTTCCTTTGGGTCATTACTAGACCATGTGCATTCCTGGCAAATTCCAACCCCCGAAAGTATCTTAGGGTTCCAAGATCCTTTGTGACAAACTGACGGCTTAGAAATAGTTTTGCCCTCTTTATTCCCTGAGCATCATCTCCTATAACCAGAATATCATCAACATAGACTATGATGACAATCGTACCTGTAGAAGACTTCTGAATAAACAATGAGTGATCTGCATTCGATCTTTTGAACCCATGTCGTTCAATCAGATGGGAAAGCTTCTGGAACCACACACTTGGGCTCTGTTTAAGGCCATAAATTGCCTTGTGAAGTCCACACACCATACGCTTCTCCCCCTCAGCAGTGAACCCGGGTGGCTGATGCATGTAGACTTCCTCCTGCAGATCTCCATACAAGAAGACATTCTTAACATCAAGTTGATATATAGTCCAGTCACGTACCACAGCTACTGATAAGAGTATGCGAAGAGTGGAGTGACGAGCCACCAGAGAAAATGTATCCATATAGCCCATGCCATAGGTTTGTGTGAAACCTCGCACAACCAACCGTGCCTTGTATCAATCTAGACTGCCATCAGCGTGGTATTTTACTGTGAATACCCATTACAGCTAACAATTGATGCATCAGGAGGGGCATTAACCAAGCTCCATGTGCCACGAGACTGTAAGGCACGCATCTCGTCTTCCATAGCCATTCGCCAGCAATCAATATTCATAGCTTCCTAATAGGTCCGTGGTATGTCCACGGTAGACAAAGCTACAGCAAATCTCTGAAAGTCGCCTGTGAGGCGATGAAAAGACACATGGGAAGCAAAGGGATAAGATGCACACGTCTGCTTTTGCTTCCGGATAGCAATAAGAATATCGAGGTCATCATCCACTGTATTGGATGGTGTAGTCTCGTCCTGCAATGAAGAATCCTGCACAGGTACCATATCTGACCCGTCAGTAGTACTGTCATCAACACATACCTGAGGCGTGATGGATGTCTGACATGTAGTCTGAGCAGGACCCGACCGACGCGTATAGAATTTTGGTAGAGGTGGAATAGGAGGTTGTGGAGGTGACAGTACGAACATGGCTGACGAAAGCGACCACCCCTACCACGGGGTCCACGTCCACGACCAGAAAACTGACCACCTCTCCCACGCGATACTGCCATCGCCGACGGGGGTGGAGTAGATGAGCTGGAAGAAACTGATATGCGAGTGAGCCTCCGATAAACATCCTCCATTGGAGGAATCACTGCATCGGCCAAAATCTGAGAGCGGGCAACCTCGTACTCAGGATCTAGGGCAGCAAGTAGAACGCCCACCATGGTGGCATTCTGAAATGTTTTCTGCTGTTCAGGAGTTGTTGTGAGTGGAATAGTACTGTATAACTTCTCAAACAACCCTCTCAGGGACGTGTACAAGGAGTGAAGTGGTCTGTCGTTCTGCTTCATCGTGATTATATTATGCTGAAGCTGTAACATCTTCGTCTCATTCCGCACTTGTGAATACGTTGCAGCCAGGATATCCCACATTGCCTTGGCAGTGGGTTGATGGAGGACATCATTGGCAATCTCCATCGACAGTGTGCCTGACAGCCAAACCTTGGCATATGAATCATCAGCCTCCCACGAGGCATATGTCCCTGTCTTCTCTATCGGCTCTTCCTCAGTAAGAATATGCTTTTTACCGTTTGACTTCATGAGGCTCATGAATTGCATCGCCCATAGCTCATAATTCGTCCCATCCATCTTTACTATCGGCACGGGACCTTTGAACACGCCTATTGAGGGCATATCAACCTTGGAGTCTGACCTAACGCCGGAGATGAAGTATTAGGGCTTGTAGACAGAGACAGGTGTTTACACGAACTTCATAGGATTTGAGTGTGTATGTAGACGTTACACGCCCAAATCCATGTAGACGGCGAAGAAGGCGGCTATGGCTGGAGGCGGCAGGAGGAGAGAACCGACGCCGGCTAGAGTTAATCCGGCAAGATGGCGGCCCGGGAGGTCGGAGACGGTCCTAGACTGGAGGCGGAGGCCTTGACCGAACCCGGCCGAGAGGGGGGGCGGGGCGGGGCCGAGTAGGGCGGCTGGGCCGAGTGGGGTGGCGGGGCCGAGATGCGGGGTCGAGGGGCGGCAGGGCCGAAGGGCGGCGACGAGAAAAGAGGAGGGAGGGGGGCGGCGGGTAGAAGAGCCCTAGGGTTTAGGCTCTGATACCATGTTGTGAAAAATAAGCAATCTATTATTCAAGGGAACCCTAGGCTCTCTTATATAGGGAGAGACCTCACGGGTAAAATACATAGTAGTCCAGAGAATAATAAGAAATTATGAAAAGGTACATAACATATAATAATATCGGTCTCTACAGTCTTCACGGCATGTTATCTTATTAATCGTATGCCGATGTCTGTCCTAGGTGAGAAGATTCCTTTCTCCCTAGTGTTTCCTGAAAAAGAATTGTTCTCCCTCACTCCACGTGTGTTTGGCTCGGTGGCCTTTGTTCACCAGTTGTCTCCACGTATTGACAAGCTCTCTCCTAGGGTTGTCAAGTGTGTTTTCGTCGGGTACTCCACAACACAAAAGGGGTACAAGTGTTATGATTCATTATGCAGGAAATATTTCGTTAGTGTTGATGTTCCCTTTTTCTTGTCTGTCATGTACTTCTCTTCCACATGTGACCAGTTGGCATCCTCAGGCACTGATGAAGCTATATACATGTCACCACCATCACCTCCTCCACCACTACCTACATCTCCTACACCTTCTGTTACAGTTCCTGTTCCCCCATTGCCACTCCACTATACCCGTCGGCCTGCTTCTGCTCATGGTCACCGCTCATCATCTAGATCGCTTGAGGTATGTTCTGAGAATATAATCAATATTGATGGATCTAATGATTTACCTGAGCAGGATGTGTTACAGAGGCCAGATGAGGATGCAGGTGATTTGGATCTACTTATTGCAATTCGGAAACAGAAGCACAGCTGCGCGTCATATCCTATAGCATCCACTGTCTCTTTTGATCATTTATCTGAGGACTTCAGGAGTTTTATCATTGCACTATCAACGATGGATATTCCACAGAATTACCAAGATGCATTGAAGGACAGTAGATGGCGTCTACTGTCTAGTCATGGAGGAAGAGATGGCTACCCATCAGTCGAGAGGTACTTGGAGCCTTGTCCCTGCACCTACCGATGTGTCTACAGTGAGCTGCAAATGGGTCTTCACATTTAAACAGAATGCAGATGGCAGCATTGACAGATACAAGGCACGCATGGTTGCTCGTGGATTTACACAGACCTATGGGGTGGATTATCTTGATACATTCTCGCCGGTTGCTCGCCATTCCACCCTAAGGATCCTTCTTTCTGTTGTGATTACTCGTGATTGGCCACTATTCCAATTAAATGTGAAGAATGCATTTTTATATGGTGACTTGCAGGAGGAAGCCTACATGCAACAGTCACATGGTTTTACTGTTGAGGGGGAGTGCTCTAAGGTGTGTAGACTTCATAAGGCCATATATGGCCTGAAGCAGAGTCCCAGAACTTGGTTCCAGAAGTTCTCAGACTTGTTTGAAAAACAGGGGTACAGACGTTTCAATGCAGATCATTCCTTGTTCACACAGAAGACATCCAAAGATATCATTGCAATCATGGTATATGTAGATGATATCTTGATTACAAGTGATGACGGACAAGGAATTCAGAGGGCGAAAGAAATGTTGGGTCGTGAATTTGTCACCAAAGATCTTGGAGTACTTAGATATTTTTTGGGACTGGAGTTCGCCAGAAATCCTCATGGATTGGTAATGACCCAGAGGAAATATATCACTGACCTGTTGAGCGAAACAGGAATGTCTGGTTGCCGACCTGCCACTACAGCCATGGATCCGAGTATGAAATTATATGATGATGACACTGATGAGGTGGATAGGAGAAGATACAGAGAATTGGTGGGCAAACTTCTCTATGTTACTATTACCAGACCCGATATCTCTTTTGTTGTTAGTCGGGTGAGCCAGTTCATGAAGCAACCAAGTCAGGTACATATGGATGTTATACAGATGATACTCAGGTATCTTAAGTCATCTCCAGGTGTTGGTCTGTTGTTCAAGAAAGGCAAGGAGATTATTATTTCAGCATGTACAGATGCAGAACGCAGGATGCCTAAGGATAGGAAGTCCACCACTGGATTTGTTGTATATGTCGGAAATTCTCTGGCCTTATGGAGAATCAAGAAGCAAACGATTGTAGCCAGATCCAGTGCTGAGTCGGAATATAGGGCTATGGCCCAGGTCAACACTGAAATGATGTGGGTGAAAACTGTTCTTACATATCTATATATTGAAGTCCCACTTCTTATGGCTCTGGAATGTCACAATCAAGTTGCTATATTTATTGCAAATAATCTAGCATTTCATGAACGAACCAAGCACATTGAGGTTGATTGTCACTTCATACAAGATATGATTCAGAAGGAGTTTATTTCTACATCCATTGTTAGCTCAGGGGACCAAACTGCAGACATTTTTACCAAGACGTTACTTAGAGGGTCATTCCAGAAGTGCTCGTCCAAGCTGAGCATAATCGACATCTATGCTCCACTTTGAGGGGAGTGTAGAGATATATATATTATGCTATTTTGTACCATTTCATATTTTTCCTTTTCTTTTAGACTCTTGATCTAATTTACCCATAGGCTACTCTCCTATATAAGAGAGCCTAGGGTGGATGGAATAAACAACTCCCTTATTTTTCCCAACATGTTCGGATGTCCATCTGAAATGAATGCTTATGAATGCACTTAAATTAAAGATCCCTTTGTACAATTAGGGTTATGTACTATAGCCATATTTACTACCTTGCAATGGGAAGGACACAACTGACATTAACATATGATATTTAATATTAATCTCCAATCGGAGCAACATATTACAATCTTACTCTAATGATTGATTACCGACCGATCTTTTTGATGCAGGTCCTCTGCATAGAAATAAAGATTCGGAGGTGTCAGAATAATCATGTTAAAGAATCGATTTGATGAGGTTGAGATAAACTAAGACCTGAATCATAACTGTTATAATCAGGCGCACATCCTTTGCAAGAGATAGGTATACATATATATGTCACAATGTGCACATCAGATAGACAATTAGGTTGAAGACCTACCAAAGTCCATATATCGGCGTGTTGGTATGCAAACGAGGATATATGAGAAGTATGATTTCTCAAAGGAATCATACAGGTTAATACTTGATGAACGGGGAAACAGAGCTTACTCAAGATATATTTTGGAGTCATATAGAATTCCACGGTAGTCTTGTTTATGAAATAATACATGAATTCGAGATATTAATATATTCTTTTAAAAAATATATGACTAATATTGTCACTCAATTATCGATTGAGAAATTTAATGATATGCCTATGTTGAGATATTTCTACATTCCTATGTATCTTTCCGATTATTTTATTTATTTATATCTATCCTATGTAATTTACCCATAGGTCTCTCCTCTGTATAAGAGAGCCAAGGGTTTCAGGAATAAACATCACTCTTATTTTTCCTAACATGGTATCAGAGCAGCGGTCCTAGACTGTAGTTCTCGTAGCGAAACCCTAACCATGGCCCCACCCCTATGTCCCCACCTCTGCACGCCGAACACCTTCGCACGCAGCCACACCAACGTCGCCTCGTTCAGCCACATGCGGCCCTGCACGTCCCTACGCGCCACATCGCATTGCCATGTGCAGTCCTGCGTGTCGCCCCTCGCAGCCCTGTGTGGCGCAAGCGGCTCCCTGCATGTTTTTTTTTGAAGCCCAAATAGGGGGAACACTCAGTGGCGTCCGCCCCACGCATATATTAACATTGAAAAGAAAAAGAAAAAACTTTACAAGGTACCACCCGCGGTACCAAAAAGGGCCCTACAACAACGTCCAATCCTCGACTAAATGGGTATAATGAATCAACACATTCTCCTTATAAAAACGCTGTCCAGAGAAGATAGCATCATTCCGTCCCAGCCAAATCGTCCAAACCTTCGCCAAGGGCCTGAACAATTCCCTATGGTCCCTGTCCTTGTTAGCCACCAACGAGTCCCAGAAAGAGTCGAAATCCGAGGAGCGCAGCCAATCATCGGCCATCTCCTCCCAAACGCCCCGCACCGTCGGGCACGCGAAGAACAGGTGTTCCAAAGTTTCCATGGCCTCGTTGCAAAGAATACAAGTATCAGGAATATTCCCAGTCAACCTCGCGCAACGATCCCTTGTCGTCAATCTCTGTCTCCGCATCAGCCAGAGGAAGAACCCCACCCGCTCCAGAAGCCGCAGAGACCAAATGAATCTGCAATCACGCACCACCTCCGCCGAGTCGGAATGAGGGGAGGAAGAGACCACCACAAATGCCTTCCTGGTCGAGAAAGGACCCCCCTCCAGGCCCAGTGATCTCTCGCGTCCGAAGGCTGACCGCCCCCCCCCCCCATGATCCCCAGAAGGAGAAGATAATCGGCCAACCTCTGCTCCGAGAGGCTACCACGGAAAAGCGGGAACCACCCCGCCTCAAACCAGCAAGATGACACGCTAGCATTCCCATCTACCGCCAAAGCGAACAACCGACGGAACCGCGAAGAAAGGGGCTCCTCCCCCACCCAAAC
Organism: Ottelia alismoides; assembly: GCA_037367405.1. NCBI lineage: Eukaryota > Viridiplantae > Streptophyta > Magnoliopsida > Alismatales > Hydrocharitaceae > Ottelia > Ottelia alismoides. The sequence goes on from JAZKJV010003653.1 coordinate 129,634, forward strand.
ATCATTCCAGAAGCTGAAAGATCGACCATCCCCAAGCACCGGAGAAAATAAATAGGCGAATTTGACGCAGTTCTCCAACACCCCCCTCCAAAAAGGCGTGCTCCGCCCTAACCTATCAGCCGCCATCGGAAGCGCCCCGCCAATAAGATGAATCCTCCGCAGAACCTGTGAGCAAAAAACTTTACCAGAACCCCATAATCTGCTGACCCATTTAAGAAGAAGGGCCTCATTGACATGGTCCAACCTCCGGATGCCCAGCCCCCCATCGCTCTTGCGCCTGGTAACGACATCCCATCCCACCAAATGCATTCCACCCGCCGACTCCCCATTTTTGCCCCCACAAAAACCTCCGCATGAGCTTTTCGAGATGAGAGCGAATCCCCACTGGCAAACGACTGTTAGATAAGAAATATACGGGGATAAACGAAAGCACCGCCTTGAGAAGAATAAGTCGTCCCCCTTCGAGAGTAAGGCAGATCTCCACCCGGCCAGCCTCAGCTCCATCTTCTCCACCACCTTGGACCAATCCCTCAACCGAGCCCTACCCGAGACCAGAGGCATACCCAAGTATTCCATAGGAAGATTAGAAGGTTGAGAGCCCAAGATCGACCCGCATTCCGCTCCCTCCTCCCTGGAAAGACCGAAGGGAACCACCTTCAATTTCGTGGCATTCTTGAAAAGACCCGACAATTCACTGAATACTTCAAGCGTGACCGCCATAGCCGCAACCTCATCAGGGCCTCCTTCAATGAAAAAGACGGTTTCATCGGCATATTGGAGCAAAGGAACCCCCAATCCATCACAAGAAAATCCCCGAGAGAGCCCAACATCAATGACCCGGCAAGCCATCCGGGCGAGGACATCCACGGCCACAACAGAAAGCATAGGCGCAAGGGGGCAACCCTGGCGGATCCCCCTCCTCGGCTGGAAAGACCCCCCCTCCAGGTGCCCATTAACCATGACCGAAAAAGAGGCCGTCGTGACGCACCGGCGCATCCAAGCAACCCAAATCTCCGGGAAACCCCTCCTCCTCAGCACCGACCAAAGGAAACTCCAATCGAGACAATCATAAGCTTTGGCGAAGTCGACCTTCCACAACACCCCACGACAACCATCCCTCGACCACTTCGCAACCATCTCCGAAGCCAAAGTAATATAATCCGCAATTTGCCTCCCCCGAACAAAAGTGGCCTGCATAGGAGAGATAATAGTGTCCAGCACCCGTGCCAACCTCAAGGCGAACACCTTTGCCACTATTAAGTATAGAGCATTCGATATAGCTATCGGTCGGAAATCATCGATCCGCTCCGCTGATGAAGACTTAGGAAGTAACACAATGAGTGTTGTATTGACTTTGTTAAAACCCGCATTACCTGCACAGAACTCGGAGACCACTTCTAACACCTCCATGCCCACCAAGCCCCAGAAGTCCTTGTAGAAGGCCACCGAGAAACCGTCATGCCCCGGACAAGCAACAGCATTAAGATCCCAAACAGTTGCTTTCACCTCCTCCAAAGAAACCGCCCTGGTCAGATCCTCGCACTGAGAGGGTGAAAGTGGAGCAGCCCCCACACCCGACCATCTCCAAAGCTCTTGAGTACGCTTCCCAGAGAAATCTCCGAAATACTCCATGACCGCCCGCCCCATAGCCTCGTCACCGGTCACCCGCCTACCACCAATCACGATCGATCGAAGGGCATTCGACCGCCGCCTTCCACTGACCACCCGATGAAAATATGCTGTGTTGGCATCCCCCTCCTTCAACCAAGACACCCTCGACCTTTGGCGCCATTCAGTGACACGCTTCAAATCCTCCTCCGCCATCTTCTTCTGAGCGACCGACCGCGCGAGCAGCTCCTCCTGTCGAAGTTCCCTAACCCCCTCCAAAGCATCCAGAGCACTGACCACCCCCTCCACCTCCTTTCTAGCCGCGACCCTCGCCTGCTTGTGAGGTGTCCCACTTGTGCACTTCTGCACCCCCGTGTGCAGAGCGCATCGACGCGCGGCTTGTCTTCTAGCCGTTCGTTTTTCGCCGACGTCGGTTCCTCAATTTATTTGATGGATTGGGTACATAAGTCTATATATGCATTCAAATCCATGTATATTTGTGTAAACATTGATTCTTAGTCTAGAAAACCCTAGTCTTCCACACCCGGCAATATGTCTGAGAACAAAGTAGGTGTATCCGCTACAAGCGCATTTAGAGGTCCAACGCCTATTGTCAAATTGGACAGGACAAATTATAAGCTCTGGGCTATGCAGTTCATGAGCCTGATGAAGTCAAATGGTAAGAAACATACTCTTACCGAGGAGGAGCCAGTGGAGAAGGCTGGGGTAAATACCACGTGGAAGCGAACAACGCTTATACCAAAGTTTGGCTATCTGGTACATTGATGATTGAGATCGCCAATGATGTGTTACATCAACCTACTGCTAAGGCGATGTGGGATATCCTTGCAACAACATATTCTCAAACGAGGAACAAGACGAAGATCCTCCAACTCCAGCATGACATAATCACTATCAAGCAGAATGGACGTCCTCTATATTCACTGTATACATCTTTGCGTAGGATGTTTGAGAAACTCCACAGTTTCATGCCTCTAACGGCGACTTCAGAGCAACATAAGACATATAGGAATGCTACTATGGTTGGGGCATTCCTAGCAGACTTTGACCCTGAATATGATGTTGCTCGCTCCCAGATTCTAGCGAACACTACTATTCCCCCCATGGAAAAAGCGTTCCATAGGCTCAGCAGGATTACTATTCCATCCACGGTCTCAGTCAGACTTCCTAGGCCATGGCAGCTTCTCGAGGAAGAGGAGGCCCTTCTACTTTTCGTGGGTGCGGACTTCGTGGTAGAGGAGGTCGCACTCGTCAGCCCTGCACTTTCTGTCATCGCCCAGGTCATACCGAGACATGTTATTCCAAGCATGGTTTCCCAACATCAGTCCGCATTGCAAAGCAGATTGAGTCTCAGGTTGCATCTACTTTAGATCAGAGATTTGATCACCTCGTGCACAGACTAAGGGATATTATACCTCCTTCTGCTTCACCATCTTCAGGAGATCATTCAGATGTGTCAGCCATTGTTTTTAAAAACGCGCCTCGAGGCGTTTTTCAAGAAAAAACGCCTCGAGGCTATAGCCTCATTCAGCCCCAGTGAGGCGTGCACCTCGAGGCTTATGAGGCGTTGCCTCATGTATGGGTTGTTTTTTTATATTTTTTTATGCAATATTTTTTCTTTTTCTTTTTGATTGTGAGCTTTTCATATATCATAGACAAGTATTTTCAAGTCTTTAAGCTTATGATTCACCGAAATGCATTTTTAAAAATTTATTAACATATAAGCTTATTTATACTTTGTTATGCATGTTTTTTTATAAATGAACATGAACAAAAAAATTAAGTCTTGAGTACTTAAATCTAATGCCTCTACTCTTAGTATGAATCAAGAATAAATACTTTCTTTATTAAAATGTTTGGATTCAAGCCATCTACTTTGACCTAAATTTTGAAAAGTATGTTTTTGTAAACATGTCTCATCTTTTCTTCTATTCAATCGGGACTAAATTAATACACATCAAAGCATGCATGAACAAGGATAATTATAACATGCAATATTCAAGTATTTTATCCCCCAATCATTATGGTAAAGTAAAAAGTGATCACATATTCACTGCTTACTCTCTTATCCTTCTCAATTGAATGACACATATCTCACCTAATTTTGAAAATGGTATGTTATATCTAGTCCCTTTAGTTAAATTTTATTCAAAACTTTAAATGTTGCGGAGAGTTACCCATTATTGCGCTTACATATCCATATTTACTTGACTCCTTACAGATTTAGAGTTTAAAAAAAGAGAGTTATATAACAACTTGGATGTTTAAACCATAATGTTATCCTCGAAATATCATGGAGTTATGTATTTAATCATAACTATTTAATTTCTAGAACTTGAAATTTGTAAGTGTGATTAATTATTATATTTTATGAAAAAAATTCTTTCACGAGTGAGGCTTACGCCTCGATGCAATACTAGGAAGACGCCTCGATACGCCTCACGTTTTTTAAAACCTTGGTGGCAGCCTCAGCTTCCGCCAATATACCTCTGCTATAACTAGCACCTCCCGTGCTTATGCTTTTACGTATTGTCATGGATCTAACATTACAGAGTGGATTATGGACTCCAGTGCGAGATATCATGGATCTGATATTACAGAGTGGATTATGGACTCCTAGTTGAGCTGCCAGATCAGCGTTTCGATGATTTCATAAGGATGCAATCGGACCTCCCCCCCTGGGGAGTTTACGGGGGACAGGGACGATTTTCAATGGATGAGCAACAAGGTCTCCGTGAAGGAAGTGTATAAGGAGCGGAGATCAAGAGAGGAGGAACTTGACGGCGAGTTGTGCCAAGACGTAAACATCATTTGGACGGCGAAGATCCCGAATAGAATTAAGATGTTCCTGTGGTGCTTGAGAAGGAACCGCCTAGGGGATAAAGTACGGAGGGGGAGATTACTTGGCCTGCCCAATACCCTGTGCGACAGATGCGGAGAGGCGAATGAAGATGCAGATCACTTGTTTTTCAAGTACCCATCCTCAGCAAGAATATGGAGAGATGCAGCACCTACATGGGTGGAGAGTTCGGGCACAGAGGGTTTTCGGAGATCCATTAGATCGGTTAGCTCCAACTCAAATGATGATTGTTCGAAACCGTTTACAGTATTATGGGCCATTTGGACTGGGAGAAACGAAGTCATCTTCAACAATCAGAGGTTCTATGTAGAGAATATTTTGTCTCACTGTAATGCTCTTTGCAATTTCTGGATCTCACAGTAATGTACTCTAAATCGTCTTTAACAATCTTTCCGGCGGTGACCCCTACAATGGGGGATCACCCTATTTATCCTTCAAAAAAAACTACAAAATAGGGGAGAAGGAAGCAAAGAAGGTTGTAAGCGAAGTTAAGTCAAAAGCTTATGATGTTTTGTACAAAAATCTTGATTCTAAGGAGGGACAGAAAGGCATATTCATGTTGGCCAAAGCAAGAGAAAGAAAGATCAAAAACTTTTCTCAACTGAGATGCATTAAAGACGAGGAAGGTCTTAGACTACATAGAAACATTATTTCCATAAGCATTTTGTTAGAAAATATAATGCATAAGTAAATCAGAGAAAAAAATAAAAGATTAAGGAACACAGGATTTAATGTAGAACCCTATTCCTTAAGGAGCGGGATGAAAACACGGGGTAATGCCTCAAAGGGCTGATGTGCCTATTGAACGTTCTCACTGGATACAGGAGGTCTAGGACTTCTTATATAGCCTCCACAAACTCTCCAAGACTCACCATTGGTAGATGTGGGACTAAACTCTGGATGAGGTAAATGGATCTTGGAAGGATCCATTTACCCATCTTACATATGAATGATGCATACTCTGATACTCCCCCTCAAGCTGGAGCATGCAAAGCTTAGCATGGACAAACAGAAAGAAATCTCAAACTCACGCTACAAGACACTACAAACAATATCAACTCAACACGCACAACTGTCGGATGCAGCCGAGGATGTTGCTTCTCATACCGTGCAGGCAAGGTTTGAAAAAACGAAAGGCGGAACGAGGCGGTCTCCTTAGAATCAAGGCGAGGTGTAGCCTCGAGGCGGTCGAGGCGTAAGCCTCAGATTATATAGAAAAATATGTATAAAGCTACAATTATATATATAAAAATGTAATTACATGTTCTTTGCTCAATATATATAATAATTTACACTACTAGATATGATGAAATAATAAATATAAGAACCCCAAAATAGAAGATAGAACAACATCATATACATTTCTACTCATTTTCATCCAATCAAAGAGGAATTCATTGATTATAAATATTGTGAAAGAATTAAACAATACATATATGTCTATGAAATATTGTTGTAATTAAAAGTATGACTAAATATATATCGAAGAAATGTATGTGATGTGTCTAACATATAATATATGATCGCACGAGAAACCATGAATCATATCCATTTCGAGCAAATCTTTGAAATATTGTTGTAATTAAAAGTACGATTAAATATATGTCAAAGAAATCTATGTTGTGTCTAATATATAATATAAGGCAACATGAGAAACCGTAAACCTTATCCATTTTGTTTTGCTTGATATATTGTAAATCTTGTTAAGTTACAAGTATTTTTTAATTTATATTTATGAATTCATTCATCAAGCGTGAAATAATAAGAGTGTCAAAATAGTTGGATACATTAATTGTAAATATGAAGTTATGGGCATGAAAGAAACATCATATTTAGGCATTCATCTTATATAATCATTATCCTAAATAAACAGATATTTATAATCTTCTCAAACTACTAAGTAAACCATTAAATAATAAAAAATATTTCAAAAAAAGCAAAAACGCCTCGTGAAATGCCTCGACCGCCTCGACCACCCGAGGCTTATACTTCACAGGACTAGTCTGAGGCGTACGCCTCGAGGCTAAAAGGGACCGCCTCGCCTCGAGGCGTACGCCTCGACCGCCTCGAGGCTAGTTTTTTCAAACCATGCGTGCAGGTGAAGAGGAACATTGGGCTAGAGTGTGAGTCAAACTGGGTGTGTTCTGAACTATGCATGTTAGAGTCACTGCCACTGAAAATGAGTCTCCTCGTCGGAGTACCCTGGCCCACCACAATATGTAGACAACTACTCCATCTCTGAAAGGGCGAAACTGATAAAGACGTGGAGATAATCCTCATCGGAGTCCACGGTCGCTGGAGAATGGATTCTAAAAAAGTCTCCTCGTCGGAGAACTAGGTTTCTCCCATATTGGCTCAGAGAATGGGATCTTTACTCTGGAGTCCATATGATACCACATGAAAACCCTATCCCACATGGCATAGGAAATGGGATCTCTACTCTGGAGTCCCTATGGCACACGTGAAAACTTTGACTAAAATAACGAAAGATGGGGGACCACATGACTGATGACCGCATACATGTGAGTGTCAGAAAAAGAATTTCTCTCTAGAGAACTCGAAGAAAATAGGTCATTCAACTATGGACTTTAAACCAATCCGCATAGTCAGAAACTGAACTGTAGAGTCTGAATATTTGGCTGGTCTAGAATCTATCATCTGAATCTAGAACACACATGTGACTCTACACAATACCCCTCCTTTCTTCCATACTTGTCGCAATATAATGACATCAACAAAGTTGAGAGAAGACATGAAAAATGGGGATAACAAGAATCACATAAGCCGAGCGCAAAATTCTTCGTGTGTACGGCTTTTCTTTTGTGCGTACCTTTTTCAAAAGATTTTTTTTGAATCACGGCCTATCTTGAGCCTAAAACACAACTTAACCCAATTGGACTTTTCTCTTTCTACCTCCCTTTTTTGTCCCTTCTCTCTTTCTCTTAAAATAACTCGACTTGGCCTAACAAACATTTAAAAAAATAAAGCAGCCCATATGGGCTCTTTATTTAACATTTAAAAAAATAAAGCAGCCCATATAGGCTCTTTATTTAGGGTATAGCCCATATGGGCTCTTTATTTAAGGTTCCCTGTTGCGAATCTTCTCTTCAAAACATGTCGCCCGCGAGTTTGGAACTTGGTCTCACATCACCTGGAGGAGTCCTGGTGGGCGACACCACTGCTGGGGAGAGTCTCTCTCTGCCTGGAGCTCATTGCTTGGATGCGAAGAGGGTGAAGAGGTGGAGTGTCACCACTACCCCTGGAGCTTGCCTCTTTTGTGGCAAGTCACTAATGGAAGGGAGATGAAGCGGGGCTACGCCGTCTCCCGGAGAGGTTGGTGAAGGGTTGCATGGCCTAAAGCTATGGGGTTGCGCATCGCATGGGCATGCTTGCACGATGCACACTGCCTGGGGAGAAGAAGGAGTGTGTGCATGGTGCGTAGCAGATCGAAGTAGCTCCAACAGGGATTCACACGATGGGAACCCTTCTGCTTGGAGCCAGGGGGGTGTGGCCATCGCCTCCTGTTGTAGTTGTGCCGCGATGGGGGGGCTTGATTAGCACCAAGATAATGAGCATGAGAAGATGGGGATGTGGTTGGTGCCCTTGTGCGAGTTGGGCATTGTGAAGAGGGCAACAAGCCCCTCTCATGTCTTCAACATTGCGCTAGAAGGGATGCGCTGGAATCTTCGCGAAATGCAGATCTAGGGTTCCAGAAAACCCTAGAGATCTTGAACCGAAACAAATGTACCAAATCTTCCGAATCTCCGTGACTATTGCATAAACATCTCCAAAACATGCAACATTAGGGTTTCAAGAAAAACCTTCGAACTTGATTTTGAACAAGAAATCTTCAAGTGCAAGAACTCCAAAACTGAATATCGAATAAAATTAAAGAACATAAAATCCTCGAGAATGGACCCGCTCTGATACCATGTTAGAAAATATAATGCGGAAGCAAATATCAGAGAAAAGAATAAAAGATTGAGGAACACGGGATTTAAGGTGAAACCCTACTCCCTAAGGAGCGGGATGAAAGCACGAGAGAATGCCTCAAAGGTTGATGTGTTTAGTGAACTTTCTCACTGGATACAGGAAGTCGGGGGCTTCTTATATAGCCTCCACAGACTTTCCAAGTCCCCCACTGGTAGATATAGGACTAAACTATTGATGTGGTAAATGGATCTTGGAAGGATCAATTTACCCATCTTGCCTATGAATGCCACATACTCTAACACTTTTCATTGGGGAAGGAATGGAGAGGTTACTTTGGGAGATCTAGCTAGTAGTGAAAATTACTTGAATCGTGCAAGCTATAGATGAATACAAAGGAAGTAGATGAGACTTTAAAGGCTATGAGGCCTAGGAAAGATGTAGGACCTGATGACGTTCCTATCGAAGTTTGGAGAGTTATAGGTGAGTGTGGTTTAACTTGGCTTACAATTTATTCAATGATATTTGGCAAGCAAGAAAATACATGAACATTGGAGGAGAAGCATCGTGGTGTGTCTTTATAAGAACAAAGGAGAAATTTAAAATTATTCAAATTACAGAGGTATCGAGCTGATGAGTTACACTATAAAAGTTTGGGAATCTGTGATCGAAAAAAGGTTGAGGCAGGTTTCCAAAGTAAAAAAAAAGCAATTCGGATTCATGCCAGGTCACTCAACTATTGAAGCCATTCATTTGTTAATGAAAAAGATGGAGATTTATATAGCTAAAATGAAGAACCTCCGTATCATTTTTATTGATTTGGAGAAGGCTAATGATTATGTCCTACATGAGATATTGTGGAAAGTTTTGGTGAAGAGACAAGTACATGTCCTATACATTAACCTCATAAAGGATATGTATGATAGAGCTTCATCTTATGTAAAGATCCAATCTGGGAAGACTGGTTATTTTGACATCAACATTGGTCTGCATCAAGGTTCAGATTTGAGTCCATTCCTTCTTAATTTGATTATGGATGAGTTGGCAACTCACATTAAGGATGAGATATCTTGGTGTATGTTATTTGTAGATGATATTGTGTCAATTGATGAGAATAGAGATGGAGTAAATGAAAAGCTTTAGGTCTACAGATATGCATTGGAAATTAAAGGATTTCATATAAGTAGAGCTAAGACTCATTATATGAAGTGTACTTTTGATGGAAGCAATGGTGAAAGAATCGAGGTGAAGATTGGTGATGATAACACTCATAAGAGAGATTCTTTTTAGATACTTGGGATCTATTTTGCAACATGATGAGGATATTGATGGAGATGTTACTAATAGAATAATTGCATGCTGGTTGTTAAGATAAATATATAGTTCTGTGTCTATTTTATGTAATCATCCTTCCTCAGGTACTTATCACGTAATTAAGCCAAGGGCTATTCTCCTATATAAGAGAGCTCTCGGTTTATTCTAATGCACGAACTATTTTTATCCCAACATGGTATCAGATCAACGGTCCTAGACCAGTGTTCCTTTATCCCACCCAAAACCCTAAACCCACACTCGTCGTCCCCCCTACCGCTGGGGCTTATCCAGACCTGTCGCCGCCCCGCCCTCGGCCTCCTTCCAGTGCCGCTAACACACCTCGGCACCGCCCCGCCTTACAGCCCCGGCCCCTTCTCACACGGTTGTGCGCAGCCCCGTACAGCAGGACCGCTGCCAGATGCGGCCTGGTCTTCCGCGTCTCCGCTGCACCTCCCGGACGCGTGCCTAGCGCACGTTAGGTTGCTGCAAATATCTGCTAGTTGGTCCGAGGGTTCGTACGTTTAGTAGGGATGGTAGTATGTCTACACATACAACCTATCCCTTCTATGATTATGTAGACAAGCTACTTTGATTTTATCCCTCAGTCATTCCGTGCTTCGTGGCTCTTTCTTACCATGCCAGAGATCAAGGGTAAAGTTTTCTCATCTTCGGGTGCCTTCAAAGGCCCGGCCCCTATTGTCAAGATGGATGGGACCAACTATGAGCTATGCTTCATGCAGTTCCGTACCCTTACGCAGTGCCACAATAAGGAGCTCATTCTGACATATTCCGAGCCGGCGGATAAGACTGGGGTGAATGCGTCGTGGAAACAAGACGATGCATATGCTCGTATATGGCTCTTCGGGACATTGATCACGGAGATTGCTAATGATATTGTGAATCAGCCAACTGCGAAGGCTATGTGGGAAATAGTGGCAAATACATATGGACAGTCGAAGAATGAAAGCAAGATCCTTCAGTTGCAGTTCGACATCTTCTCGACCAAACAGAATGGTTGACCGCTCCATGCACATTTCTCTCACCTGTGGAGCATGCTTGAGAGATTATACAGCTTCATGCCTATCACTACCAGCACGAAGCAACAACAGGCATATCGAAATGCCACAATGACTGGAGTTTTTCTGTCCTCACTTGATCCTGAGTACGATGCAGCTTGTACTCAACTTCTGACTGGAGAGGCCATTCCTCCAATGGAAGAGGTCTATAAGCGCTTGAGTAGGATTACTACATCTGCGAGCACAACAAAGACTACTCATTCTGCTATGGCTGCTACTAGAGGCAGGGGAGGATCGTCTCACTTTCAGGGTCGTGTACCTCATGGTAGAGGGGGAGGCAGACATCGTGGTCGGTGTACTCATTTCCATCGTCCAGGTCATTCTGAGGAGACGTGCTTTCAAAAGCATGGATATCCAGCATCTGCACGAGTAGCTCAGCAAACTGAGGCTTCCTCTGCGCCTACTCCAGATACTCACTTTGATGACATTGTATCCAGATTTCGGGAGATGATAAGTGATGAATCTGTGAGTCATCACTCTTAAAGTTGAAAATAGAGCCTTGTTCCCGAGTAATTAGGAGCACATTTCCACCAAAAAAGCATAATTAGCATCCACGCATGCATTGATAACAGTTGCATCTTAGCATTTGCATCTGCATTAAATGAGAAGCCCACATTACTTGTAAAACTCACCTTATATGTATATATTTTACACTCACTATAAATTCCATAAATTCACTCTATATGGTATATATTACTAACTAATAATACAAGAAAATTACCAAAAATTGCTAACTTGAATAATCGCCCAATAAAACCCCAAACCAAATTGGAAGACATGGACCTTAGAATGCACATATCTCTCTCATACAGCCTCTGATCTAGGTCTACTCACTTTTAAATTTATATACATTCAGATACCTCCAAAATGAGACCAATTTCATTTGAATCGGAGCTCGTATGCAAAAAGGTTTTCGGACCCCATTGTATATTGTATGTATGTATATTTGTATCCTTGTATTTTAGTACTTTATTTGACCTCGTTTCCGTTTTTGTTCAACATAAAACTTGTAGATCTCAACGAGATCTACAACTTTCATGTTTAGAGTTTTTCCAATTTCGACCATCTTCTCCCTCTCATCTCACATTCTTTATCGACCAACCAGAAGGTACCACGTGGCGCTCTATGGTTGCGCCACGCGGCCCGCCCCATTGGCCGCCACGCGCCTCTCCCCTGGGCCGTTAGATCGCCTCCACCTCCTTTAGATCTCGACCCTCCATACCGCATTATCTCTCCGTCGTCCGATCCATCCTCATATCTCATCAAGACCGCACGTCAGCGCCCTGCCCTCCGCTCTCCACGTGGCACGCTCATGGCCATTGGATCTTCGCCATGACAATTAGATCTCACCCGCTCATCTTCCACTCAATCACAGCCCTTCGATCCTTCGCCTTATCTAATATTCGCCGTCTACCTCCGGTCCTCTCTCTTTCCCATGATCTCCACCTCGCGATGGCCCCGCCCTCTTTCTATTTCTGGCGCCACTCCAGTCACCATCTCCGCCCTCTAGCACCTCCACAATGTAGCCCATACTTCCCTCTTCCTCGCCGACCCCCACGACCTCCATGAGGCTCGCCACGTCACTCCACTCGTCCCATGAAATCTCGCCTCTCATCACAGCTACCTCCACCTTCTCTCTATAAATCCAGAGCCTCCGGCCTCCTTTCACCTCATCCGCCCTTGCACGAGAGATCCCAGAGCTCTGTTCTACCTATCAGTGACAGAGATTAGGACTGAGAGCGAGCAACGACGGTCTTTCCATCTCCGGCGAGATCCACGGCGAGCTCCGAAGTGCCACCAGCTTTCCCGACGAGCTGCTAGAGCTCGGGCCTCTACCGACCCTCGAGCGACGACCGGAGACTCCTCCCCGAGCCTCCATTCCCAAGTAGACTCCTCCATCCTCCTCCGATCATTCTTTTTCTTTCCTCGTATTTTTCTCGGAATTTATTCCGCTTCGCCTCACATCCTCACGCTCCTCCGGTCATCCACCGAGCTCCGCCTTAGAGCTCTCATCTTCGCGCGCTACTCCATTCCCTCCTACAACACTTTGCACCTCCTTCCGACCAAAGCTCCTCCGCCACAGCGAAGGAGGACCAGCAGCATCGTTCACTTCACCCTCCAAGCCTCGTTACACTCACATTTCACCCCACGAGCACGTGTTGTTGTTCTTTTGGCACAATCTAACCTTGCAGGTCCTCCATGCTACACTGAATGGAACTTCGTCGGAGCTCCGCTCGAGCTTCAACGCCTCCGGCCTGAGGACCTCTCCAGCCACTTCTGGGACCTCCGGTAGCCTCCTAGCACTTCCACAACCAATTCGAGCGAACCAGGAGCCACCGGCGAGCTACATCGAGAACAAGGGAGGGCGGTGAAGCGACACCCTCTTCACCGGAGCCCCACCAAGTCCGTCGCAGGAGGCAGCGGGCCGGAGGAACACAAAGCACAGCTATCGTCCGATCGCCTTGATCGGACAGTCCTGATCGAGCCACGTCGCCTGCCTCCTACCCCGGTTGGATCAGGAGAATCCAACGGCCACAACTCTGCCACGTCGCCCACGTCATCGAGCTCCACCAACCATCCGATCTCGCAAGGATCTGACGATCCACATCCCGCCACGTTGACTTCATCGGCCACCGTTAGATCATCTTAATCTGACAGTCCCTAGGTGTGTCACGTCTCCAGATCCGAGCCTCTTCCCCAATCATTAGGCTCGGCACGTCCTACCCTCACCCGAAGTAGTGTCGAAGCAACACCCGAGCCTCCAACGCGTCCGAGCCTCCGAAGTCTCTCAAGCCTAGCCCCCTCACGTGTCTCTCACATGAGGGATGGGTAAATTACACAAAAGCCTGGAGAGTTTCAGAATTTGCACTTTGGTCCCTGCTAGGTACATCACGAGACAAGCACGTGCTCCATTGGGAATTTTGCACTCATACCCCCCGCATTATAGGTGATAGCATTTAAGACCTTGTCAGAACGTTTTATTTCCAAAAATTTTATTTTCTGTATTGCATTTTGGCCCTGTCTTTGCATGCATATTTAGTGTCCATATTTAATCATCTTTTAATTCCAAAAATTGCATATTGTAGTTTAACTTGTCCTCTACCTTGTGTAACACTTGTCCTATTTTTGTGAGTCATCTGTGATGAAATTTTCTATATTTTGCCCATTGTATACCTTTTAATTAATATTAAATTCATTGTTGCTCCAAAAATCATTATAAAATCGCATTAGACCTAGGATAGGTTGCTCTACATTGTGCCCAAAAATCATTCAATTTGCACACATCCCGAGGCATGTATAAATCAAACAATAATTTGCCTAATTAATTTTTAATAGGTCCAATTCACATAGATTGCTAGGTTTCTTAATTTTCATGGATTCCTCTTATATAGATCTATTTAGGATAATTTTTATCTCTGAAAATAATGTGTTCTGGTATTTATTAAAATTAATTTTGCAAAAATCACCCTGCAGTTATCTTTAATTCATAATAAATTCATTTAGAGTCAAAAAATTCAAAAACAATTACAGTAATTTAATTTCATTGCATTTCATATTCTGGCCAAATTTCATAATTTTTGGACTTAATCTGACCATCTTTCAAATTTAACCTTAAGATTTGGCTTGAAATTGCATTGTCTTTCCTTTTAAATTGCATAAAAATATAAAAAGACCAAAAAATATTCTTCTAAAAATCAAGCCTCCGAATTAACTGAGAATAGACCTAAAGAAAAAGCTGTCTCCATGAGTTCGACCTTGGGCTTGCACAAGTAAAATAAAAATCTGCCGCTCGTATTTAATTGAATATTAATTGAAGTGGTTTTTGACGCATCTGATTTGGTCAACTACAACGCACTAAAACGACTTATTAAGAGGTCGATTCGACGGTCCATCAATGAGTACTCCTACGTCTTCGTCTCCAGGCTCCTCAGAGACCGCGGCTTCTGCCAGAGCGTCATCTAGTTCATCAGGTACTCATTATGCGTTTACTAGTACTACATGCTTGGACCTGACAGATTGGATTATGGACTCCTGGGCATTGCATCATATGTGTGGCGACAGGATGCAGTTTACTTCATATAGACACTTTCACTTGGCAGATCAGTTGTTATTGCCAATGGGGTTCGCTTACCCATTGTTGGTCGGGGGAGATTACTCTAGCCCCTTCTCTGACTCTTCAGAATGTCCTATATGCGCCTGAATTTCGGATGAACCTTTTGTCAATTAGTCAGCTTACGAAAGATCTCCATTGTGTGCCATCTTTGATCCCTCTTCTTTTGTGTTTCAGGACAAACTGACTGGCAGGGTGATTGGACATGGTCGTGAGCAGAGAGGCTTGTATAAGCTCACTATACCATCATGCGCTGGAATTGCTACCATTCCATCTGCATTTGTTTCTCCATTCCTTTGGCATCTTCGCTTTGGCCATCTTCCTCTAAAGAAGATGTGTCATGTTCTGCCACAGATATCTACCGGTACTGCATTGGATTGTGAAGCATGTCAGCTTGGGAAGCATCATCGCTTGTCCTTTCCGAGTCGTCTGAGTCGTCACAGTAGTCGGTCCTTTGAGTTGTTTCACTTTGATATTTGGGATCCGAGTCATGTCCCTGATCATCAGGGGCATCGTTATTATATGGTTGTTGTTGATGATTATTCTAGATTGTCTTGGGTGTTTTTGTTGAAACATGAGTCTGAAGCAGGTGTTATTATTCGAAAATTTCTTACTGAAGTCAAGAATTTTTTTCTCTGCAAATGTCAAATTCATTCGGACGGATAATGCGTTGGAATTTTCCACACTGCATTTGTCTGAATTTCTAAGTTCTCTTGGAATTATTCACCAAACTTCTTGCAGTTACACTTCACAACAGAATGGTGTGGCTGAACGCAAACATCGTCACCTTCTTGATGTCACACGTACATTGTTGATACAGAGTCGTACCCCTCACTCTTTTTGAGGGGATGTTGTTCTCACTGCTTGCTACTTGGTGAATCGCATGTCGTCCACTGTTCTTAGAGAGAAGGTTCCCTTCTTGATTGTGTTTCCCGAGAAGGAACTATTCTCTCTCACACCCAGAGTCTTTGGATCTATGGCATTTGTCCACGATTTCACTCCTGATCGTGACAAGCTCTCACCCATGGCTGTCAAATGTGTTTTTAGGGATATTCTCGTACCCAAAAAGGATATAGATGTTTTGATCTTGTTGGCAGAAGATATTATGTGAGTGTTGATGTTACTTTCTTTGAATCCATTATGTATTTCTCTCCTACAGGTGACAGGCTATCCAATATCAATTCTGGGGAGGATGTTGTTGTTCCTCCTCCTCCGTCTCTTCCACCAAATGACCCACATGTTGAACCCCAGCAGTCATCACCTCCACCGCCACGACCTCCACCTCCAGCTATTCAGCCAAGATTCTTACCTCGTGTTTACACTCGTCGGTCTTCTACTAGCTCCTCTGCTCATAAGCCGTCCACATCATCCAGCACGCCTCAGGTATGTCATGATAACATTGTTTCTACTGATGGTGCTGGAGTTCTTCATGATACACATGACGACTTAGGCTCACCAGACAGAGGGGATGCTGATTTAAACATTCCAATTACCCTAAGGAAGCCTCGACGTAATTGTGCCACATACCCCCTTGTTGCACATGTTTCTTTGGATCACCTTTCAGATGAGTACAGGAGGTTTGTAGTGGGACTCTCCGCGGTTACTATCCCGCGTACATATATGGAAGCATTACAGGACGATCGGTGGCGTCAGGCCATGGAAGAGGAGATGGCAGCCTTACGAACATGAGGGATGTGGAGTGTTGTACATGCACCCCATGGTGCATCGATTGTCAGTTGTAAATGGATATTTTCTATCAAGCACAATGCAGACGGCAGTGTGGATCGCTACAAGGCAAGGCTTGTGGCACGAGGTTTCACCCAAACATATGGGGTAGATTATCATGACACTTTCTCTCCTGTGGCGAGACATTCGACACTATGAATTCTGCTTTCTGTTGCAGTTTCACGGGATTGGTCGTTATATCAGGTCGATGTGAAGAACGCATTTCTTTACGGGGACCTTCAGGAGGAGGTCTACATGCAGCAGCCACCTGGGTTTGCTGCTGAGGGGTAGTCCCAGAGTGTGTATAGGCTACACAAGGCAATTTATGGCCTAAAGCAGAGTCTGAGAGCTTGGTATCAAAAGCTAACCACGGGTTTGTGAGGTCTACTGCAGACCACTCACTGTTTGTTCAAAATACAGAGAAAGGTACGGTTGCCATTCTTGTTTATGTAGATGACATTATTGTTACAGGGGACGATGCTCAAGGCATCCGAATAGCCAAGGAGTTCCTAGGTCAACAGTTTGTGACTAAGGACCTTGGCACTCTTCGTTACTTTCTGGGGTTAGAATTTGCCAGGAACATGCGTGGTCTAGTGATGACTCAGAGGAAGTTTGTGATGAATCTACTTTTTGTGACAGGAATGACAGGGTGCAAGCTTGCTACTACTCCTATGGATCCAAGCATGAAATTGTATGACAATGATACTGAGGAAGTAGATAGTAGGAGATATAGAGAACTGGTTGGGAAGCTTTTATATGTTACTATCACCAGGCCAGATATCATGTTTGCAATAAGCAAGGAGCAGCCCAGAAAAGTACATATGGATGCTATCTATATGATCTTGAGATATTTGAAGAACTCACCTGGTTCGGGTCTCTTATTCAGTAGGGAGGCATCCCTTAAGGTGACAGTGTGTGCTGATGCTGACTATGCAGGTCGTCCCATAGATAGAAAATCTACTTCAGGCCTTGCAGTGTTTGTTGGAAACTCACTTGTCTCATGGAAAAGCAAGAAGCAGACAGTGGTAGCCAGATCAAGTGCAGAATCTGAATACAGGGTCATGGCACAAGAGAGTGCAGAGATGATGTGGGTTAGATCGGTGTTGACTGATCTTGCCATTGATGTTCCTCTTCCCATGCAACTTTTATGTGATAATCAAGCTGAATTATTTATTGCCACTAATCCTGCTTTCCATGAGCGAACAAAGCATATTGAGGTGGACTATCACTACACCAGAGACATGATACAGAAAGGGCTCATATCTACCTCTCATGTTTCAACAGGAGATCAGACAGCTGACATCCTCACCAAGGCTTTATCTCGAAATCCTTTTCAGAAGTGTTGTTCCAAGCTGAGCATGATAGATATATATGCTCCAGGTTGAGGGGGAGTATTAAGATAAATATATAGTTCGGTGTCTATTTTATGTAATCATCTTTCCTCGGGTACTTATCACGTAATTAACCCAAGGGCTATTCTCCTATATAAGAGAGCCCTCGCTCTATTCTAATGCACGAACTATTTTTCTCCCAACACTGGTTAAAGTGGAGAGGAGCCTCTGTTGTTCTCTGTGAAAAGAAAATTCCTTTGAAAATCAAAGGAAAGTTTTACAAAGCCAGTGTTGCAAAAGTCGGCTAACTAGGCCGACTAGTCAGCCCGACTATGCGACTCGGATGGGTACCCGACTCGAATAGGCAAAGTCGACATGTAGTCGCTTGAAGCCGATTAATCAGGCATGTAGTCGGTCTAGACGGTCGATTAAGCAGTCGATTTTTGCTTAGAGGATCCGACAATCGGATCCGAGTATTGAGTTAAAGGGTTACTGTTAGATAGTAACCCTCAACTCAACTCGACAGACCCCTCGAACCCCCTACCCCACCCCCCCTCCAGTGCGCGATACCCCCCGACCTAGCATCGCCTCCAATGCCTCGTTGGCGCCGCCTCTAGCGCCTCGCTGCCGCCTCCTCCAGGCTCCAGCGCCTAGACGCATCGTCGCTTCCAGCTCCTGGCTGCATCGCCAATCACGATTTAGGTTAGTTTTTTTTATTTTTTTGTTTTTCCTTATATTTTCTCTTATATTTCTTACGTTGATGATGTTGAACTTAGATGTTAATATCTTATTGTTAGCAAATAGCAATGTTAGGTTAGATTTTCTTCAATTTTTTTTGTTTTTGCTTAGGTTGATCTTAGATGTTATTGCTTAAATTTTTTTGAAGTCAGGAAAGGGGGAGACACTCATAGGTGTTCACCTCACGAATTTATTAATAAAAGGGAAAGCAAAAGCCAATTACAAGGAGACGCATTAAGCGGCCCAAGAGCTCAACAAACCTGACACCTGCACATAAATATTTTCTTTATAAAACCACTGCCCCGAGAATAGCAGCGCCTTTCTGGCCAGCCAAATGGCCCATATCATCGTGAGCGGCCTCAACAGCTCCCTCCTCGTCCGCTGCTTGGCCGCAACCAAGCCACCACAGAAAGCCCCAACATCCACTCTGATGACCCAACCCAGCGTTGGGTCATCCCCTAGGGGTGACACCCCCTAACAGGAAAAAAAGAGGTGCACCACTGTATCAATCTCTACATCGCATATAAGGCATCTGTCAGAGACCACACCCAGCAACCTAGCGTACCGGTCACGAGTTATAAGCCTCTTCCTCCTGAAAAGCCAAAAGAAGAAACAGATCCTCTCAGGAAGACCAAGCCCCCAGAGGAACGTGCAGTCACGCACCAGCTCCGTCGAGAGAGAGAGAGGGTGGGGGCCTGCAAATCGCCAAATACACCTTCCGCACGAAAAATGCACTAAAGCGCCAAACCCAATGATCACGCTCCGCAGAAGGGCCCTTCATCCCCCTGACCTCGTCAAGCAACCGCATGAACTCCTCCAAGCATTGATTTGAGAAGTTCAAACAGAACAACGGCATCCAGTTGCCATCATACCAGTAAGCGGCAACCCGCGCGTCCTGGTCCTCCGCTAAAGCAAACAAACGAGGGAAGCGCAAAGAAAGAGCCCCCCCCCATCCGTCCAATTGTCCCTCTAAAAAGCAAAACTCGCACCATCCCCCAGCACCGGCCTAAAAAACTCCTGAAAGTTATGCGTGACCGTCAAAATACCCTTCCAAAATGGCGAGGGTCTCCTCGCACCCCCCTTGGTAGCGCCCGATGGCGTTGCCCCAGTGACTCCGTAAATCTGTCGAATAAGAGTGGTGCAAAGATCATCGCCATTGCACAAAATTCTGGCCACCCACTTAAGTAATAGGGCCTCGTTCAGGGCGTCCATCCGATGCACCCCCAGCCCGCTGTCGCTCTTCTGCAGTGTAATATCATCCCAGCTGACCAGGTGCATACCAGGCGATCCTTGACCACTCCTGTTCCACAGAAATCGCCGCATCAGCACCTCAAGTCGCTTCCTAACGCCATCCCTCTAGCCTCCTCAATACCCCCTTCTATAAAGAAAATAGTGTCATCAGCATACTGGAGCAGCGGGATCCTCAACTCCTCCCTCGAGTAACGCACACGAACCACCTGCGTTGTACCCAGTCAACTATACAAGCCAGAACATCTGCGGCGATGATGAAGAGCAGGGGACCAAGAAGGCAGCCCTGCCTCACCTTCCTCTGCGGCTAAAAAAACCACCCTCCGAGCGCCCATTCACAAGGACGGTCATAGATACCATCGTCACGCATCTCCTCATCCATGTAATCCAGATTGACGGGAATCCACTCCTGTGCAGCGTCGCCCAGAGAAAATGCCAGTCCAAAGTGTCAAACGCCTTGGAAAAGTCCACCTTCCAAAGCAAGGACTTCCTTCCGCTCCTCTTCCAATCAGCCACAATCTCAGCTGCCAAAACCAAAGAGTTCGTTATTTGTCTCCTCGGGACGAAGGCCGATTGACAAGGGGAAATAAAGTGCCCCAGCACTCTACTCAGTCTGGACGCGAAGACCTTGGCAACAATCAAATACAACGCGTTGGAGATAGCGATGGGCCTGAAATCCTCGATCCTGTCAGCACCGTCCCTCTTCGGCAGTAGCATCACCAGAGCCTTGTTTACACGCTCGAAACCTGCATTGCAACGGCAGCATTCCTGCACCACATCCAGCACCTCCCGGCCAACCAGATCCCAGAAATCTCTGTAGAAAGAAACGGGGAAACCATCTAGGCCCGGGGCGCCATCGCTGTTGAGATTCCACACCGCCGCCCTCAGCTCCTCAAAAGTTACCGGTTGGGTCAAGCTAGACGCATGAGCGTCCGACAACCGCACTGCATCCGAGCCAGTCCACCTCTAGTGCCTACCAGCCCTTCTCGCCGAGAACTCCTGAAAAGGATCTGCAAATGCTCTCCCCAACTCCCTGTTTCCCTCCACCCGCAAACCACCAACAAACATCGTCCTGATAGCATTCCCCCTCCGCCATCCGTTAGCAACCCTGTGGAAGTCTAGAAGGCAATGTTCGCGTCACCCTTAGTGAGCTATCTGTGCCTGGATCTCTGCTTCCACTCGGTAATCCTCTTTCTGACTTCATCAATGATCTTCTGCGCCTCCGCCCTCTGCAACAACTCGCCCTCCGACAGAGGCCGCTCATCCTCCAAGCAATCAAGTTGGTCGACCACACACCCTCAGCCTCCTCCTTGAGAGCACGGCGGGCCACCCTCGAATCCTGCTTGAACACGCACAGCCTCGCACGAAGGGACTCAAGCTTCAGAACAAATCTCACCATTGCCGAGCCGCAACCACCACCGAATTCCAGTGCGAAACCATCAGGTCCCTGAAGGAGTCCTCCATTGTTAGGTTAGGGTTTTATTGTTCGGATGTATTTTCTGAAGGAGTCCTCCATTGTTATTGCTTAAATTTGCGTAGGTTGATCTTGGATTTTATTGTTCGGATGTATTTTCTCTTCTAATTTGCAGGTTGATCGTAGATGTTATTTCTTAGATTATCAATACCAGTTTTTCCATTGTTAGGTTAGGGTTTCTTCTAGTTTGTTTATTTTAGGAGTAAAAATTTAATATTTCATGATGAAGGCATGTTGGGTATCTTATCTGTAAGATTACTTTATTGTCTTATTACACCCTAAATGTTTGTTAATTTAGATACTTGTTGATTTGCATGATGGTTAGGTAACTTGGGTATTTCAATTTGTGGGTTTAGTGATTGGCTAGCTTGTGAGTTTGTTGATTAGTAACTTGTAAGTTTGGTTAGCTTTGTTTTTGTTGATTAGTAATTTGTGAGTTTGTGACTATGTAGATGGATACACCTCCAGCGAACGTCGCTTATGGTAGTGACTCGTCTTTTAACGTGCCGTAAGGATCAAGTGATCCTGCATGGCAATATAGTTATCTTTGGAACCGTGCAGATCTAAATACAATTACTTGCAGATTGTGCAAGAAGGTTGTCAAGGGAGGTGTGTACAGGTTCAAGCAACATCTAGCACACCGTAGATGCAATGTGGTTGCATGTCCCAAGGTGGATGAAGAGACA
This sequence comes from Ottelia alismoides, assembly GCA_037367405.1. Lineage (NCBI taxonomy): Eukaryota > Viridiplantae > Streptophyta > Magnoliopsida > Alismatales > Hydrocharitaceae > Ottelia > Ottelia alismoides. The sequence continues at coordinate 151,756 of JAZKJV010003653.1, forward strand.
ACGAAGAAGATGATCGCATATCTTGATGACGTTGCAAGGAAGAAGACCAAAAAGCCGATGGTGTTCAGGAGCTGAGAGAGGAAATTGATATCACTGGAGACACGGGTTCGGCGAAGAGATCACGAGTATCTGACTCCTTGGAGCAGAATGTCGCATTGGAAGGATCAACACGTCAAATGATCATAAAAGATGCATTCTCCAAGGATCATCGTGATCGGGTCACCCCGTATATAACCAATTGGGCATATACATCGGCGATTCCTTTTAATGCATTGACGACGAAACCCTTCATGCAAATGGTGGAGGCGATTGGGAACTATGGGCCTGGACTAAAGACTCCCATGAGGCATGAGCTTAGCGGTCCACTTCTGAAGAATGCGATGAAGAAAATGCACGATGACTTGCAATGTCATCGTGATACGTGGAAGTCGACAGGATGCTCTTTGATGACTGATGCGTGGATGGACATGCGTGGAAAGAGCATCATCAATTTTTGTGTTAATTACACCTTGGGGACTTCATTTTTGAAGTCCGTACATGCCTCAAATGAGGCTCACACTGCAGAATACATCTTCAAGATTGTAGAGGAGTGTCTTAATGAAGTGGGCGTAGATAATATGGTTCAGATTGTGGCGGATAATGCATCTGTCAATGTAGCAGCGGGAAGATTGTTGCTCACCAAATATCCACGGATTTGGTGGACTCCATGTGCCGCGCACTCCCTTGATCTTGCTTTGGAGGAGATAAGCAGAGAGACGAAGGTAAGGAGAGCAATCACAAAGGCAAAGAGGCTTACGGTGTTTATATACTCTCACACCAAACTTTAAGCTCGATGTGCAAGTTCACTAACAAGAGAGACATTGCAAGGCCCGACCAAACAAGATTTGCAACCACTTTTCTCACTCTTGAGAGCCTAAATGAGAAGAAAGACAAGCTTAGATTGATGTTTTCCTCAGAAGATTGGAGGAACTGCAAATGTACAAGACCAAGAAGGAAGAAGCAGCGAATTCCATTGTATTCAGCCTTACATTCTTGAACCACACCGCACATGTCGTCCGCGTTTTCACTCTATTGATTCGTTTTTAAAGTGTGGTTGACGCCGTGGAAGGCCATATCGCGATATATCAGCGATATATCAGTATCGAAAGGTCACTGATATATTGCTAATATGGTCGATATTTGGCCGTCCAAGACTATTTTATCCACAATCTTGGTTCGATATCGGCGATATGGCATCGATATATCGTCGATATATCGACGATATGCCGTGTCGATATATCGACGATATGTCGTATCGACATGGTACCAATATCGATATGGCCATCCTTGGTTGATGCATATCGACGTCCATCCATGCGCTTTGTGTACGGATGGCTTGAAGATGCCAAACAGGAGATAATTGCATCATTTAACGGCATGGAGTCATCTTACATTTTTTTATGGATGTTGTTACCTCCAAGACCAAAGGGAGGCTCGATACTCCATTGCATCTAGCAGCTTATTACTTGAACTCATTTTTCTTCTACACTGAGTCTCGCAGTGATCTGGATGTTATGCTGAGGAGAGGGATTAAGGAGTGCATGGAAAGATTTTATCCAGATTTGGATATACAAGATGCAATTACCATGGACGAACTTCCAGCATACAGACTTGGTCGCGGTGATTTTGGCAAGCCTTTAGCTATGAGACAGACGATGACGAATGACAGCAATTATGATCCAGTTATTTCATCCTCCAGCGAAATTCTCTCTTTGGCAAACCTTTTTTAGTATATTATATTGACGAAATTGCTAAGCCTTTGGCTAGGCGGCTTGCTCCCATTCTTGGCTCTCTCATTTCTCCCGCCCAGGCCGCTTTTGTCCAAGGGAGGCAAATCTCGGATTGCTTCGCGCTTGCCTCCGCGATTATTGATGGATGGTACAGAAATGGTACGAAGGGGATTCTATGGAAAATTGATTTTGCTAAGGCCTATGATTCCTTGGACTGGCGTTTCTTATGGTCGGTTTTGAAGTCCCGGGGCTTCCCACCGCTATGGATTTCATGGGTTAGACGATGTGTTACTACCGTCTCCTTCTCCATATCTCTTAACGGCCGGCCGGCTGGGGGCCTTTTCCAGCCTCGCAGGGGGGTTCGTCAGGGCTGCCCCCTTGCGCCTCTTCTATTCGTTTTGGCGGCCGACGTGATGCCTCGTATGATTCAGGGTGTGGCGAATGCTGGGCTTACTCGCGGTTGTTCTATGGGTAATTTTCATATTCCCCTAATTCAATTTGCGGACGACACCCTTTGCTTTATTGAGGGGGACCGGACTCAGGCCTTGGGGATGGCCACTACGATACAACTTTTTTGCGAGATGTCAGGGCTCCACATCAATGGCGCCAAATCGAAGTTTGTGCCTTTTGCTCTGTCTCCATTGGAGGCTGGGGATTGCTCTTCTATCTTGGGGGCATCCCTCGGGGATCTGCCGCTGGAGTATCTGGGATTACCGCTCTCGTTGGGCCGTGCGCTTGCGTGATTATCAGAGGGTGGTGGAGAAGGTGGAGTCCAGATTGGCAGGGTGGCGTGCGTCGCTACTCTCCAAAGGTGGTCGTTTGGTTCTTATTAAATCTGTCCTCTCGGCTATTCCCATCTACTTCTTATCGGCTCGCGGCTTGCCGAAGGGGATACGGCTGCGCTTAGAGAAATGCATGAGGGGCTTTTTTTGGGGTAAGAATGGAATTGGTAGAAGAGGGATGCATTTGGTGGGGTGGGATGACATTTCGCGTCCAAAACGCGACGGGGGTCTGGGAGTTCGGCGATTGGAGATGGTACGTGATGCTATGCTTCTTAAATGGGCGATGAGGCTTTTAGGTCGGGATGAGAGTTTGCTGGTGCAATGCCTTCGCGTGGCGGCTGGGAATGCCTTTGATTCCGTTTTTGGCGGGCACTACCATGGAATCTTTCCCTCCTTTTGGCGCGATGTCTTCTCTGTCTTCAACTGTAACCGATCCCTATTTAGGCCAGCTCTCGGCGATGGGAACTCTTTCAGATTCTGGTCGGTGGATTGGTCTGGTAAGGGTATATTCATGAATCTCTTTCCTCGTCTTTTTGCGTTGGCCGGGGATAAACTTGCTTCGGTGGCTTCGTGCTGGTGCGATGGCGCCTGGTGCCCTATTTTGTTGGACAATCTTTCTGATCAGCGGCTGCTTGACTTCTCCGCTATGATGGCTCTCCTTGTGGATGCTCCTACACCATCAAGGGGTCGTGATCACTTTGAATGGAAGGAAGGGACCTTCAGCTCTCGGAAGGCTTATTTCTCTATTCTTCCCTCCGTCATGCCTTCGGATGCGGCTTTTCTAAGCCATTGCAAGCTCATTTGGGATCTCAAGTTACCAGAAAGGATTGGCATTTTTCTGTGGATTCTTAGGCGTGGAAGATTGCTTACTCGCGATCGTTGTGCCTCGTTTTTCCCGAATATCACGGCCTTGTGTGGTCTTTGCGGTTCCGATGTTGAGACGTCCAGCCATCTTTTCCTCCACTGCAACCTCGTGCGGCCCATTTGGGATGACGTGGGATGGGTGAATCGTTCCGCGATTGAGGATTTCTGGGAGAGCTTACCTGCCGCTGCTAATCGCCCGAGGGAGGACAGATTTATTCCCATTGCGCGTATCTGGAGTATTTGGCTGGGAAGAAACAAATTGCTTTTTGCGGGGCAGAGATTTTATAAGGAAAATATTTGTATCGATGCAAATCGCTTTTGTATTGATTGGTCATCCGTGTAGCGTCTTTGGGGAAGCGGATGGTATCCTTTTTGATATCATCTACCTTTACTTTTTGTTTTCTTTCCCACTGTAAGTATTTTCTATCTTCTACCTTAATAATATGGGGCGAACACCTATGAGTGTCTCCCCTTCTTTTGAGTGTCAAAAAAAACTAATTGGTGGTATAATCATGGAGATGACATGCCTCATTTGAAAGCCATGGCCATCAAGATCTTGAGCTTGACGTCTTCATCCTCCGGATGTGAGCGTAACTGGAGTACATTTGACTCGGTAATGACAACATTCCACCCACCAATTTAGATTACTAATAGAGTAATAGCAAACTATAACATAGTAATTGATATAAATTTAAAATTTGTATTTTGGTCTTCAGATCCATACCAAGAAGAGATGAGGAAGCTAAACAATCTTGTGTATGTGTGTTTCAATTCAAATCTGCAGGAACGTCGAGTTAAGAAAGAAAAAGATCCTCTCATCTCGTTATCGTGCATACATGGTTGAATGGACCGGAGGTGTCGATGCTCATGACGAGGAGGTTTTTCCATGTTTCGGATTGACATGGGGTGTTGTAGCATATGCTAGTGGTGCTGAAAAGAATTTGGAACCGAAAAGGACCCAACGAGTTAACCGTAGCAGGGAAGCTTCATCTTCAAGCTCTTATGCTACGCCGACGAATGTGAACGAGGAGTTACATCTTGATGATATAGAAGAAGAAGAAGAAGAAGATGATGATGATGATGATGAAGATGATGATGACGACGACGAAGAAGAAGAAGAGATGGATTTGGATGATGACATTGAGGATTAAGTCGATTAACTTGTCTTACTTTCCACTTGAATTATTTTTTTGAACAGTTTGTTTTTTGAACCTTTGCTCGTGCTATGTATAAACTTTTGATTTTAACTTGCTTCATTTTTTCCTCTCTTGCTATAATTTTTTAAGCTCTTAACATTATTAAAATTGCTAAAACTATGAAAACAAATGATAGTATATGATTAAAATTTGATTTATATATTAAAAATAATTAAAAAAATTCAAAACCGACTGATGCCCGGCTAAACCCGATTACTCTCCCGATTACCGATTATCCTTTGTCAGTGACCCTGTCGACCGAGTACCGATTGTCGACTTCTGCAACCTTGTACAAAGCAGTCCTGAGACCTGATATGCTCTATGGATTTGAGTGTTGATATGTGAATCATAGACATGTGCAGACAATGGCAGTAGCAGAAATGAAAATGCTAAGGCAGGTGTGTGGACTCACATGTAAAGATCGGATTTGGAATGAAGCAATCATAACGAAAGTTGGTGTAGCTCCGATCGAGAATACGATACGAGAAAACCGCTTAAAGTGGTTTGGCTATTTGCAAAGGTCGGTTGATGCACCAGTTAGGAGATGTGAATTTTGGGATGCTGAGCCAGCTAAGAGATGGTGAGGAAGGCCCAAGAAGTGTTGGAATGAGAATGTACAAAGGGATCTTAATTTTTTGGATCTAAGTACAAAGGGATCTTAAGTCCGAGGTTAATGCCTGTTGGTGTTAGGAGGAGGATTGAGACCTTGATGAGATCCTTTTTCTGGTCTGATGGAAGACAGGCAAAGAGGGGGTTGCACCTGGTGGCTTGGAAGGACCTGGTTGTTCCTGTTGCAGAGGGGGGCCTTGGCGTTAGGGACGTGGAATCTATGAACAAAGCTCTGTTAGCCAAGTGGGTGGTGCGCATTTAGGGTTCGTCCGATTCGCCGGTCTTGCAGCTGCTGAGAAAGATTTATTGTGTTACTGGGGAGTTGGTGGCAGAGAGGAAGCATTACGAGTCTTCCCTGTGGAGTGGGATCCGTGTCGTGCTTCCGGTGCTTCGACCGCTTCTTCGGCCGGTTTTGGGGGATGGGCTCCGTTTCCGCTTTTGGCTGGATGACTGGACGGGGGAGGGGGCCCTAGCCTCTCGCTTCTCTCGGTTGATGGCGTTGGCCGTTGATAGGGGAGCGCAGGTGGCGGAGGTCGTCGAAGCTGGGACGTGGGCGCCGAGGCTCCTTGCGGATCTATTGGATCAGAGGTTGGAGGAGTATTTTAGGATGTTGTCTGAGATTCCCTGGTCGGGGAGCTGTCGGGGAACCCGGACCGTTTTAAGTGGACTGGTGGTAGGTTCTTGGTGAAGGCGGCCTATCGGAAGGTTGCTGCAGCTTTGGTGGAGCGTGATGAAGAGCTGTGTGCTGACGTGAAGATGATTTGGGCAGCTAAGATTCCTACGCGGGTTAAGGTTTTCCTTTGGTGTATGAGGAGAGGTCGTATCTGTGACAAGGTGAGAAGAGGTAGACTGCTGGGTGGGACGGATCTAAAGTGTGACAGATGTGAGGACGAGTTGGAGGATGTGAACCACATCTTCTTTGGTTGCAGGTCTTCCGCCGAGGTTTGGGAGTCATTGGGGCTCACGTGGGTCCGAAGCCTTTGATGCGGATCAGTTTTGGCGGTTGATTCGTCGGGTCGGCCAAGGGTCTACTGATGATGTCTCCAAGCCTTTTGTCGCACTGTGGGCTATTTGGCAGGGTAGGAATGACACAATCTTCAAGGAGCAGCGGTTTTACTCTGAGAATGTTGTATCCCATTGTAATGCTTTGTACAATTTCTGGGTATCAAACTGATGTACACTTTACTTTATTAATGAATGCTTTGGTGTGGTGACTCCGCCTCGGGAGGGCTCCCCCGTTCTTTTACTCAAAAAAAAGTCCGAAATTGACCCAAGATAAATCTGAATGCAGGCAAAGAATCCATGTAGTCAGCCCTACTTAATCTGAGAAAAGGCTATGTTGTCGTTAGTCAAATCACCAAAGACGACATTGTCATGTCACTTTTGACTCCCTCTTCTCTTATGTTTCAGGATATACTCACGAGCAGAGAAAATGGATGTAGTCATGAGAAAGGGGGTCTCTACAAATTGATTTAATCTCCATATGTCGGTGCCTCTTCCATTCCCACTAAGTCGGTCTCCCCCTATTTATGGCACCTTCGGTTTGGTCATCTTCCTCTCATAAGTCATGTAGAGTCTTCCCACTATTACAGTAGTACATTTTAATATATGCGGTCCCTAATCGTGTCCCTAGCCATCAGGGGCACAGGTTTTAACTTGTAGTTACGGATAATTACTTTAGATTGTCATAGATTTTCTATTGAAAATTAAATCTAAGGTTAGGTATGTCATTCAACTATATATGTATGATATAAAGAACATTTTTTGCTATGATCAAGTATGCTCGTTCTGATAATGCCTTGGAGTTTTACACTACTCAATTATCTCATTTCTTCAGGTCCCATGGCATTACACATCAAACTTCTTGCATTTACACTTCTCAGCAGAACGGTGTTGCAAAATGCAAATATCATCATCTTCTTGATGTGACCTAGAATCTCTCATTCAAGTCGTGCTCCCTACTCCTTCTGGGTGGGATGATGTTCTTACTACCTGTTACCTGGTCAATAAGATGACGTCTTCTGTGTTAGGTGAAAAGATTCCTTTTTAATTGTGTTTCCTGATAAGGATCTTTTCTCGCTAACACGGTGTCTTTGGTCTAGTGGGCCTCTGTTAAATATCTGACCCCTGAACGACTACATTTTTATAGGATACTCTCGGACCCATAAAGGGTATCATTGCTTCGATCCCATTAGACGGGCGTACTACGTTTGTGCTAATGACACATTCTTTAAGTCGATTATGTACTTTACTCCTACATGTGATAGGATGACTGCATCTGAGTCAAGAGAGGATGTACACATACCACCTCTTCCTTCTCCACCACCACCTCCTCCAGTAAACCTTCCTACACCACCACCTCCTCCAGTAAACCTTCCTACACCACCACCTCCTCCAGTGGTCCCTCCTACTTTATCACCCTCCATCGCCACCTCATACTATGGTTGCTCGCCCATCGCCATCGCCCAGTATGTTGGCTCAGTTTTCGCCACATTTTTACGCGTATGCATCCCACTATTCCCTATGCACATGGGGCCTTCCCCGTCATCCAGCACACCCCAGGTATATTCAGAGCACATTGCTTCTATTAATGACATCATCCCCATCATCCAGCATACCCCAGGTATATACATCGCCTATGTAGTAGGTTACTATAAAGGACGAGCAAGTGCCTTCTTATGAGGTTAGTTTACATGATTAAGGAGAATGCATATGACATTGATGTGCTTATTGCTCTACGGAAACGGAGGTATATGTGTGCTACGTATCCTCTTTCTGCCCATGTCTCTTTGGGGCGTATATCAGGGGATTTCACGTAGCTTATCGTGGGCATGTCAGATGTAGGGACTCCACGAACATACCAGGAGACCATACGAGACAGCCAGTGATGTCTTGCCATGGAGAAGGAGATGGTCACGTTAAAGTCACATAGCATGAGGACCATTGTTACAGCTCCTACAGGAGCATTTGTGGTGGGATGCAAGTGGTTGTTCATGGTGACGAACAGTGCAGATGGCAGTGTTGCTTGCTACAAGACGAGGCTTGTGGCTCATGGGTTTATACCTAATGTATGGTGCGGACTATCAAGATACCGTCTCTCCCATGGCTCATCAATTGGCATTAGTGGATCCTTCTCTCAATTGCCGTGATACCTGAATGGTCATTTATCTCAGCTTGATGTGAAGAATGCATTTCTCTGTGGTGACCTGCAGGAGGAAGACCACATGCAGCGGCAACCTGGGTTCATTGTAGAGGGAGTGTCAGATGGTTTGCAGACTTCATGAGGCTATCTATGGCCTTAAGAAGAGTCCTAAGAACAGTCTCATAAGCTCTCGGAGTTGATAGAACATCAGGGATTTATGATATCAACTACAGATCATTCACTGTTTGTTCAGAGAACTCGACAAGGTATAGTTGCTATATCGGTATGTTGATGATATCATTGTTACATGAGATGATGTATCGGTTATCAGTGCGACTAAGGACTTCCTTGGACTGCATTTTGTCACAAAAAACCTTGACAGTTCGTGTTACTTCCTTGAACCTGAGTTTGCTAGGAATCAACACGAACATACTTGAGAGATATTTTATCTTTACAAGGAGCTCATTGGGAAGCTCCTACATGTAACAAATAACGATCATTAGACCAGACATCTCTTTCGTAATGAGCAGAGTCAAGCAGTTTATGGAGCAGCCTAGACATGCATATATGGATACGGTCCATATGATTCTGAAGTATCTAAGGTCCTCTCCTAGTACTAGATTGTTCTTTAGAAAAGGGACATCCTTTGTAGTTACAGGTCAGCATGAGCAGACGCGGATTATGCGGGATGTCCTAAAGACAAGAAGTCTACATCAGGTTCTGCAGTAGTGCAGTGTTCATAGGGAGCTCTTTGGTGTCAAGAAAGAGCAAGATGCAGACCATGGTGACCATATCTAATGCAATACCAGAATACAAGGCCATTGTACATGAAGTAGTAGGAAGATGTGGGTTAGATCAATTCTAAACAACCTAGCCATTGGTGTGTCTATTCTCATGCATCTACGATGTGATAACCAAGCTGCTCTTTTCATTGCCAACAACCATGCCTTACATGGGAGGACCAAGCATATTGAGATTGATTCTCACTATTGTCGTGATATGATTCAGAAGGGCTTCATCTATACTTCTCATGGCAATTCAAGGGAACATACAACAGATGTGTTCACCAGGGTCCTAGCTAAAGGGAATTCCATAGGTGTTGTTCCAAGCTAAACATGATAGGTATCTACTCTCCATCTTGAAGGGGAGTGTTGAGAGATATTTTATCTTTACTGGTTTTATGTTTTCCTTTTTCTTTCCATCTCTATTATGTAATTTGTCCAATAAGATTCTTCTCTTATATAAGAAACCCCAAGGCCTCATAATGAATCTAACTCATAATTTTGTTTCTGCATCCATTTGTGTGCATCTTTTATGGAGACATGTTGTAAAATCTTCTCGAACCAAGTTAGGCACAAGGACCTTTTCAGAGGAAAAATGGGCACAATAAAAAGATGAAACTATACAAACAACACAGAGAATCTCAACAATAGCATCCAAGTCCACATGATGATTTAGCTTGAGTAGAGATGCTCAAACCAGTAGTAGTGACAACCTCTGAATTGGATTACCTTTTTATTGCAATCCTCAAGCATGGCCTTTACGTCCAATAGGAGGACAGAAATCAATGTGTACACGGAAGTCAAATCTTCACCATTTGTAGACACAAAGCCAATAGAATTGAGTAAAGAGGCTCAACCACTAGTTATTGGCGTTTCTATGTTTACACGGGTTGAAATGGCGGACTATTTTCTTGACATCCATTTTATAGAGAGAAATTGAGAGGGTGATATCCTGCATACCTCTTGTATTGCAGACAAAGCTTCAATACTCCAACGGTTCACTTCTTTGCTAAAGAAATTTGTGATCTCCCTCACCTAAAATTGCCAACAAGAAATGGCCATGAGAAAATGTGCCCCAAAACCAGGCATAAATTCAACATGCAATATTATGTGAAATGCAACCAACTACAGACTTAAAATATGTACACATAGATAAACAATTAACAATGCATGAATTAATTTAGGAAGACGGGGTAATGGAGAATACTAACAGAAACTCTTTCTACTTTCCATGGACATCTCCTGATATGAACACATTACTAATCATTGTTGAACACCAACCACCCTTGCATGCACGCATAGGAAAACTAAACTTTTTAGATCCAACAATCACCCCCTGTCCAATAGTGGACACAGGATTCTATGATACGTGATCGAATTTCATAGTTTGATTACCATAATGTTGCTTTCATAAAAGAATTTTTTAGGAACATAAAAGAAAAACTGTGATAATAAAATGAACTCCTTGTGGTCATTGAACTTTTAAATTTACCTGAGATGTGTCAAAGAACTTCTATTTTACATCTCAAAGAACTTCTATTATGTATGACATAAGTATATGAAAGAATTCCACCGAGCTTAGTGGCATATTATAGTCAACCAACAGTTATTTGACAAAAGCTATAGGATTTTAATGCATTTCAACTAAAATTTGGAACGTGAACTCCCTATAAGCTTATATGAGTTCCTTCAAGTTTGATGCAGTATTAGATGAATTGAAAGAACTCCGATTTAAGTTCGGTAGAAAATAAGATGTATTGATGTTGAGAAAAGTGAACGGTTTAGTCAATTGGTTACTGTTAAGATATTTGTTATCATTATTATTGTTTTGCATATTTTTTTATTTCTTTTGTCCTCATCTTGTAATTTACCCAATAGGTTCCCCTCCTATATAAGAGAATCCCATGGCCTCTCATTAATGCATTCAACTCTTTTTCCTCAACATGGTATCGGAGCGAGGGTCCTAGACCGGAGTTCACGTATCCCACCCTAACCCTAACCCTAACCCAACCCAACCCGCCAGCCCCCACCTTCTCGCGCACGCCAGACCGGTCGCCGCCCAGTCACCCCAGCGCCGCCCAGCCCCTCCCCAACGTCGCCCACCCACCCCAGATGCCACCCAGCCTCCCAGGCGTCGCCTATCGGCCCCCCGACGCCGCCTCCTAGACCGCTGCCCTGGCCTCACTGCCGCAGCCCCGGCCTCTAGGGCCGCCATCCCGGCCCCCAGGGCCTCCGTCTTGGCCCCTAGGCCGTTGGGTTGGCACCCGAGCCACCGTCCCAGCTTCCCTTGGTCGTAGCCTTGACCTCCCAAGTTGCCATTATCCCTTCTGTGTGCCTTCGTGCATATATGTGTGTCGTTCTGCGGTCTTATTTTGATCGAAAAGCGTGATTTCAGACCTAAATCATGTTTTACGGCCCTAGCAAGCAACAAAAATTGTCTGAGTCTACATGTACAATCAATCCTTTGTATGATCGTGTAGACTCGTTTATATCGGTCTACTCCCTAGTTGAGTTCCGTTCTTTGGTCGTCTTATCATCATGCAAGGATAAGATTTTTTCGTCCGGAGCCTTTAAGGGCACAACTCCCATCGTTAAGATGGATGGGACCAACTATGAGTTGTGTTCCATGTAGTTTCTCACCCTCGTGCAGTGCAACAATAAGGAGCTCATCCTGACAGATCCAGAGCCAATGGATAAGACTAGGGCAAATGCTTCTTGGAAGCAAGATGAGTGTATGCGTGTGTTTGTCTTTGTGGGACCCTCGCCACAGAAATAGCCAATGATATTCTGACTCAGCTCACCGCCAAGGCGATGTAGGACACTTTGGCATCCAGCAATGCTCAAGCGAAGAATGAGACCAAAATCCTTCAACTACAATTTGATATCTACAATGCCAAGCAGAATAGCCGCCCTTTGCATGTTTACTACTTTTTGCTTCGTGGCATTGTTGAGAAGTTTCATAGCTACATGCCTATTACGACATCTACTGAGCAACAGAAGACGTATAGGAACTCCATGATGGTTGGAGTCTTCATGGTTGGACTTGATACAGAGTATGATGCTGCGCATACTCAGCTTCTTACTAGAGCTACCATACCTCCCATAGAGGAGGCCTAAGCCATCTCAGCCAGATCATCATGCCTTCGATAGCCACTTCTTCGCCTTCTTCAACGATGACTGCTTCTCGTGGCCAGGGGGCGATCCTGTCCAGAGAGTGCACCCCTCGAGGCAAAAGCGGTGAATGCTAGTGTGGTACTTGCACCTACTAGACATGCAGAGGATACATGTTATCAGAAGCATGGATTTCTGGTCGAGTAGCAGAGCAGATTGTGTCTTCAAAGACTTCACCTTCCCAGGTCGATCCTTGCCTGGATGATATTGTCTCTCGTACTACTGACACCACTACTACAGATATCACAGTTGCAGCCAGAGCCTCTTCGAGCTCCTCGGGTATCGTCTAAGCTTTTACTGGAAGTACTGATGCAGACATGACAGAGTGAATTATGGATTCGGGTGGTTCTCACCACCTTTGCGGAGACAGAGCGCAGCTGAGGTCCTACATGACTATACCATCTAGCAGATGGGTTGTCATTGCTAATAGAGACAACTTACCTGTTACAGGACAAGGGGTGGTGCATTTGACACCGTCCATACGCCTTCAGAATGTTTTATATGCTACTGCCTTTCACATGAATTTACTTTATATTAGTCAGATCACTAAGGATATGCATTGTCGTGCCATCTTTGACCATTCGTTTATTGTGCTTCAGGACATACCCATGGGCAGGGTGATTGGATGTGGTCGTGAGCAGTGGGGGCTCTACAGAATGGTCTAACATCCTCATACTAGTGTTTATACTATACCTATTGGACTAGTCTCTCCATATCCGTGGCATCTTCATTTTGGTCACATTCCTCTGCAGAAGCTATGTCATGTTCTCCCTTAGATTTCTACGAGGTCCTCCTTTCAATGTGAGGCATGTTAGCTTTGGAAGCATCACCATTTCTTTTTTCCATCTCGTCAGAGTCGGAGCAGTTCTCAGTTATTTGAGCTCCTTCATTTAGACATTTAGGTCCGAGTCGTGTTCCTAATCACCAGGGACACCATTTTTATCTTGTTGTTATTGATGATTTTTCCAGATTTTTCTGGTTCTTTTTATTGAAGAATAACTCTAAGGTTGGATCTGTGGTCAAGTATTTTTTTAATGAGATAAAGAATTTTTTTCTGTCAATGTCAAATATCTCTGTTATGATAAAGCCTTGGAATTTTGCACCTTACAACTTTCTGAGTTTCTTAAATTTCATGGCATTGTTCACCAAACCTCATGTGCTTACATTGCACAACAGAACGGTGTTGCTGATCGCAAACACCGCCACTTACTTGATGTGACCAGAACCTTGTTGATACAGAGTCATGCTCCTCACGCTCACTGGGGTGATGTTGTCCTTACTGCTTGCTATTTGATGCCGTGTTGGGAGAGAAGATTCCTTTCTCGATTGTGTTTCTCGAGAAGGATCTTTTCTCTCTTACAACTCGTATGTTCGGATATGTTGCCTTCGTTCATGATGTCTCTCCAGATCGTGACAAGCTCTTTCCTAAAGCTATCAAGTGTGTTTGTCGGCCACTCTCGTACCTAAAAGGGGTATCGCTGCTTTGATCCGCTAAGGCGGAAATACTTTCTTAGTGCTGATGTTACTTTCTTTGAGTCTATCATGTATTTTCCTCCTACATGTGATAGACTTGCTCCATCTTATTCTGACGATGAGATAAACATGCCTCCACCTCCTAGTGTCGATCCTCCACCTCCCTCTACTCCTGCTCTTCCATCACACCACCACATGCTCCTATGGTTCAATTTTTGCCACGTGTTTTTACTCGGAGGTCTCGTTCAGTTCCCCATGCCCGTAGGTCTTGCCCATCATCCAGCACACCTCAAGCATGTAATGAGCATATTGTTTCTTCCGATGGCACTACTGAGTTGTCTGTGCAGCAGGATTCTAGACAGGATGAGCAGGTGCCCTCTCCAGAGGGAAACTTATAGGCTCCGGACTTGGCAGATGATCTTGATATGCCAATCGCTCTGCAAAAGCAGAAACGTGTGTATGCTACTTACCCTCTTGCAGCCCAGGTTTCCTTGAGCAGATTGTCAGAGGATTTCAGGAGGCTTACTCTGGCACTATCAACCGTGCAGTTACCACGGACATATCAGGAGGCTCTTCAGGATAGTTAGTGTAGGTTGGCTATGTAGGAAGAGATGGTTGCGCTACACTCATGTGGTACGTGGAGTCTTGTTTTTGCTCCAGGTGACACATCCGTTTTGGGATGCAAATGGGTGTTCATTGTGAAACACCATGCAGATGGCAGTGTGGATCGCTATAAGGCGAGACTTGTGGCACGAGGATTCACCCAGACATATGGAGTGGATTATCAGGATACTTTCTCCCCGGTTACCAGACATTCTACTATGTGCATTATACTTTCTATTGTTGTGATACGATATTGGTCCGTTTAAAAGGTTTGCATGGTACACAAGTTATCTATGGCCTTAAGCAGAGTCCAAGAGCATGGTTCCAAAAGCTCTCGGACTTGATAAAGCAGCAGGAGTTTGTGCGATCGACTGATGATCACTCCTTGTTTGTGCAGAGGATCCAGTGAGGTACTATTGTCATTCTTGTTTATGTTGATGACATTATTGTTACAGGGGAAGACGAGCAGGGCATTCAGGGTGCCAAGGACTTCCTAGGTCAGCAGTTTGTGACCAAGGACCTTGGACATTTACGTTACTTCCTCGGACCGGAGTTTGCTAGAAACCAGCGAGGTCTTGTCAGGACCCAAAGTAAGTACATTACAGACCTTCTTTCAGAGACAGACATGGCAGATTGCAGACCTGTCACTACTTCTATTGACCCGAGTATGAAGCTCTATGATGATGACACTAAGGAGGTTGACAAGAGGAGGTACAGGGAACTTGTTGGCAAGCTATCATATATAACCATTATCAGGCCTGGCATATCCTTTGTCAAGAGCAAAGTGAGTCAGTTTATTGAGCAACCCAGACAGGCACATATGAATGTAGTCCACATAATTATGAGATATCTGAAGACTTCACATGGTACAAGACTCCTTTTCAACAGAGGCACATCTCTTTCAGATACCGTATGTGCAGATGCAGATTATGTTGGGTGTCAAAAGGATAGGAAGTCTACATCGGGCTTTATTGTGTTTATAGGGAATTCCCTATTTTTATATGTTAAGAAATAGAAAGCGGAAGCGGAATCAGAGAAAAATAATATAAACATGAAGAACACACGGGATTTAACGTGGAACCCTACTCCATGAGGAGCGGGATGAAACCACAAGTGAAGCCCTCAAATGGGGCGTGTTTGTCTATTGGCTTTCTCAAAGGATACAGGAGGTCTGGGGCTCCTTATATAGCCTCTCTAGAGCCTCCAAGTCCCACCACTAGACGATGTAGGACTAAACACATGGATGGGTAATGGATCTTCTCCAAGATCCATTTACCATGCTACAACTCAATATGGCGCATATACGAATACTCCAACACTCCCCCTCAAGGTGGAGCATGCAATGCTCAGCTTGGACAAACAGAAATAAACTCAACTCAATGCTACAGGACACTACGGACAATATCAACTCAACGCACACATTGTTGCAGTCGAGGACATTGCTTCTCATGTCGTGCAGATGAGGAGGACAAACGGGCTAGAGTATGAGTCTTCTGAATCTCCTCTTCGGAGAGCATGTGCTCTGAACTGCGTCTATCAGAGTCATTGCAACTGAAAATGAGTCTCCTCGTCGGAGTACTCTGGCCCGCCACAATAATGTCGACAACTGCTCCATCTCTGAAAAGGGTCAAACTGAATAAGGGTCATGGTTGTGCAATCCTCGTCGGAGTCCACGGTCGCTGAGAGTGGAGTCTGAAAAAGTCTCCTCGTCGGAGAACTGGGTCTCTCCCATCTGGCTCAGAGAATGGTGCACTGTTCTGGTGTACCTATGATACCACATGAAAACCCTTGCCAACATGGTATAGGGAATGATCCTCTACTCTGGAGTCCCTATGGCTCACATGAAAACTCTGGCCGAACAACAAGAAAAGATGGGGACCACTACAAAAGATGGCAAACATGTGCTCATCTGAAAATGACCGCATACATGTGCGCGTCTGAAAATGAGTCTCTCTCTGGAGAACTCGAAAATGGGCCTCAACATGGAGTGCCCCGATCTTGGACTCTGACCAGTCTGTCGAGTCTGAACAATTGCACATCACACCTGTGGACTCGGAATCTGAATGTCGAGTCTGAAATTGCGCATGAAGAATCGTCATCTGAAAAATTGTAGAGTCTGAACAATCAACTGCCAGGCCTGGAGAATCTCTGACATCTGGATCATGGAACAGACTTGTGACTCTACATAATACTCCCCCTTTCTCCCATACTTGTCGGAAAACATGGACGTCGACCAAGTTGGGAGGGACAAAACAAAACCACTTAGCCGATCACAACTTTGTCGAGTTTTCAAAACATTCATCATCATTTTTTTCCGAAACAATTTTTTGTTTTGTTTAAGCCGTTTCATTTTTTCTTTTACGACCTTTGCATTTTTTTTTGAAATTGCGAACGGTTTCTTTTGTACGCATCTTTTTCTCGAAATAAATTCATTTTTTTAAGTCGCTCATCATCTTTTTTTCCGGCTTTTCCAAAAAAAATTATAGCCGTGGCAATCATCATTTTTTTAAGCCGTACACATTTTTTTCTATCGGCTTTTCATTTTCCATCTTTTTTTCCTTCTTTTTGGAACTTACATCTCCCCCTCTCTTTTTTTTACCATACAGGCACCCAATTTTTTTTACAAGTCTCGGCCTACTGGGGCCTTTACAATAGCAGCGAAACAATTTTTTTTAACAGAGGCCCACAGGGGTCGTAACCCTATTAGGGTTCCCCGTATTGGGAACCCCTCTGCATATGTACCGCCACCGCCTGGAGAGATGGAGGCGAGAAGGCGAGATGAAAGAGGGGCTCCGCTGCCCTGGAGAACTCGAGCTCCTCCTGGAGCTCTATGCTTTGCGCGGGGCCTGGAGCTCTATACCAGAGCCGAAAGCAGATGAGGAAGGCCACCGCCTGAGTGCGCCTGAGCTGCTGGCGGCGGGGCTGCGCGCTTTGGAGGATCGCGCCGAATGGGATGCGCGCAGTCGCCACTAGGGCTTCGTGTGCGATCGTCTGGAGGTGCGCTCAATGGATGTCTGCGCTCGATGGATGTCCTTTCTCTATGGATGCCGCCGTCGAAGGGGCTTCGCGCCACTTGCTCCTTGGAAGCGGTCTGGAAGAAGACCTAGATCTGATGGCGGCTACGGGATGTATTGTGCATCGCCTGGACGAGCACCGCGCCGCCATGATTTGCGCCTTTGGAGAAATCCCACTAGAGATGTATTCCGTGAGGGTTTCACGTATGTTGTGAAGGGAGAAATCCCACTAGGGTTTCGATCTGCGCCTTTGGAGAAGAGTGCGGCAGGAGCTGCTGCGTGATACGGCAAGAGCAGCTGCTAAAGGATGATTGCAGTGCGATGGGCTGCTGCACCGTCGAATTCGGAAGATGTGACTGTTGCTGCAAAGCTCCGTAAGAAAAAACTAGGGTTTCTTCGAAAACCCTAGAACCTCTCTAACATGAGCTGATCTTCAACAATACATGAATCTGAATAATCTTTAAAAACAATTGAATCTAGAATAAAACCCAATATGAAATCCTCGAGAATCGACCCGCTCTGATACCATACTAAGAAATAGAAAGCGGAAGCGGAATCAGAGAAAAATAATATAAACATGAAGAACACACGGGATTTAACGTGGAACCCTACTCCGTGAGGAGCGGGATGAAACCACGGGAGAAGCCCTCAAATGGGGCGTGTTTGTCTATTGACTTTCTCAAAGGATACAGGAGGTCTGGGGCTCCTTATATAGCCTCTCCAGAGCCTCCAAGTCCCACCACTAGACGATGTGGGACTAAACACATGGATGGGGTAAATGGATCTTCTCCGGGATCCATTTACCCTGCTACAACTCAATATAGCGCATACACGAATACTCCAACATTATGGAAATGCAATAAGCAGGTTGTGGTTGCCAGATCGAGTGCTGAGTCAGAATACAGGGCCATGGCGCAGGCTAACACAAAAATGATGTGGGTCAAATGACTCAAATCTATTCTTACTAACCTGACGATAGAGGTGTCTCTTCCCACGTACCTCCAATGTGACAATCAAGTTGCTCTCTTTATTGCCAATAACCCAGCCTTTCATAAGAGGACGAAGCACATAGAGGTGGATTGTCACTATGCTCATGACATGATACAGAAGAGACTTATTGCAACTACGCATGTCAGTTCTGGAGACCAAACAGAGACAGTGATGTCTTACTAAGGCTCTAGCCAAAGGGCCTTATCAGAGATGTTGTTCCAAGCTGAGTCTGACCAATACCTACGCTCCAGCTTGAGGGGGAGAGTGTTGAGATATTTGTTTTCATTATTATTGCTTTGCTTATTTTCTATTTCTTTTATCCTCGTCTTGTAATTTGCCTAATAGGTTCCTCTCCAATATGAGAGAACCCCAGGGTCTCTCTTAATGCATTCAATTTTTTTCCCTCGACAGTTACATAGTAGGATTTTATGGGAAGATAAACTATGATGTGTTTAGTCCCAAATTGGTTAAGGGTTGAAACTTGACTTTGTTATTGGAGTTATTGATATAGCTAATAACAATATCTAACCTCATAAGGTATTTTCCCATGAAGTAGGATGGTCATTCAAGACCATCTCGAATCACATAAATTCAGATTCCACATGTTACACTTTATACTTCCACATGGTATTAAAGCAAGTCAACTGTGGATTCATTTTCGACTTCTGATTTTATTTGTGAATGTTCTTTTATTCGAGCTCTCAAGGTTCTTTATGCACATTTTTTCTCCATGCTTTTTTTAGAAATCATTGGGCGCACACCGATAAGTACACCCTACCTCATATATGTTTGTTTCCATTTTGTTTGTTATCCAAACTTATTTACCAAAGATAAGTCTGATTGTGCGAGGAATGTCAGGAATAACAACAATGGTGGTGTTGGCGTCCCTCTATGGGACCATAGATTTGTTGAAGATGTGATGATAATGTGAGCTCACGCCCTCATATGCAAAGTTGACGCCATGCTCCTAATGACTCTAACGTAACGCTTAAAGCATCACATAGATGGTTTCGCCACCTTAGAAACCGGCCTCGTAAAGAAACAAGAGAGACAGTGGTAGCTTCCCAGGGTAGCAAGCAATGAAAACATGACAATTAGACACGTGTGGGTGGGGCAAGCAGCGCAATGGAAAGAGCTACCACCATGCAAGGCAACAAGACCCAAGATCACAAATATCGATTTCAACACCAGATCGTCATGGAAGTGGAAGAGGAGGTTTGAGTGGACATACGGATGATATAGAGAAGGAGGGTGTTGATCAGAATCAAGATCTTTGGATATTCAGGCTCGGCAGGATTCTCACCAAGGGGTGCAGAGGATAGTTAATGAGAGCAGAGGACGTTACTTGTGATAGATGCATGGCCTCAAATTTCGATGAAATTCGACCGAATTTCGGTCGAATTTCGATTTTGGTGGGTGACCGAAATCCGAGCGAAACGGCAGATGTCGATCGAAATTTGGGGGGCTTAGTTTAAAAACAGACCGAAATTTCGGTCCAATTTCGATCGAAATTCGACCGAAATTTCGTTTCGGTCAGTCTCCGAAACGAAACCGAAATCTGGCATTTAAGGCCTTAGATAGATGTGTGATGGAGATTGAAGAGGCAGAGCATTTGTTTTTCTCATGCATGTCTTTGGCGCAAGTGCGGAGCAAGGTAAACCTTCCTTGGCTTTCTGGGCGGGAGTGCTCGAGCTTCAGGAGAGATATTAGATCAGTATGTGGATATGACCATGAGGACTGTGTGTTTCCGTTTACACTAGCTTGGATAATTTGGTGTGCAAGGAGTGATGTCATTTGGGGGGGCATACATTTTACACCGAAAATGTAATTGAGCATTGTAGGGCATTTTGCAAAACATTGAATTAGTTGTATGTGTCACTCATGTGGGAGATGGGTAAATGGATCTCTCCAGGATCCATTTACCCAAGTCTTTAGTCCTACATCTACCAATTGTGAGATGTGAAAATTCTGTGAGGGCTATATAAAAAGCCCCTTACCTCCTATATCCAATGAGAAAAGCAATAGAATATCAGCCTTTTGAGGTGTTTTCCCGTGGTTTCATCCCGCTTTTAGTGAGTAGGGTTCCACGTTAAAATCATGAGTTCTTCAATATTTTATCATTATACTCTGATTCCACTTCCGCATTATATTTCCTAACATGGTATCAAAGCAGGTCGATTCTCAAGGATTTTATGTTTGTTATTTTTATTCGAGATTCAGTTTTAGGATTTTTATTAAAACAATAATTATGTTCTTAAGGATTATTTTGAAGATGTATTGCTATATTTAGGTTCTATGTAGCATCAAGTTCGTAGCCAATCTGATTGGCATGTCCAGGAACAGATCTGAACAACACCAACCTGTAGAGATCCAGGATCGCCGCTAGGGGAGGAGGCTTCAGATTCCTCCAAGAGCAGCGCGAAGGGCCGATCCAAGCCGCACCAACACTCCCCCAATGCCAAGCGCGTTGGTGAGCACTCTGCTCCCTTCAGCCGCATGCGGAGGCAAGGGCAACTCAAAGGCGACGGCGGCAAAGCTCCAGGATATCGCCCTCTCTCTCTCTCTCTCTCGAATCCAAGAGAATGCCGCCTTTCCTCTCCTCTAGCGGCTCCTGCATAAATAAAGGGTTCCAGCGAGAACTCTACAGAGAGAAAAGGCCCGATGGGTTGTGTCATTTAAAAAAATGAATGAAAGACCAACCAATTAAAAAAATTGTTGTTTGGGCCTAGTTGTATGGCCCGAGCGATTTAAAAAAATATATGATTTTTAAAGGCATATACAAAAAAACCATATGCGGGGGGAAGAAAAAAAGGAAGTGAAAAACCGAAAAAATGTGAACAACTTATTTGAAAAAAAAATGGTGACTCTATTAAAAAATATGATAAATGAAAGTCGAAAAAAAATTTGCAAGATTGCAGAAACCGGTAGTCGGTACTCGGTCGACGGGGTCACTGACTAAGGATTAAGCGGCAGTCGGGTGACTAATCGGATTTAGTCGACCATTAGTCAGTTTTGAATTTTTAATTAGTTTAAATAAATAAATCGTTTCTATCATATATATATGTACATTTTCTATACTTTTATAATGAAACAAAAGAAGTAAGACTTTAAATATAACATTATTGCATGTTTGAATAAGTCTGCTTATATATTCACATAGGTTTGTACATTTTCTATACATTCATAATGAAACAAAAGAAATAATTGACTTTAAATATAACATGAAGCATATTAGAATAAGCTTGTTTTTAAAAAAGAAAAAACTAAAAAAATATATAATCTTGATGTAAAAGTCGGCCGATCAGTCAGCCGACTAGTTGACCCGACTAGTCGGGTTGACCGACTAATGGCCGACTAGGCCTACTCGAGTCGACCCCCCCCCCGACTCGAGTAGTCAGCCTAGTCGAGCGACTTTTACAATCTTGAAAAATTGTGTGAAGAAAAGCCGTAAAAAATTAAACGACTTACTAAAAAAATGACAGCTTATTGAGATTTGTGTTTCTCTCCCTCTTTATTTGTCTTCTCCCAACTTGGTCGACATCTTTGTTTTCCGACAATTATAGGAGAAATGGGGAATACAATGTAGAGTTCTTCGGCACCATAAATCACTCTGACAATTCAGATTCCAGTTTCAGTTCTAGTTCAGAGACAAATTTCAGATTCCGATCCAGATGCCCGGCTAGTTAATCAGACTCTACAGTTGATGTTCAGACTCGACAATCTAGTTCCGAGTCTTCAGTTTCAGGCACACGCATGTATGCGATCTTTTCAGATGTGCATGCCATCTTTGTTCGTGGTCCCCATCATTCTTGTTTTATCGGCGGGAGTTTTTATGTGTTCTATAGGGACTCCTTAGTAGAGATCTCATTCTCTATGCCATGCGGGCTAGGGTTTTCATGTGGTTCATGGGACTCCAAAGTAGAGTGTCATTCTCTGAGCCAGATGGGAGAGACCTAGTTCTCCGACGAGGAGACTTTTCAGACTCCATTATCCAGCGACCGTGGACTCCGACGAGGATTGCACTCCATGACCTTTCAGTTCGGCCCTTTTCAGGGACGGAGCAGTTGTCCACATGTTGTGACGAGCTACAGTACTCCAACGAGGAGACTCATTTCAATTGCAGTGACTATGACAGGCACAGTACAGAGCACATGCTCTCCGACGAGGAGATTCAGTCGACTCACACTCCAGCTCGTTCGTCCTCCTCACCTACACGGCATGAGAAGTAACGTCTTCGACAGCAGCCAACAGTTGTGCGCGTTGAGTTGATATTGTCTGCAGTGTCATGTACTGTGAGTAGACCTGGCCAAAGTGCAGGCCGGGCCGGGCCATGGGCCGGGCCGACGTCCTAAAACCCCCTGTCCAAGGCCCAACCTGGCCCGGTCTATGGGTCATACTTCAAGGCCCAAGCCCGGCCCAGGTCTGGGTTGGGCCGAGCCAGCCCATGGGCCGAATGTAAAGGTATTTTTTATTAGTTTTTCATCAATATGGAGATAATTAAGTTTTTTAGCATCATTTAATCTTTCTAAATTCAAGTAACCATAATATGTGTTACTTTGGATGTAAATTCTAAAATAAGATATAATATTGATAATGTAAAACAAAAACTTGAAGTATATTATATTAAATGTACCTAAAATATAATTTTTAAACATGTATTTTTATATGTGTGGGCCGGGCCGGGCTTTATGGCAAATGTCCACGGCCCGCCCAGTTGACGAGCGGGCTAAAGAGCGGGCCGGGCCAGGCTGGCCCATTTCTAAAATATCTAGGCCCAAGCTCGGCCCATGAGCGGGTTGGACGGGCAAGGCCCCGGCCCATTGGCCAGGTCTAATTGTGAGTTGAGATTTCTTTCTGTTTGTCCAAGCTGAGCATTGCATACTCCAGCTTGAGGGAGAGTGTTGGAGTATAAGTTGTATGCGTCACTTATGTGAGAGATGGGTAAATGGATCTCTCCAGGATCCATTTACCCCATCCAAGTCTTTAGTCCCACATCTACAAGTTGTCAGATGCGAAGACTCTGTGAGGGTTATATAAGAAGCCCTTCACCCCTTGTATCCAATGAGAAAAGCAATAGATTGTCAACCCTTTGAGGTGTTCTCTCGTGGTTTCATCTCGCTCTTTAGGGAGTAGGGTTCACATTAAAATCTTGGGTTCTTCAATGTTTTATCATTATTCTTTGACTCCGCTTCCGCATTATATTTCCGAACATATATATACACACACACACACTTTGTGTGGTAGGTCCCAAAGTGGGATGCCACCCTCTTACTTTTTTTCATCAAACATATCCCATACTTCTCGCTCCCACTGGCAGGTTGATGGCAATGAACTGACTACCCTAACTCCTAAATATTTAGTTCTACTGCCCTCTGAACTCTCCGTCTTGGATTCATATTATATCTTCGATCTCTTCGAGGTGGATGACAGTGAAAGCGGACCAACAAATGATATAGCACATGCTTGTCTCACTGGAATGATATACTTCCGACTTGTAGGTCCGCTAACGTCAAGCGAGGAGTTGAGCCTGAATTGGCAAATCGAAGTCACTTTCAGGAACATACTTCCTACATCCCATATGTGTCCAGTTCAGTGGCGCAGCGCAAACATTCGAATCCTCATGAATCCCCCGATGGCCATCAAAAAAAATACCAGATCGCTATCCTCCAAACATGTTGATATATCATCAAATTCGATGCGATGGAAGGAGCTACCACCATGCAAGTCAACAAGACCTAAGACCACAGATATCGAGTGCGACACCATATTGCCATCCTCCAAATATGTTGTCGATATGTTGCCAAATTCAACCGAAATCGCGGAAATGCGTATAAAAACTGATTTTTTTTTCTTAAGAAAAAGTAAGGCTTATAGCGTGATCTAATCACTAGATAAGATAGAAATATACAATTACTTGCCAAAGTAAGATCTATTTACATGTTTTGTATAGCCTCAACATACGCATCGCACAGGTTAATATGCAGTATCTTTAGGTATGCAATAAGAAATTAAAAGTTACGAATAAATAAGTTGAAATAACAAATACAACTCATAATTCATAATGTATAAAAAATAAAATGCAAATAATCATATTTACCAAAGAGGAATTGGAACCAATAGTATCTGGTCGGATCCATTTATCATGTCCTCTGTATATTCTCATGCTTTGGTCTCTATATTCCACGTAAATTTCCTCGGTCAAAAAATGCATGGCATTGTAGTCCATGAGATACAACCTACATTCACGGTTTGTGGCATGAGCAAGGAAACCAATCCAAGGATAACTTTAAGAGGAGGAAAAATCACGAGGTTGGCGTGAAGAAGATGCAACTTCATAACCACGTGATAAGATTGCTAGAGCATGAAGAGAGGGCATCCATGGAGATTGAGGTAGAGGCACCTGCTAGGCAAAAATCTAAAAAATATGCCATATCGTGTGCCCGATCATGCACCACTCTATGAGGAGGCATCAACATATCCACAAGACCCATCACTATTGTAACCATAACCAGAATGAGGAGGAATGTACACCGTGTGAATTATTTTGTGGTTGTACATCGGGATACATAATCATATCCACTACCATTAGGGTTTGATGTAGCTCCACAGCATCCACCACTCAACATCAAATCTCCTCCAACTTCCATTGATCCAATTGAATATATCCAATTTTGCATCATTACATAGTCTTAGTGATGTTGTGGCAATGGTTATGATTGTGGGTATGGGCATGCAGGATATAGATAGCAATCTATCAACTCCCAAAGGCCGGACTTCAAATATAGGCAAATATGTTGGTGTGTTGGCCCATATATTCAGGTCCAGCATGTAGTTCATCAAATTGGTCTAGTATGTTCTTCACTAAAATAAGGCATTCCGTCAGAATCATCTTGAACTACATCATTGTCATCATCATCGCTTCCACATGATTTGATCTTGATTCGAAATTGAATCCAGTAGAGCTCTCGTTCATGTCATTATCTACCAACCCTATGTAAGCTTTAACATCTGCCTCCGCTCCTATTAAACACGGGAGCACTAATATCATTCATCCACTTACACAAGACGTCTTCATCATCCTTGCATGTTTCAGCAAGATCAATGAGGTATATGCAATATTGCCTATGATGCCCCTCCCTTGCATGTTTCATCTTCAATCTGAGTTTGCATTGTATGTAGAGAAGATTATACAAGTTTTCTATCCCAAAATAACTATATATCTTGGAGTGGATGAGGTCGAATGTACTCCAAATCCTCTCGCATCCTCCAGCAGATACTGTGGAAAGGGAATGATGAAATTGTGTATTCGTGAGGCCTAAGTGATCATTTATATAAAGAAGAGAAACCCTGATGGCAAATTATATTTTTTTACTAGAAAATAAGGGGGAGCACTCCCAAGGCGGCAGTCACCACACCAGAGATTTCATTAAGTAACAAAACAGGTACGGGTACATCAGTTAGAAACCCAGAAATTGTGAACAGCATTACAATGGGCAATTACATTTTCCCAATAAATGCTAGAGTGTACCTCTTATGTATGAGTGCTAGAGTGTTGAGATATTTGTATCACTTTATATTTATTTCTTATTCTATTTTATTCATGTACCTCTTATGTAATTAACCTAGGGTTTTTCTCCTATATAAGAGAACCGTAGGGTCTCGTTATTGATAAGCTATTATATTTTTCTCCAACATGGTATCGAAGCAATGCTGCAATGGTCTTAGACCGAGGTTCCTATATCCCACAAAAAAACCCTAAACTTACCACCCCAATCTTGTTATATGGTAAAGCAATAAATAGGTTGTCTCAAGATCAATTGCAGAAGCACAATACAGAGCAACTGCTCAAGCCACATGCAAGGTTACTTGGCCCATCTCCTTTATACAAGAACTTGGACTCCCTGCTACTACTCTTGCTCCTCTTTACTGTAACAAGTCTGCAATGTATGTTGCTATTAATCATGTCTTCCATAAATTAACATTTTATCTGAGATATAGTACGAGGGAAGATCTCTACTCCACACATCTCCACAGAATTCCAACTTGCGGATATTTTACCAAGGCACTTTCAAAGAAGCACATATCTATGTTGACTACCAAGTTGGGCATGATCGATAGATATCCAACTTGAGGGGGAGTGTTGATGTTATTAGTTGTTCTTGTTTTTTTATTTATTTCCATGTCTAGTCTATTTCCATGTACTCCCTTCTATGTGTAACCCTGCATGGAGTATTATGTATTTGTCATCCATTGGACCTTAGGATTTCACACCATGTAAATTATAAAAAAACCCTACCCCATGAATAAAATTCATTCTATTGCATTTACTTTATTTCTCTACATCCCTCTCGAATCGTAAAAATATCATTAGCATGTCCAATATCCTAAAAACATATACCCAATCTTAACATTAATAAGGAAAAATATACTATTTATTCAGTTCTCATGCAACAATCCGAAGCTCAACACTTCCCGAACATCTTGGGTTTCAACATCCAAAACTTCCTGATATATTATATGGGCTACCCCCTATTGAATAAAAACACTTCGCATATATGTGGAGACCTATCTTTGACAAAAACATAAAACGACTCCAAAATTGGAACAAAAAACTCTTCTTATCCCTACTAGAGCCATCCTCCTTGGTGTGGTTTGAAAAGGTGATGATCATGGTTTTTTATTTTAGCATGACGATTGTCAGAGAAAGGGGTTTTCCCGTGGAGATTCCCCCGTTTGGTGGCTCTTGCAACAGATCTGGATGCTTCTATGGCTGATGTTTGGGATGATTCATCCTTCTTCCCAATGTTTCGTTCTGATCTCTCTGATCAACGGGTGGGGAACTTGATGGAGATGTCCATGGTGGAGGACATGGAGGTCTCAATTGAGGGTTATGATTGTTGGAGCTGGTACAATTGATGTTTCTCGATTCGAAAGGCCTATATGTCCATTATGGGAGTGATACCCTTTGATCCAGTTGGTAGTGATGATGACTGCAGGTAAATTTAGAGGTGGAAGATCCCATGAGTGTCAAGGTCTTTCTATGGATACTGAGGCATGAGCGCCTTATGACGGGGGCAAGAATCACTCATATTTTTCCGAATACATCAAAGCATGCGCACGATGTTCCAGTAATGTGGAACATTCGGATCACCTCTTCTTCATTTGTTAAAGCTCCAAGGAGGTTTGGACGAGAAGTGGGCTCACACAAGATATGTTAAGCAGTGACGAATCATTGTCTGAAACCACTTGCTCTAGTTGGAGGGGACCGAAAATCGGGAGATTGAATTTGATAGCTATCGTCTAGACATTGTGGTTGGCTAGGAATATGGTGGTATTTCATAATGAGCATTTATATTGTGGAAATGTTATTGCTCACACTACGG
This sequence comes from Ottelia alismoides, assembly GCA_037367405.1. Classification (NCBI taxonomy): domain Eukaryota; kingdom Viridiplantae; phylum Streptophyta; class Magnoliopsida; order Alismatales; family Hydrocharitaceae; genus Ottelia; species Ottelia alismoides. Next base: position 179,534 of record JAZKJV010003653.1, read on the forward strand.
CGTAGACCGGAAGTTGGTGCATGTAATAATTTGGACCATCCTTAGCCTTGTATTTTAAAACTTGTGATCAGTGGTGAAGTTTTTTAGCGCAAACCTATATGGTGTATGGTGGAAGTCCCTTTTTCTTTCAAAAAAAATAATTGCATTATATGTATCAGAAATGAAAATTGGCGCTTCACCTCTTCAATAATTGTGACCTCTCCACCTTAAATGAAAAGTAACTGCTCACATGAAAAAATCTTGCACCAATCCCGACCATTTCTAAATAGCATAAATGGGAGCCATTTGCCTTCTATTTCTACAATCTTCATGTTCATTTGTTCATCTGGGAAGAGAGATGCGACAGAATTCTTAAAGTGCGTCTAAATCCCAGATAAATCAATTGTGTTGGCTAATCTCAAATTTTCTATTTTACTTATTCTAGTTGATTCAACACCTTCGCTTTCAAATTCTCTCACTTAAGGGCTATCCAAGAAAATTTGAGGTCTTAAGCTCATTAAAGATATCAAAGGTTAAAGGCGCCTACGGTCATGAAAAGACTCTACGCTTATTACAAAATCGTCATTGTCAATTTTCAGTGCCACTTCCTTTCCTCTTAAAAGATGTTGGCCTTTTTTTCTTCAGCTAAAGTATCTTGTGGAGAGACTGGCTATTTGGAAAACAGCCCATTTTGGTTGCAACCTTCTATTTTATGAACGAGAGTTCTCTTTGGAATCATCCATCTTTTCTCCGTGAAAAAACAAAAAACTCACGGTCCTGATGAAGGGAGCTGCGGGGATGAGTAGATCCCACGTCTTCTGCAGCTTACGGATCTCACGGAGTGCGGCAGTCCCCGGTCGGTAGCGATACTTCTTCTTCTTCCCCGACGTGGACGGCACCGGTGTAGTATGCTCTTCTGTTGCTTCCCCTGCAGTCGCCTCTGAGAGCAAACACCAGCTGTTAGACCAAAAGCAACAGAGGGCACTTGCAGTACGAGAAGGGGAGGAGGACCTGGAGGGGTGGAGTGGGGAGCAGCCGGCAGCTTCTTCCTTCTCGAACTGCGGCTGCGAGGTCCGGGGGAGAAGGGCTTTACCCTCGCCATGGACTGGACCGGGGTGAGGAGAGAGATGAAAGGGGGGCCCTGCTCAAAGCAGGGTGAAGCCCATCCGGGGTTTTGAAATCAGGATCTTCCCGTTGCGTCAGGAGGGAAGTGGAACTTGTGCGGGGAAGCCGAGTGATGCCTCCGTAATTATTTTATTTTTACCCACGGCACTTCCGCGGAGGGGTGATCGTCTTCAACACTACCATGTTTTACTCATTTGAAAATATCTTATTAGGTCCCTATTATGTCTTAATCCATGCCTCATTTAAAAAATATGTGTATTAACGGATACTTGTAGATATCCAATTGGAAGTTTTCACTTACCCATTGATTCATAAGAATGCAAAAAAGTTAAATATAGTACAAATATAGTTGTTGTGTTAATGATATCTATTTTATGATAAGGATATAGTTATGAATATATCAATAAATTTTATATACTAAATTGTTTGAAAATGTAAGATTATACACTGAAGACATACGGTTATTAGAAGATATATATATGTTATCTTAAATTTAAGCGTAAATGAAAATATATGTTTCCATTTTGATATGGGTATAAATGTATAGGGTGGATCATTGGGTCGGATCGATCTAGATCTGAACCTAACTGAACATGTAAAAGCTCAGACCCAACACGGACTCGATTTATATATGGGTTGAGCTTCGGTCCTCAATTTTCCAAAATTTCAAAGTCGAGTCGGATCCAGCCCGAACTCGAGGGAACTCGGGGTGGCCCAAGCCCACTATGCCTTCACGTTAATTACTTTATAATTTACATATAATAATAAAATGGCATCAAATTAGTATTAAATAATATAAATATCTGGCATCGATTTATCAAATTAGTATTAAAACCAATACAATGTGATATATAATAGAATTATATAATAATGATTAATCGGAAATAATATTACTATCGCAACTTAATATAAATATAATCAAAATCAATATATTATAGTGATTATATTATCGAAAATAATCGTACTTCGATGACAACTTCAGAAATAATATGTCGCAACTTAAGATGACATTATATTACTGTTCCATTAAAACCAATACATCATACTCTAGTTATTTAATCGGAAATAATATAATAATTATATTATTTAATATAATAGAAATTAATGCGACTATCTGTATTAATTTAATAATATAACTGTAATAAAATATTATATCAAATAATGCAAGTGCGATACATTGGTCAAATCGGAAATTACTTTATCATTAATGGCAAGGTGAATTTGATTTCGAGTTTAGAATTTAAGATTTCAATAATTATATGTCATATTTAAACTTTATTGATTGCAATTAGAGTAACGTTGGATCCTCAATCGGGATTTCTCCTCGATCCAGTCTAAGTCTCAAAGAGAATTGGTAGGCCTAGGTTGAGCTTTTCCGGATTGGATCAGGTCGAGTCCAGTGCTCCACCTTATAGATGTAGATACCAAAAGTATGAATAAACATAGTAAATTATATACTCGATACTACACGTTAGTGGATATAAATAATGTTACCATATATTAATAATATTTCAATTGAGCATTCGTATAATAAAATATGAATAATATGATATAGTAATAAATCGCACACTCGAACCTACGCATTTACGAGCACAAATAATTTCATCATAGAACTCATTAAAAATGTTCCAATTGAACAGTTTTGTAAAAAATATGAATAAGCATATACAGTGATAAATCGGATACGAGACCACACGTCTGTGGATAAAAATAATTTTATGATATTTTAATCGAATAATCTTGCAATAAATTATAAATAAACGAATGTGGTATCCTAACGGATATATATAACTTTACCTTAGAAATCAACAACAATGTTTCAATTGAACACTCATGCAATTGACATATTGTCTAATGTATAGTTAATCTCCTCTTAACTGGAGACGCACGTAATCTAATATATTTTTTTATTTCCAAGAGTATCTCTATCACAACCTTGACATCTGCTCAATTTAATCACATGTTCTTCCTATAAATGTAAAATGGACGATGTAAGGATCATTTTCTTGGAAGAGATATCCATGGGTACCCGTGGATATCATTACCCATTCAAATGGACCAGGTACCCGTTAGAAATGGGTATCCGTTGGAACGAGTTCGGTTGACCTGTAACTCGATAATAATGGGGTAGGACGAGTCAACAATGAACGGGTCGGGTACCTGCCCCGTGAACACCCTTGCCTTTGTGCCCATCGTCCTGCTGCTCAGGCAAGCTTGGGATTTCATTTTAGGGAAGGCTTGGGGTCTCTGCACTCCTTATACACTGGTTGAGGCTTCCTTTGTCCCTTGGCCTCCATATGCCATATTAGTAGATTGGTTTCTCTGGCACAAGTGTTCGATCTCCCTTACAAAATTTCTTGCCTTGTTAAATCGTCGAAACTTTTGATGGCCCATTCACTTTTGGACCATCTAAGCGTCGAAATGAAGAAAAAACTTAACTCTAACTTAGTGAGTAATATAAACTCCTAGATCTCATCGGTAAAGCATGGTCGAACATACTTGAAGAAGCTCGATACGAGCTTTGATGTAAAAAATGATGTCAACTTCTTTATTCATTGTAGGGATAAGTCTGATCTGGAAAAAGTTTGATAAGTCACTTGAGCATTCGTCATCTACCTTGATGAACATGGACAAGCATATTACTAATCCATAATTGAATTGCTTCACTCGGAGGTTTTCGAACCCTTTTCATAAGGCAAGAAAGAGATCCTTCTATAAGAAACTGTATATCTCTGTCCTTTTTTCGAACTGTGAAAAGGAAAAAATACAAAACAGTTCATTTCAAACATCGAAATCAATCCAGGTCAATGCGTGAAGAAATAAAGTACTGCCCATTATATAAGGGTTAATCTTAAAGAGGGCACCCACAATGGCGCCCCTACCTAATTAGAGGTGATGTTATTGTGAGTTTCGAGAAAAAGGGTAAGGAATTGTGTATGGGAATCTCTCGTCGAAGGATATCTTTGGAATTCTCATGAATTACGCATGCGAGCCTTTTCATTTTCCAGTGCACCAAGGGTCCATAAGGCATTAATGTGTTTTCATTGGGTGAGAGGAGTGTCCATTTTTGGAAGCGGTGCCCATACAACATACGATGTTTTCAATGTGGCAAGAACTGACATATAACCAGGGTTTGCCCTAATATCAAGGGTCAGTGTATATATCCCTCACATCACAACACAAGTAACCCTAACAAGCTACTCTTCCACAACATGGAGGATGCTCCTCTCTCACTGATGTGGATATCAGAAGACTCTACACCTTGCATAGCTCTGTGGAGGCTCGAGTAATGCAATGACATCAAGGATTGTGAATCCACACTCAAGTCATGTGTGATCCTCTCGACTTATGATGTCTCCTGTCACCCAACAAGGTTCTCAACCATCTAAACTCTAGCGTGGCGAGGAAAATTTTGAATCATTTATCATCTTGGGTACGAAGAAATACATGTTCAAACTTGGAGAATCTATGAACCTCGAGGACTTTTATCTACATCATTTCTCATTGCATTCACTATAAGAGATTCACTCATGCCATGGGATGTTGAATTTGGGGCAACGATGATGAAGGAAGATTTTAATGTTTGGATTAAGGTTTATGGTCAGTGACGGAGACAAGGGCGGCGGGAGGGGGCTTGGCCCCCCCGTCTCCCAATTAATTCGTCCTATGTATTATATTTATTATAATAGAATATGATTTATATACGACATAATTAACTATGAAAAATAATAAGTTGTATATAATGGCCCCCCATCTCCCATTTACAAGTTGTATAGATATGGATATATCAGTAATTGATTCGCCATCATATCAATATCATACAAATTCTGATATATGTATCTGCATCTGTTTTCAAATTGTTACAAATATCGATATCACATTCATATCAATAAAAATCTATATCTTGATTGATATATCTATTTATATATAGAGGTAAAATGGGCTTGTCCCCTCAGGGAGCTAACTTGGCTCCCATCGTCCTAAATTCCCCATTTTTTTCATTTTTTCGAAAATAGTTTCGTGATTTTCATCATTTTATCACTATATTATATCATCAATTTTTTACTTCTACGACCTCCATCAAAACGAGACCTTCAAACAATTCTACTACCACTAAAAATGATTGTCTAGATGGATGCCGTAGGAGCAGGGTTTAAAAAATCGAACCAATTGGATCGAGAACCAGCTCTGACCTGGTCGATTCGGTCGGTTTTATGTAACAAAAAATAAGAAATAAAAAATTAGGCCCAACCGTTGGTCGGATCGATTTGACCCTGGTGGTCAGACCGAGTTAACCCGAATTGACCCAATTTTGTTTTGTTGGTTAGATAAATTTTCAAAAAAATAAAGGTTTAAGTAATGAAATAATAAGGTTTCTATCACTTGTGACCTTCTTAACTTCTGCAATATCAGTTACGCCCCTCTCTTTTTTGAAAACTATCACAAGAAAAAACAAAGATTTAACAAAAGAGAAATATTTAGTAAAAATCGTCGCTTATGTTATAGAGGTCATAGTATTAGGAAATGTGTTATATATGAACTAAATGACTTATTATGATACAAAAATAATATATGTATTTATTTCATAAAAATATATCAAATATATAAAAAGGTAAAAGATTTTATTATTTTCAACTAAAAATAAACCTGCGGATGTATTTTAAAACAAACATACAAATACATGCACAAATATATGTGGACATCAAAGTGCATTTATATATTATATATATCTCCTGTACGTTCCTACATTAGGAGTGATATAATATTACTTATTTAAAAATTTTAATTTTATTAGTATAACTTAACATCGTGTTTATGAAGTGTATTTTGATTTGAAGAATTTTGTAAGGATCTTTTTGTCAATATAATATTTGTTGGGATATTTATATGAAATTATAAGTTTACTAAGATATCTTTATGAAATACACTTGTAAACACATTTTTAATAATTACAATGAGAAATAGTAATAAAGGTAAATTATATGTATAGTCTCAATAATTTGGCCCCTCCAAGTAGAAATTCCTGGCTTCGTCCCTGTTTATGTTATACCACTACACTTTTGTGTCCCACCCCTCCCGACTTTACTTGTGAGAGGTTTTATGAAAGCTATTAGACTATGAAAATTTTGATATACACAACTTTGATATCACAAATGTTTGAATCCATGTAGAAATATTAAACTTAAAAAACCTACAAAAATCAGGTTCCCACTTAGGAACCTCCAATATGACGTCTCTATCATCCCAGACTAGAAGATGCTTCATTCCTTTGAGTTTCATGCATCCTCAGAACATATTACCTCCTCTGTAAAAGTCTGTCCCAAGGTGACATGGGGAAAGTATCTATCCCTAAGTACAAGTATATTAGTTGTTCGGGCATACAACAACTAAACATGATAGGTTGTAGTTATCAACCTCAGTACCAATCAATTTGAGCATATAGGTATGTATCGATGACTAGCAAAAATGATAGGTCCTTCCTACGATAATACCATATACTCATCACAATCCCCAATTCTTTGTTTGGAATAATATTGATAAATATTTCATTATTGACATCATTTTTAATATTATCCATATATAGAACTTAGATTCTTCTCTTCAGTTGAAATATCCTATCTATTTTTAATGAATGAAAATATTATCTCATGGAATGCTAGAGGATTAAATGGTGATAGGTTGATGTGTTTATCATCCATGTCTTTTATATTTAAATTTCGTCTGAAATTCCTAAGCAAAACACAATAAAATCCATGTAAAATGACAAAATAAAAAACATATCTCATGGAATTGATTAATTTGAGAAAATTAACTGGTTGTAATAATTAAGGAAAATGACATAAATGATGAGAATTTCTTAATTAAAATGAATGCCTATTCATTTGTATATATTATACAATTTTCTAACACTTTCAATAAATTTATCCTAACTCTAATTAATATGAAACAAACTTCATTATATACATTTTATACTAACCTCATTTCATGAAAAATCTTAAAAAGTTACCAGCATGTAGAATTGCAATAAAACCCAATTCCTATTTTTCGGGACAAAAGCTACAAAACTTAATATCTCACTCGCGTAGGTGTTAGACATGTGAACCCAAGGGTAAACCATTTCTACCAATAAATGGTATCGTAATTATTTAATATATCAATAAATGTTATTGATTTTCACTCCCTATTTGAGATTAATGAATATATGCACTTATATGGTTCTTTGGTATAATCAGGGCTATGTACATTGGCCATCTTGATAATCATGTCGTTGTCGATCTGATGGTTGGATCGTAGAGGTTGGTACTGAGATGATATCTAAAGAGTTAGATTGAGGACTCAGCTAACACCATCAAATGATTGTTGAGAAAGGATCTCCAATATGGGAAGGAGATGATAATCCTTACTCTAAAGGTTGATATCTGACCAACCTCTTGATGCATGTTCTCTACAAAGGAATAGAGATGCAGAGGATTCATATAAGTTAGGTCAAAGAGATGGCTTAACAATATTGATATACCAAAGATCTATGTCGTATGTTGTCACTATAGGTACACATCCTTGAACCAGAGACATGTGTGTTACTATTTGTCAGACACGTGATCCTACGACAAGCCATTATGTAATAAAAGTTATTGCAATTCGTTCCTTAATCTGAAATGAAGAACAACAAATTTACATAATAAGCCCTTTCACATAATTAGGGTTATGTATCATGGTCATCTTGATAACATATAGTTGTTGATCCAAAGATTGGATCATAGAGGCTGGTATAGGGTTGAATATCTAAAGAGTTAGACTGAGGACTCAACCACAGTATCAAATGATCATAAGGAAGGTATCTCTAGCCTGAGTATCTCTAGCCTGAGAAGGATACATCAATCCTTACTTCAAAGGGTAAAAACTGACAACCTCTTAATACATGTCCTCTATATAGGAATAGATATTCAAAGGTGTTGGATGAGTTAGGTCAAAGTGTTGATTTAACAAGATCAAGATAACTAAGACCTATGTCGTATGTTGTCACGTATAGGCACGCATCCTCTGATCGAAGATAGATGCATTACTATATGTCTAAGTATTTACATTAAGTAGATCATTAGGTTTATGAGCTAATCAAGGTCTACATACCGACAAACTTTGTGTGCATACAAGGAAATATGAGTAGTACGATCTCTCAAAGGGAGATCATACATGTTCACTATTGAACCGAGAGACATGAGCTCACTTATGAGATATTGAGATAAATCAGATTCCAGTGTTGGTCATCTTATTTTGGAAACAAGATAGGATTTGAACATATGATATATGCTTTTGGAAAGCATATGATCGATATGAACTCCCAATATATGAGAAACTTAATGATAAAACCTTGATGGAGATAGTTCAAACAATATCAGAACTTTGAGTTTATTCCATATCTTCCAGCATGCAGGATGTACGAGTATTAAGAATACTTGAGAGCGATGTGATCTTAATCGATTGTATAACCATGACACATCCATTCTGAGGGAGTGATGAAATAGGTTTGAATTTTAGTGACTGCATTCAGTAGACTAGTCATCTCATCTTACTCCAAACGTTGGACATTGGTTTGAATATGATTCTGATGCAATGAGAAGATATGATTCTCATTATTTGGACATATAGAAAGAGGCATCTAAGATAAATAAATATGGATTTAATTATCATAGATAAGATTAATGTTGATAGCACTATCCATAATGATCATCAACATTGTGAATGTGTTTCAGAATATCATAGAGAGAATTGATTGTAAATGAAGATTTATAATTTATAAGAAAATTTGAATTTAATTTACACTATACAATTAAATGTGAATTGGATTCACAATGTACAATTAAAAAAAATTTATTTACATTTAATATTGGATGGATGAATTTGATCATAATTATCAACAACATGAATGAAATTATCATAAAATAATTTGGAACTATTTTGATGAAAATTCAAACAACAAAAGTTGTTGCAACATGGGGAAAATATGATGAGATTTGATAATCTTATCAAGTAGGAAAAAGGAGGAATTCAATTCCTTTTAGGAGTAGACCACCACATGGAGAGAATCTCGATGGTGGCCATCCACCCTAATTGGGAAGGAGGATCTCCTCCTTCCATATTATTCTACATTAAATTGAATTAATTAGAATTAAATTTATTGGAGAATGTCTTCAATTTATTTATTTATTTTAAATTAGTTAATTAATGTTTCAAATTGTTGTAATAAAATCTGGACCATTGATTTTCAATTAGGAGTGCCTCCTAGCCATCCAATATTATATAAGAGAAGGGAAAATCGTAGGCTCTTTTCTACACAATTCAACATACAAGTTGAAGCAACAATCTCTCTCTCCCTCTCTCTCTCCCTCTCTCTCTCTCCCCCTCTCTCATACACTTCCATAGGCTCTCCATCTCATCCCAAGTGTTTTCCAATCTCGAGTTTGTAGAGAGCAATGCCATCGTCGCACTAACGTTGTGCTGTCGGATCAACTGCTCATGAATCTCCGTCTTCTTCGATGCCCCATGCTCGTGAGGAAGACCGCGGATTTCATATGAATAAATCAAGAGATTCTTAGCTCGATTCTCTACCTAGGATTGTAGGGAGCACACATCTCATTCGTGCGACCGCAAGTGTTGTCTACGGCAAACTAGACTTGATAAAGGACATCTCTTTGCTTAGAGACTAAAATATCACAATCATGCTTCAAGAGGTAAGCCTAACACCTTATGTGATCGTAATAGAACAGATTGAGAAATCTTTTAATTTTCGCTGCCCCTTACGACTAATGCGGCTAATCGACCTATATCGCATACGATGTGATCTCGATGCTTCTGTGATGAGCGAGTCAATTTTATTAATTTTAATCCCTTTAAGTTGTATCAGATCCTTAGTTGAAGGTCTTGGATGTGGTTCAAACTCTAATGGAATAAGGTTTTGGATATTGGATGCGTGAGGACTTGTTGTTTTTGTGTAGATGCATTTTTGGTACAGTTTTTTTATCATATGAAAAAGCTATTGTTTATGCCATGTTTGAAAAAAAATTTAGAATACGTAAATATTTTTAGAATGTATGAACATGTCCCCAAAAGATTCTCTAATGGTTGGCATCAAACGGGCATCATTTGGAAATCGAAAGTTTCCGCAATGTTGTTGTTTTTGCATGTAAACTCAGATCTGTAACTTGATGAGTTTTAGTTATTGTTTTACTATTATGAAACATGTTTAAAATACGTTAATTTTTTAAAAAAATCAAATCAAGAAACTGCTTGAATTTATTTCATGTGATTCCAACTCCGTTTGCCCTAGATATGTTATATTTAGTGGAGATGAATCGACATATGATTTAATCATCTTGTTGACATATTTTAGTGTATTTATTCATTAAAATATAATAACAAAAAAATTGAAATTTACCCTGATTATATATTTTTAGAGAAATACATGACAAACAACAACCCTGAAAGAGTGCTTCGTGACATACAACCCTAGATTCCAAACTACAATAGTTGTAATTCAACTTTTACATGTCAAAACCAACTTGTATGCTTGATATGAATAGAAATCTAGGGTCATTAAAAATATTTTGAGATACTTAAATTTCTAGATGATTATTATATAGTATCATGTCGGTCATCAAGAGCAATGATCAATAAAACCTCTTAGTAAAAATAAACCTGATTGTATTGTTTTGAATTGGAATGGAGATGGTGTCTAGACCGGGTATGCTGGCTTGGTTTCTTAATTAGTACCTTACATGTCAAGAAAATGCTCCCTTCCAACATAACTCGAGCGTTTGGGTGGATCTATTTTAAGGAAGTATATCATGATGTGCGGTTAAGGCGTACTATAATGACTAATTAGAATAATAAATTTGTACTATGCGAGAGTGTGTAATAAATAGTAATATCGGAAAATGAATTTTCTACTGGTTGCATTATATTATTAATTAATTAAATGTGATGAAATTAATATAATCCAATTAAATTACATAGTCTATATGTAATAAGATTGGATTTCCCTTGGGAGGGTTGATCATGAGGATATGACTTAATGATCAATCAAATTTGAATGAGATATGGAGGATCATAATATGACGTCCATGTTCTCCCGTCAAAGCGAAGGGTTCCATCGTCATGGATTGAACGACGAAAACACCTATGTGAAGTCGTACCTCCGACGTATAAGCGCACATGGATCATGCTCTGTGTTTCTCACACGGGTAAGGTTGTATGTGTAATGACCCCAATGTTGTTCACTATATAATTGAGGGACATTGGATTGCACATAGTGAATGTTATTCTTGTTGACGACTGATTCAATTGAGAACAGATCAACATCACCTTAGAGTTGGTAGGCTCGAGTGTCAAAGATCGATTTGGGGAAATGCGAGTTGGACTTGAAAGGCAGAAAGAGTTCATACTTCCTTCACTCGAAATACATTTTCCCATATTATTGGGGTGTGACAAAGGTGTAAGGGAGATCCCTTATCTCACTTGAGGTACTTTGGTTAGCATACCTCATGCTTTAAAAGTTTGAAAGGGAGTGTACTTTCAGGGTAATAAAAAGCAAAACAACTTTGATTTAAAACAATAATAACCTTAATCAAAGTAAATATATTTATATAAATTATATTATTTTAGATGACCTTCACTAAACCCACTCAAAACTGTATAGAATCATAACCAGTATTATGGATTGGATACATAATCTAAATCCAGTACTTGCAGTTGGACATACAATGTACGTGTTTACAATGTGTAAGTTTCCTCATGATGATGAGGATTAACAATTCAATAGACAATAGGACAACAACATATGTTTTGTATGTCTCTAAAGTCTTGATCTCTCATTGAGTGTGCTTTGGAAGTAACATGTTGATGATGATCGTAATTGTCAAAATCCTTATAAAAATCGAAGGAGATGTTTTGGTAAACATATGCACTCTCAACATTTAATCATGAATGACATAGTTCATTGCACTATGCAGAATGGTGGATCTATAAGAGATGATGTACTCAAAATGTTTGAGTACCTATCTAAGCCGAAGTCTTTTTTTATGGATGTAAATACGACGAGTGTCATGATTCTACCATCTCTACTCAAGTCTTTCATGAAGCTTCATATTATTCATATTGTATGAATGGGATGAAGCAAGTATAAATATTGAAATACTCTTATATTGAAGTCCCTTGAGGACATGTTCGATTTAAAGAGGTCTTTTATCTTAAGCAGTGGTTGTTTAAGCATCAAAGGAACCACATTAGAAGCATGGTTCCACCCCAAATAGAGAAGGAGAATTAAAGAGTTGATTGTACTTTTGTGACTTCCACGCATATGACATCTGAAGGTTGGATAAATACCAATACTGCAACAAGTCAATATACTGATAGTATGACTATCTAGAATCGTAAAAGAAGAACTCAAATAATGGATCAACATATTCTACATCTATATCTCATCATTGAAATCAACTTACTTAGATAAAATTAAAGTCATATAATCGTGTCTCCTTCTTCTAATAGCACTTGCAATTGGTTGCACATATTTTAGAAGACTAGAAAACTTGATCTTAAGGTTATAGTCATCTGCGTGGGAGTTGATGCAATTGCTGCAACAATCTCCATTGGATAGATATGTTACTTATTTCCAGTGGCAGAGCCCTTGGTCTTAAAGAATGTCTTTATGACCTAGATATTTGAATAGATTCAATATTTATTTCTAAACTTGTTGGAAATAAACATACATTTTGAGACAAATATATCATAGAGAGTTATGATGGATATATTTCAGATAGTATTTAACATCTAGATGTCTCTATTAAATTAAAATGTTAATGAATGGTTCATTAACATTTCTGATACTGAAATTAAACCTTAAAATATAAAAAAGGAGGATGAAGATCATTTGGCAATGATTTGGTATCAATACTAGGACATAAGTTTGTTGATAGGATCAATAAACTAGCAAGATATAGAACTTTATATTGTTTGATAATTAAAAACTTACATTTTTGTGAATACTATGTTCAAAGTAAAATGTCCAATACACCCTTTTCTGTGAATGGTGTAAGATGTAGGGGTATTCAAGACCTCATACATATTGATGTATGTGGAGCATCTATATCATAATGAACATTAATGATAAGGTGATATCCATTGATCATTATTTGTAGTATGAGATTTCTTCCTTATCCATTATAAATCTTCGAAATGTTCGAAGATTTCATAATTTAGTTGAGAATCAAAGTTAGAAGGAAGATAATGGAATTTGTTCTGACCGAGGAAGCTAGTGCCTATCAGATGAATTCGGGAGAATATCTTATAGAGAAAGAAATATTATCTTTTCTCACTCCTCCTAATATACCTTAGCTTAATGGAGTTGTAGGGAGATGCAACCAGATCATGTGTGACATGATTTGATCAGTGATTAATCTTAGCATAATTACCTCTTTGTTTCAGGGTATATGCAATAGAGACTGTATAATATATATCCTTGATAAGATTCCAAGAAAATTTTAGACCAAAAACCCCTCACGATCTATGGTTTTGAACCAAGTCCAGTGTTAGACACTTGAGGATTTAGGGTTGCTTAGTCCATGATGTAAACAAGGATGCAAAAAAGCTGGAATCTAGCACTCCAGAGTGCTACTTCATCGGGAATATAAAGGATGATATTAGATACCCTGCTTTATGACCATGAAATTCTTAAAGACTTCATTTCTAAGGATATGATTCTTAAAGGATGATTTCCTTACAAGTCAACATAAGAATGAAGTAAAGGGAATCGTCGAGTACTATGAGGATAATGAGGTTCCTAAAATCAGAAACTAAAAGGGAAATTAAAGATGAAACACTTATACCTCTTCAAATCAGTTTGAGGGTGGCAAGACCACCTAGAGGGTATGAATTCCATGTATCAGAGATGTCTGACAATGATCTAACTTCATATGATGAAGATTTTGAGGATCATGATATGGAGAGATGGATGTTAGCAATAAATTATAAAGTAGACTCCATATACAAGTGTTGTGTATAGACCCTTGAGGATCCATCTAAGGGTCAAACCCAATAGGTGTAAATGGAACTTCAAGAGAAAGAGAGAACATGATGAGAAGGTAGAGACCTTCAAAGCACGACTCATAGCCAAGAGCTACACATAGAGAGAAGATGGCGCTTGTAATGAGACTTGCTCTTCAGTGATCATGCTTATACCCATAAGAATATTGCTACTAAAAGCTACATGACTTGACTATAACATCTGAAAGATGGAAGTCAATATTGCATTCCTCAATGAATACCTCAATGAGGATATTCATATGAAGTAACCCCATGGCTTCATTATTGAGGGAAGGTAAGGTGTACAAGCTAAAGTACTCTATTTACGGACTCAAATAAACTTTTCACGGTCGGATCATCAAATTTGATGAAATTATAAAGGTTATGATTTCAGAGAGAATATTGATAAACCATGTGAAGCTTAGTGGGAGTGCCATTGTGCTCATCATGCTAAATGTGGAATTTGTAGATAAAAACCTAATCATTTGAAATGATATAAGGATAATAATAAGTGTTTTATATTCTAGTTATTACATACCCATGAGACAAAAGATATCAAGGATGCCTCTCAGATCTTTAGTTATGAAGTTGTTCAGAGGCAAAGAGAAGAGAGCATTGGGATAGTAATATGAAGGATACACTCTAGAAAGATTCCACATAGGAAATTCCAAGGAAGGATTCATTCCCTTACGATATGCCACTGACTTTTATAAAGGAATAACACCTCAAAATGTTGAGGATGTGAATGCTGAAGCTACACACCCTTTGTGTGTCAACTGTAAGAAGCCCAGTGTATGTCAGATATATACAAAAGCAAATGTCTGCCATGCAGTGCGAGTGGTAAGTTGTTACCAATCCTACTATGGAGATAAAACACTTAATTACAGTAATACTAAACATCTTCAAGGACATACGACTTTAGAAATAATGATCTCAAAATCTTATCTTTAATAACTTAAGACTTTCTAGATATTGATCTAAAAGTCTTACCTACATATATCTTACAGGACTTAAGTATATGTCTTAGTCTAAGGAGAAAGAGATCTCCAAGAATAAGGGTATTCTGATAGAAATCCTTTATTTTGTGTTGTGGTATCAAAGGAACCTTGACCGCTTTAAAAATATTGAGTATCAACTGCATAAGATGCAACATTCGCATTAGATGCGAGAAATGTAACTGGAAGGTATGCAAATCTGTAAAAGCACTTAGCATAGTCTCTCAGTACATAGTGACTAATCAACTGAGTAAGTGATGAAGAGCCATTCATCTACCTTTATTCTTCCATTTTCACCTTAAATCCTTAATAAAACATATGTAAATACCATTAACTTGTATAAATTAAGAACTAACATTCACTTGTAATTAACACATTAATAACCTTATTTAAAACCAAGATTAAAGAACAAAGAAAAGAAAAACATGAGGTATCAAAGATACTAACTGACCCTAAACCCCGAGACAAAGCCAATATTGGCTAGGTCAACCAGGAATAAAGTAGGGGGGAGCTTTAAAAATAGTTTTGGATTTATTCTGGACTTATTGATATTTATTAAACCTTAACCAATCTCATATATTTAATATATTCACTATTTGTATGTTAAATTTCTTCAAAATCTAGAAAAATTAGGAAATTGCCTAAAAATTTAAAAAAGCAGAATACAAAAAAGCAAACATTTTATTTTCTTTGATTTGAATATATTTTGACGTCAATAAAATTATAAAAAGTTATATTATACATATTATATATATTACTTATATAAGATATAATATATATTATTATATATTTAATTATCTTATCTTAAAAATAAAAAAAATAAATTTTAAACTTAAATAAAAAATATAAAAATTAGGAACCCATACAAAATTAAATATAATTAAAAACCCACAAAACCAAGAAAATTCTAAAAAAATAATTATTCTAAATTAGCAATAATTAACAATAATTTCTACACTCCTTTTTGCCTCCCAATGTTCGACACTCTACCTACTTACACCTATACACATATTTTTGTAGAGTTATAATAAAATTTGACTCACATACATTATCACTTAATATATTGTAGATCAATTGTTGTGTATTTGAGGATTGGTCAACACAACAATTGATAAGCTACCTTATTAGCCTTACCAGACTAATTTTTAGATAAACAAATGGTCCATTGCTGGGGAGTGCAACAATGGTGTAGTATAAACTTGTATATACATTATTTCATTTAATTGCTCTTTTATTTATTTTTATCTATTTTTTTTATATGTTCTAATCACTCTTTTGTTTGACTTTGTTGCGAGAGATCGCGAAGCGAGGGTAGATTTCTTAGGCGATTCAACACACCCGAGCAAGGTAGACATCAACTCCTTCATATCGAGCTGATAAATGAGAGATTCAAAGGAAGATTGAGAGATCAATCAATGCAATAGTTTTAGAGTAGTTTAGTTTTACTTTGTTTCAATGGGAGTGAGATTATTGATAAATAACTTGTAATAATTGACACTCTCAAACACATAGACATTCACAGACCCATTTCATCGGGTGTCTGTTCACCTGGAGGCCCAATTAGCTTTTACACACTTATATTACTTTCTACTTTTTGTTCTCCCTATTTCCCCTCTTATTTCCATTTGTTTCCCATGTTTTGTGTTTTCGAACTTTCTTTTCTTTACTTTGTGTACTTGAGCCTCTAGTTTTAGGTTTTTATTTGGTTGAGCCTTGTAGTACTAGGTCCAAACCCTAACTCAAAATTATGTATCTATAGTTTGATTAGACTTAGTCAAATTAATAAATTTGTGCTTCACGAGTAGAAGTTTCTGCTAGGTCAGCTCCCGCTTGCACACACACATATACATATATATTAGTTTTATTCTTATGCATGAATCATACTGCATGTACAATGCTGGAGTCAAGTACGTATTTCTTACTCTAGCATTAGCATTCATTGATTACCGCGCATCCATTTTTTTGAGTTCCTTCCTCCGTTTTCCTGGACTTGGGCAATAAAAAGGAATTGGAAAATTCGTTAGATGTTTTCTTTCTTCAAAAAAACAAAAAAAGTTATAATAGATAAAATTTGGACTGTTAATTAAACTCGACCCTACAAATAAACTTAAGGACAAATTTCATTATTTTGGGGAGAGTAACCCCCATCATTGTCGCATGTACCCCCCTGACCGAGTGAGGTACGTACAATTAACTTGTGTCCTAAGCGCTTGGAGTGACTTTTGAGTACTGTTATTGTTGCAAGCACTTGCCTCAGACATTAGTTTAAGTAGTCTTGTGTTTTAAGTAGGTGTGCTTTACCAAATTGGCAACAATATTCTGGGAGACTTCACATGTGAGCTTGTAAGTAATTGCTTTGTCACATAACTCTAAAACAAACAAGATAAAGTGTCGGACCTTTATAGTCTTCACAGTGTTGAGTTGGTGAATTAAGGGGTTTGATCCATGTTTATTTTGTGTGTTGGATCCTTCTATGCATTTGTGTCTTTTTCTAATCATATTTTGACTTTACCATTGAGATCCCCTGATCCCCGCCTCTTGTAGCAGAGATGGCAGATTGGAGAAATTTTTTTTACGGACTTCGCGGTTCTCTCTCATCCCACATTAGTCGGTGCATCTCCTTTCTGTCAATGTGACTATCTTCCCAATTTTTATTCATTTACATATCCACCACTAAACCCACCTATCAAGATGGACCCTCTTCTTGAAAGGCCGTACATGTAGGCTACATACATTGACTTTCCATACCAATCAGGGCAGCTTGCACACCCGTATCTTCAGCAACCGAATTTTGAGTACTTCCCTCCACCATTCCCACTACCACCTCTACCCGATGTTGAGATATTGGATTTCCCTCGGACCCCACTCTTGTCTACAAAACCCAGATAGCGGAGAAAATGCATAACATATAGAAAAAGGCTACATGATCTCACATCACATAATAAAGCTCACATTAAAGCTTCTCCTTTTGGCGAATCCAAGTCGTGGGAAATGGAAAAAAATACAAAGTATTAAAAAATAATAATGGGAGACATATGGCCATGGTATACTGTGAGGATAGGGCATCTATGGCACAACCTATAACTGCATAAGCACATACCACATTTTCGTCATCCCACCTATCAAGGATGACATTGTACAACCTTCTTCTAGTCACCCTTGTGTGTACGTTGACTCTCTCATAAATGAGGAATCCTACTCTAGTTCTGACTTCTTCATTGTTATGGAAAAAATAAAAATTCAAAAAAGTCAACTATTCAGGCTATCATTGAAGCACCTCTTCGTAAAGCCATAGAATTTTTTCCTGCTCCCAAGAGGAAGAGACACCACATGACTGAGCATCATATTCTTACCATGGCCACTACCCATACTATCACCCATTGTTTAAAAAAATGGACACTAATACACCATTTGTTAGATGTGAGATTTCTGACCATTGCTTTGATTATACTCTCCTTTACATCGGCGCATCGATTATTATATTACCCTCTTTACTTATCGAGATACTCAATCTCGGGCCTCTCAAGAATATCAGGATGATTTGTCAATTTGTTGATTGATCAATAAAGAGACTGAAGGGTATTCTTGAAAACATTGTCATTAAGGTCAAGGGCATGAGCTCCCCCATAGATTTTGTTGTATTGCCCATGGAGACCTCCATCTCCATGGAGTGTACTCCAATCATCCAAGGCAGGCCTTTCCTGGCTACTGTGAAGACTGTTATTGACTATGGATATGGAGGGATACACTTTCATTTCCACAACGAGAGCATTGTTGTTGAGACAATCACTGCAACCAATTGCCACTCAGAGACCCACCCCTGATGATGATGTACCTATGTCAGCCAAATAAGAGGATTATGACCTAATTGTTGAGATCAGAGAGGTTTGTTGTACAATGAACACTACTGATACTTGATAATTCCTCTTAAAGGGGGAAGACTCAGAAAGCACATACCTCAGTGTACCTTCTTCTTGTGTTTGGAGATGCGTCGATGAGATTCATGACATTTACACTGTTGAAACTTTACTATGGAGGGTGGAGAAAGGAGAGGCTTACCAGGCTGGACCTGATCATACTTCTTCCATTAATGAGTTCGTGCCTTTCCATTTTGATACAACTGAAGACTTCCACCATGCTGATCATGATCAAGCTTTGTGAACAGTTGACCTCGATATCGACTTACACCTTGTTAGATCTATTCCTCAGTGGTAATGCAAGGAGTTCATTCTTCTATCTTCTTGATCAATATATATTCCCCTTGCCTTGTATATATTCCTTTCATTCCATATTGGATTTCTCTCATCCACCTCGATCCGTGTGTTTGTCTTGCTTCGAATGTGCTTTATCATAAGTATGTGGGATGTGGATGAGTCGAGTGTTATTTCTTAGTTTTGTTTCATTACTCCCGTTGTTGCTTATATATAGGGGTCCTTTACCTTAAGTATAGGGGAAGTGATGCATTAATTCTTTTTTAGTTGTTTTTATTTTTAGATTCACATGTTGTCTTTCTTGTCTTCTAACTTGTTGATAATCTATTCTATACTTAGGGATACTTGACCCTAAGTATAAGGGGAGACAAGATGAGCCATTGAATTTGTAAATTATAATCCTCTACCATCCCCGCTTAATGTACAACCCGCTATATTCAGGATTACTTGATCATAAGTATAGGGGGCGATAAGTCGTTGTAGTATAGATTTTTCTATATTTAACACGAATTATGTCTTCCTTTATTGATCCTTTATTAGTATTTGGACATAGTTCAATCTAAGTATAGGGGGGGGGGGTCATATATACGTTATACATATGTTAGCCATAACTCGTACTTTCTTGTATTTTTAATAATATGGCTAATATACTACATTGGTTAAGGGTATACAAATAAATCAATTGTAAAAAATGATGTAAATATGGATAATTTTTTTAAAAAAATGCTTGTAAAAATTGGTATGAAACTATTTTGCAAATGATTTTGAAAATGATTGTAAAATGTTTTGAAAAATAGTTTGAAAACCTTTGAAAAAATCTTTGTGAAATATTTTAAAATCTTTGAAAAATAATCTTTGTAAATGCTTGTAAAAAGATTGTAAAAATTATTTTGTAAAAACGTTTGAAATATTTTTTGTAAAATTATTTGCAAAACAAGTTTTTCAAAATATTTGTAAATTATTTGGAAAAATGTTTTCAAATGTTTTGAATATTTTACATAATAATATTGCAACATTATTTAAATGAAATCACGTATGAAAAATTGTATTTATGGGTATAAAATCCTTTGTGAATATGTACAGTACTTATGAATACATTCAATTCACTAACCTTTAAAAAAACCCTTAAAATATTCGAAAATGTTTTCAAAAATCCCTATAAATTTGCAAAACTTTTTAAAAATTCCACAAAAAATTCAAAACCAGAAAATTATTTCACAAAAATATCTTTGCATTGCATGAGCATTTTTCAGAATGACTTTAACAATTGAACAAGTCTTGAATAAAACCTGAAGATTGGAGCTTGTTTTTAGACCTTAGTCCACTTAATTTCACATGAACCTGATAGGAACTGGAATTAAGACTTTTCATGTTAATAAGACTTAATTCTTTGAGTCCATAAGACTATGTTCACATGTCATCTTGATTAGCTTAAGTAGAATATATTGAAGCACACATATGACTATTGAGGACATTAACCTAACTTGGACAAGCACTATGTACTAGCTCAATTTAGACGAGGTGTTGAGGGCATGATTCTTTGGCTTGAGAAGCGCACATGTGGGAGTATATATCACTCCAATAGGAGGCCAGTGCACCCCAACCCCATCTAGTTGCATGGATGTCTAAAGGAAAGATGTTGTGGGTTGCAATAAAGCTTCAAAAGAGGGATAGTCTACTGGCTTAAGAAGAAAATTTTCTTATGTAAATGCTGATGCATGTAGTATAAAAAATACAAAATAAAAAAAAACTCCAAAAAAAATAAACAGGCAAAAAATCAATGATAAGTCATTCTCATCGAAGTTATGTATCAATAAGTAAGGCTTATGCTTCAAAGTCAAAGATCTCAAGGTTGTCCGTAGCTAAAGACTTGGCTACACTAGTCAAGCTCCATAGGATATGTGACTATACTGGTAAGAATCCACTCTTCTCTCTATCCCCTCTTCTTTGAGCCAATTGTACTTGAACTTAGAAGGAAATACCCCGCTCCTCGAAGAAATAATAACTAGATTGGAGAATTAGGGTTACCTTACTAAGGAAGACCGTTTCTTTCCAATTCTGATGAGAAGAGCTACATTTCACATATAATGTACAAGTGAGACTCATAGAGTGTTTGTGTATGAATAGTCTTATTTTGGCCTAGCTATTGAGAAGAACTAAAAAGAGGATTGCGGAACTTGAGGGTTGTTAAGTTTTAGATCCTATTCCCAATAAGGTTACGATACATTAACAATCTAAAGATGTTACTGAGCTCCAAACTTTGATTTTATGAAGATAAGTTTAAAAATCATTATCATTCTAAGTTCTTTATTTACCTTTTCTTTATTTTCATTTTTACGTAACTTATTCTCCTAATAAGTGTTTGTTAGGGACTAACAAAGGTAAGTATAGGAGGGTGATGAATAGCCATTCATCTACAATTTTTCTTCCATTTTGGCCTTAAATTCTTAATAACACCTGTAAAATACCGGTAACTTGTATAAATTAACGACTAACATTCATATGTGATTAACACATTACTACATGTATTTAAAATCAAAATTAAGAATAAATAAAAAATAAAAATAAAAGGAAGTATCAAAGATACACATTGACCCTAAGCTCTGAGATCAAGTTAACATTAACTAGGTCGACCATGAATAAAGTAGGGGGAGATAAGCTTCCAATACTGTACAAAACCCTAATTCTATATCATGTAAATAACCAAAATACACTATATTATTATTCAATATGCACACCTCAAATAATAAAATTTTAACATGAAACTTGAACACAATAATGTATAGAAACTATAAAAAATAATAGCCAAAATAAATTATGCATAATGCACATGGTACACACAGATGAAAAAGCCACAAACAAAACTTCATTGATCAATATCTACTCCATATAAACTTAGATTGGACTAAACTCACTTTTTTTGAATTCCAAATTAAATTATATATCAAATAAACTGGGTTCATTGAAAATAGAGCTAAGATACAAAAACCAACTTTTTGGGCTAATATTGCATTAGGGCATTGGTACAAATAACTGATTATTTTATTATTTATATCTTTTATCCTCTTGATATTTTTATATAATTGTATATACTATATAAAACATATTAAAAATATAAATATAAATAAAAACGTTAAAAATGCACTTAAACAATTAATACATTATAATACACAAGAATACTATGCCTATGATGTATATACATATAATTATTTATACATATAACGAAAATTATGAAAACTCTGTAAAAATATGTATTAAATAATGTTATAAATATATAGAATATGAAAATATAATATACAAAATATAAGTATACATACCTACATATGTACTTGTAAAAATTAAGACATAATAAATAATATTATAAAATAAATAAAAATCATCATAAAATAATTTATAAATTAGAAATATTTTTTTATGTTTATAAGTTTGATTTAGTAAAGTCATTTACTATTTTATTTAGTTTATACATATTTTACTCCATTTTGTCCTAACTTGGTCCTATGTGGACCAATCAGGAGCGAGGGAGTGTTAACCCCCCAATCAACACCTCCCCCGCACGGTCTACCCTCTAACTTTTGTCAGACCCTCGAGATCCTCATCTTCTCCTCATTTCTAGACCTTCTCCTCAACTACATTCATCTCGATTTATTCACCAATCTTGTGCAACACACACCCCTCCATCACGGTATGTTCATAGATCCCACCAACCACCCTCCAGTAACACACAATCTCCCTCATGAGATCACCCTTCTCCATTTCTTTAAAAACCACCCCATATCTTCTTTTAAAGTTTTGATCCTCTCTAGCTACTCGTAACCCCAAAGAATGCTATCTGGAGTGAGCCCTTGGTGACAGGAAGGTGCCCCCAGGTTTTGTCGGTAAAGAGAAGGGTTTTCCGAATTGGTTCCACTTTGCTAAGCTTCGACTCCAACAAGGTTTGTGCTCCTTGGTTTCATCTAAGTATGAGCTTCTAGGTTATATTTTTATTCTACATTTTCGTTCCTTGGTTTAATCATGACTTTTATTTTATTCCATGTAGTTTAATTTAGTGTTAAATTTCAAATCAAACTTCATTAGATCTTATATCTCTGACCAGTGTGTCATCGTGAATCTGTCCATGTTCTAATCATCTGACACCACCATCTCATTCCTTATCAAATCATATGCCTAGATCACCGTAGTCTTGCTCAGACCGAGCCATTAATCTCTTGCTTTGTAGCTTCATTTTAATTCGAGGGCATTCCCCCTCGAGCCCTTGTGATTTTTTATGTAGGTAAAAGGACCAGATACTCCACTTAGAGCCTGATGTGATCAAAGAACTACCGGCCAAGGTGTCTGAAGAAAACCAGACCCCCAGGCCTCCTCTGATAAGGCCCGAAGCTTCTTAAATCCTCATGTAGGTGCGGAGCCACTCTAGGAAGCAATTGGGCTGATCAGTTGTGTAGGAGAACTAAGGAGCAATGAGGAATCATTGATCAAAGGAAGAATAGCGAAGTGCACTTCCATGTTCTTGTTGAGCCCTTCAATTCCATCTGATGAGAGTCACACCCCAAATATAATATGTGCCATCAAAATCAATCAAATCGGTAAGCGCTGAAATAACACTCGAGCGATGTGTCTAATGTCCGGCCTTGGAGGGCATGCGGTGTCCGACAAGTCGGATCCAACAATTGTTGTATCGATGCCTCTCTCTACTCTCGACAATCAACTCAAGCATGATTTAACAATTAACCCACAAAAATGATTAAGCAATAAATTTATGTGAGCTAAAATTTATTATATCCTGCAAAGAATGTGTATAGAATGCAAGCAGTAGGGGTCACCCACAAAGGAGCACGAGGTGGTGCAACAAAAATGAGTTGACAACTAATGAATACCCATTCATTCACCTGTATTCCTTTATTTTGTCTTTAAAACCCTAGTTAAATGCATGTAATTATAGTTAACTTGTACAAATTAATACTCTGACCTTTGCTTGTAAATAATGCTTAAATACACATATTTAAATAAAAATAAATGAATAAAGAAAAAGAAAATAAAGGAAGTATTACAAATAGTGACTAAATATAAACCCCGAGACTAAGTCAATATTGACTTGATCGACAAGAAATAAAATAGGGGGAGATAAAGGAATAAAAATACAGACAAAAGGATACTGTCACACAAAAGGATATTGTCACCTAGAAACCCTAGGTGACTTATACATTGTATATAGATGAAAACTTTCACTAATTTATACATACTATCTTACACTTCAAATAAAAACATTTCAATATCAAACATGTATATAAAAAATACATAGAATAAACAAAATAAATTTCATTCAAAAATAATGCAGTGTGTGTATGGGAAACATAAAATAAAAAGTTGCAAAGAAAACTTCACTTGCACGTGTCTTCTCCATACAAAATCAAAATTCACCAATCTCACTTTATTGTTTATAAATTTAATTTGTCTTTTTTAATGAAGGTGGTTTCATTCAACTTGGAATTAGGATGCAAAAGTTGGCTTTTGGGCCCTCATTGTGCAATATACTTGTATACACTACTATTCAATACATTTATTCTTTGGATTTTTCACTTGCTTATATTTTTATATAATTGTAAATAGGTATTCAAAATACATTTACATATTAAAATAAAATAAAACAATAAATAATATACTTTAATATATAGGTAAAAAATACTTATAATATACATATATCATACATATACCTAATTATTTAAGTATACAAATAGCTTCAAAAAAATAAAATAAAAATATGTACATATATATATATATATATTTAAATACGTTATGAATATAAAAATATTTATATAAAATAATAAAATATAAATACAAGATAAAAATGAAATACACTATATACAGGTAATTATACCTATAGTCATACTTGTAAAAATTAACGAATGATAAATTGGTCGATAAAATAAATAAAAACCACATGTACATGAAATAAGAAACAACTTTCATGATTTAAGGAAAAAAAGTTAATATGACCTTTTTCTATTTTATTTCTATTTTTCATTTTTGTTTTGTCCTCTAGCGCCTGACGTGGCCCAATCAGATGTGGGTCTTGGTTAACCCACCGGTCAACTATACTCACACCTAGGCCTAGGCACATGAGAATGCTGACCCCATTTTTTCTCCTATTTGTCCTGCTCGACTCTTGCATTTTTTGGGCTCGATTCCTTCTATGAATATGTTCCTCATTCACTGCTCTTTCACACCCTAATGATTTCTCGAACGATGTAGCATCGATGCACCCACAAACCCTAATCAAAGTCACCTCCATATTAAGTTTCACCTCTGACCTCCATTTGAAGTTGATCCATTTTGGCACATCTTCATCCTCTTTTCTCTTAATCTAGAACGTCCTTAGTGGCAGTAGGTGCATCTCTTGAAATTTATGCGTAGAGAAGGAGGTGGATAGATGAGATCCAAACCTCGTTGAACTTGCTCAGGCGAAGGTTCTCTGATCTTTGCTTCTCAGGTTTGAGTAGCTCTTTTACTTACTTTTTCGATTCCTAGCAGTAGCAATAGGATATTGTAGACTTTTATTATGTTTGATTTCCTTTTTTATTATGTAAAATCGCAAATCGTAGTTCGATGGCGCTATAGCCTTTATTACTCCAAAGCTGGCCTTGTTTCGACCTCACTAACCACCCCATATCCTTCCCTATATGCTTCTACATCTCCAACACCCCTCCGTTCCCCCTTATCTCACACATATTAGGAGATCAAGCTCGCCTCTTCCACCGTTCACTGAAGAGCTCCGCCCTGACGCATATTCACTCCAATTTGCTCCAAATCAAGACACATACTTCTATTTTTGTGGATGTACAAGCTAACCCTGCAGATTCTGGAGCTTGATAGACCCTGGAGGGTCGAATATTAACCAGGACAAAGCTCTCTTGGTGCATGCCCTTTCTCAATCTTTCATGACCCCATCTTTGGGTCCTGGACCATTTTGAAGGCATCGATTGATGAGGAAGGGCTTGATCTTCATTTTGAGACACTTGAGAGCCACCCAGGTGGTCGGAGTCGGGAAAGAGCGTGGATCGAAGTGAACTCCGACGGCTGTTCTTTCCTATTCTTCATGGGAAGCAGCAGTTGTTGGACCAGAGGAGGATCTCCAAACAGGAAAATGATCGTCAGATAGGAGGTCCCCACATCCATCAGATCTGGGCTCGATCTAATCTCAGCCACACATCAGCACAATGGAATCCATCGTCAGACACACACTACATGGATTAGTGACATCGATCAACCGTTGAATCGTGCCTCCTTGGGTATCTTGTAGGTCCTTCCATGTGCTCTATGTATTTTCCTTTTAGTCCACAAAATTTCAATTGTAGTTTAAATTTTTTTATAATATTTATTCTTAGGTCCCTAAAATTTCCATTTTTTACTTTTGTCTAATCCATGTCACCTCTTGTGTTAGTGTGTGTGAGGGGACTAAGTATTTTATAAGGACGCCCCCTAGGTTTGTGTAATTGTTTACTCCATGGAATTTAAATATCCGTGTTATATTTTTGTTAAAATTGCAACCAAGACCTGTAACTTTTAAATATTTCAAAATACCCCCACTAGTATGTATAATATTAAAATATTAGGGATTTTTGCATGTATGCCCTTGGATTTTTGTGAGGTGTTTTGGATTGCATTGAAATTTTATTTAAATTTCATTTAGCTCCCTATCAAGACAATTAATTTTATTTCTTGTATTATTATTATTTAAAAATAGTATTTTGTAATTACAATTATAAGAAAATTATCTTAAGTGTTTGGAATCATTTTAAATCATATCTATTTTTAGAGGCAGTTAAAAGTATTATCCTATTTATAGAAATTCAAAACATTACATTTTCTTGTGTTTTGCATTTGAAAATACATAAAAGTTATAAAAATATTTTTAAAAATTCCAAAAAAGTTCCCTTGTGTTTATTTTTGCATATTTACTTTTTTAACCATTTATTTATGCAAAATATAAGCAAAACCCCCTAAAATCAGAAAACATGAAAAACTTTTAAAAATTCTAAAAATTCATAAAAAAATCACGAAATGGTATCAAGGTTTTGAACTTTCTCTAGATTATTTAGTATTTATAAAAATTAAATTTAGACTCAATCTTATTTGATAAATATTTATTAAGTCCATTTCAAGGCTTCTGATTTACTATTTTCTTTTTTTTTGTATTTACTTTATTAAAAATCCATAAAAATCTAGAAATTTATCCAAAAGTTACCAAAAATAGAGACTATTTTTAAACAAAACACGTGTTAGTTTTGAATTTTGGACTTTATTTACTATATTTGAAAAGGGATTTTTACCCAGCAGACCCTATAAACTTTGCCAATCACCTCCACGACCTTTTGCATAACGTAATTACCCTATCAACCTTATAAGTTACCCCAAGAACCCTCGCGATCTTCAAACAGAGTAACCACAAGGTTCATAGGGTAAGAGTTGGCAAGTTGACGGGGTTGAGGGGAGAATTATGTTGTTTCAAAGGTCGTGGAGGCAATTGACAAAGTGTATAGGGTCTGTCGGGTAAAAATCCCATTTGAAGGAAAAATCCAAAAACATCTTTTTATTCCTTTTCTCTATATAGTTTCTATATTCATACACACACACACATCTATATATTATATATTATTATATATCATATTATATATATACACACAACAATAAAATAAAAAACCCATAAACACATTCAGATGTCAAGAATACCCTAAAAATCTTAAGTTGGTTATTCTATTTTTGTTGCTCTACCTCTTGCTCCTCTATGGTTCGACCCCACTACTTGCGTACTGTACACGTTCTCTGTAGGGTATAATGAATTTTAACTCATTATATTTATTGCTTAATTATTGTCGTGGGTTAATTGTTGAAATTACATTTGAGTTGATTGTTGAGAATCGAGAGAGGCGTAGATGTAGAGATTGTCGGATCCGACTTGTTGGACACTACAAGCACTCCAAGACCGGATGGTAGACACTTTAAAAAAGGGTGTTTCAAATGGTTACATTGTTGGGGAGCTTCGGTTTGCAGAGTATATAGTATATACTTAGCTTCTTTTGCCAGTCATTTATTTCATTGTCTTTATTTCTCTCTTTATTCTTTAATTATCTAAGAATATTCTAATGACTTTCTGGTCTGTACTTGTTGCGAGGGACTGCTCATCGAGGGAGAGTTTCTGTGGGGATTCGACACACCCAAGAACTGCGAAGACCGGTGGTCTATTTGCCCACCAGTGGCAAAGGAGGCAAAAAGCTGAGTAGAAGTTTCTTAGCTAATTTAGTGTAAATTTTGAGAGATAGAGAGAGATTCATTAAATTATAATAGTATAGCTGGACACTCAAACCTTCGGCCTATTTTACTAAGTGTTTGTTCACTTGGGGGCTTACTGATTTTTCTTACAGATTTCATCGCCTTCTACATTTTGTCCTCCATTTTTTCCCTCTTATTTCCTCTTGTTTATCATGATTTATGTTTTCCACCGCTATTTTCATTTGTTTTCTGTGATTGAGAGCATGCATTTTAAGGATTGCTTGATCGAGTAAGCTAGGTCCAAACCCCTAATATTTACATGCTCTTATAGTCTCTGATACGTTTCGATCTATCTCAAACTCAAATTGTGCTTCACGATAATAGAAATTCCTACAAGTGAGATTTTACTGTCTTGCATACCTCATATAGATTAGATTAAAAAACTCTTGTTTTGCATCCCGCATGGAGAGACCTGGGAAGCACCGTAAGTCTTCTATTTGAGCATTCATCATTTTGACACAAGGGTGAGATTTCCATCCTTGTGTCACCTTGCATTTCTTTGCCACTATCTCCCTCTATTTTGAGTACTTAGGTTTTAAAAGGAAATCCAAAAAAATCCTTAGGTGATTATTCTTGAAAAATACTCAAAAAAGTGAAACCCCAAAAGCTAAAACAAGGGAACTGCTAATAAACTTTGACCCTAATTAAAATTCGTAACGAACATCATTGTTTGGATTTTATAAAGCCCACCTTGCAATCAGGTACATTCTAGACAGAGTGAGGCATGACCCTTAAGGAATAGAGCCAAAAATTTGATTTGGGACTGCCTCGACTATCACATAGGTCTGGCAAAGTATTGACGCTTCTATTGTACGTAGGCGAGTAGGGCCTTGTCGACGACAATGTTCTCACCATGTGTAGAACATCCGACCTGGTTCGAAGTATTGAGATAAGACCACCCCCTCACAAGGGTGTCTGTCTCATCGTCTTGCGTATGAGTACTGATTATCGATCAAACATAGTGAGGCGGTCGTGAGGCCTCACAAGGTGGACCTCAATCACTACAGTGACGGATCATGAGAGCGGACCAATTAAGTCAACAATTAACCTATAGTTAATAATAAAGCGAAGAATTATAAATTGAATCAAAATTTATAATAAACCCTACGAATAAATGCGTAAAGTGGACAAGTATGGCTGGTGTTGAACACATGAAACAAAGTCTATATAGAAGTATTATTATTATTTATAAATAAATAATAATATATTTCTGTGCACATTGTTCACTAACTTAATGTCTTTATGGGTTTTTTAAATTACTTAATTTAATTGAATAATTTATTATTTTTTGAATTTCTTAATTTTATTTTCTTTTTATAATTTTTTGATTTTTAGTTTCTTTTTCTTTTCGATAATAGGAAGTATATATATATATATCACTATATATAATAATAAGTATAATATAATGTACATATATTTATAATATATATAATAAGTATAGAAAAATCAGAAAATACAAATAAAACAATACTTTTTATTTTTTTAAAGAATTTAAAAAATAAAATTAAGTTATTTTATTAAATAATAACAATATTAATTATATACAACTATATGTAGGTATATAATACAATATAGGATATTATAATTATAAGTATAGCTATATGTAGTCAAAATTTGCATAATAAAATATTTTTGTGATTTTAAATATTCTTCCATTTTGGTAATTTTCCACGAATTTTCTATCATTTTTAAGTACTTTTAAAAATAAAGATACCCAAAATCAAGGACTATTTAAAATAGCTTGAATTATTTAGAGATTTAAAAATAGTAAATTATCTAAAATTTCTCAAACTAGTTTTAATATAGAGTAATATGTATATGTAAAAATATATGATAGAAAACTATTTTTTTGGGGTTGAAAATATTTAATAATTTTTTAAGGTTAGCTAGGGTTTTTTATTTTTAAGAATTTCTTTTGATATTTTTTATGATTTTTTGTTTGTAGGGATAGAATAGGATTATAAAAAGTAGGTAATTTTTTTAGATTTTTTCAGCAATATTTTATATATTTTGTATTTTTCAAGTCAAACAAGTACTAAACGTGCTATTTTTTATTTCTAATAAATATAAAATGCAGATGGAATGCTAAATTAAATATGAAGCTGAAAGAGCATTCTATTAGGTCCATCTATATATTTTTTTCATGATTTTTGGATTATGAGAAGTATTTATGAAAAATAGAAAAGCAAAACTAAAAATGAATCACACTGGTAGGGGCATTTATGCAATTAAAGATAAAGTTAGGGGGTATGCGCAAAAACTCCAATACTTTGTTTATGTGATAAACTCCAGTACTTTTGAATGTTAACTTTATTTTTTATATTAAATTGCAAGTACAAAATTCAGAGGGGTATACAAGCAATTTACCTAGCTCGCGTGGGGGGACACGTAAATTGAGCTCGCAAAGGACCTACTTGCAATTTACAAAATGTTTAAGGGTTTCGATGTAATTTTTCTTTAAACTTTCACACGTAATAAAGTATTTACAATTATGAAATAAAAGTGTGTCTAGGGTTTATATGCAAATTACATATTTAGAACCCGATGATTCAGTCGTTGTCCGCATGTCACGTGTCTAATCGGAGGGCTATCGCCACGCACCATTTTGTTTTAAATGGATGCCCTCGATTAAATTTTCTTCATCTGATGGTCAAGAGGGGCTCACGAAGAACACCGGAAAAACTCATACTGGTTGAAATTAAATCTCGATTTCCCATCGACTCTGGTGGGCCTTCTTTGATCTGACGACGACAATGGACTCCGGGGGCTCCTCCGTAAGTGATGGTAATCTCAGATGAGGTCGATGGAGCTCTGATGACTCAGAAGGTGTTTGATGACCTAGAGCTGCTCTAGGTATTCAAAGGGCTCCTCGATCCTTTTATCCTGCACCAAAAGGTTCCTGGTATCGAGGGTTACTCCCTCGACCGTTGGATGAAGCAGAAGGCAGAGGGAGGTGGGATGGTGATGCAACTTTAGCAAAGGGTGAGGGTTGGAGCTTGATTCCCATATCCATGATGGGTATAGGTTGGAAAAGTGGAGGGAGTCGTGGAGAAAATGTAGGCGATAATAATTTGATCGAACTTGGATCAAAATATCATCAAATCATGATGGATTTGGTCTAGATCTCAAGCTCCAGCTCAAAAGAGGGAAATTTAAAGTTAAACCTAATACCACAATTAAAGCCAAAATTAGATGCATGAATTGAAACTAGAACCTAAATATCACCTAAGAAGCAATTGAAATGTCCTCAACTAGGTCAGAGACCCAGAAGGTAGAACCTTCGGCGAGCTTGTCAGTGGTGAGCTTAGATCTTGCTCCTCCGTCGCTCGTCCTCGCTGTAGAAGGCTACCCTTGACTGATGTCACCGTCTAAGAGCGTCAAATTCCTGGTCTGAGGGGATACGAGCTCCAGAAGAGGATTAAGAAGAAAAAGGATGAAGAAGGTGCATATTTAAGGGCTGAAAAAATGGTGAAGTTTGAGGCATGATTGCATGCCAAGTAGGAGGGGTAGGTGGAAGAAGATGGTCTGGCATGGAGGACAAACATGGAGGTTATAGGATGAGCTGAGCTCTAGGGATAGGGTGAGCGTGGAGGAGTCGTGAAAAAGTGGAAAAATTAGCCCGCATGCGAGTCTGACACAACGGCTGAAGAAGGATGTACAGTTGACTGACGACCAACAAAATAATGCCCTTTTTATTAAAAATTTAAAATATTTCTAATTTTATGTAGTATTTAATTCCCACCTTTATTTATTTTTGCATGATTATTTATTATAAGTTGGTTTTTACATGTCTACACATATGTAATTTTATCTATATTCTACGTATTTATTTTTTAATTTAAAGTCTACATTTTATTATTATTATAGGTATTTTATATATTTTAATTAATATTTTTACATATTGTGGTACTTTTATTTTATTTTTCTGAATTTATTTATATACCTAATTAATTATACACAATTCTTATAGGTGTATATAGGTATATTTCATCTATGTATTAAAGTAATTGATTTATTTGAATTTTATTTTAAATATGGACACGTGTTTTAAATAATATTTCAAATTTTATAAAAATATATGAAATTGAAAAATGTAAAAAACAAATATATTGAATAGAATATACATGTATATTGCATAATAAGGGCCCAAAAACAAACTTTTGCATCTTAGCTCCAAATTGAATGAAACCACCTTCATTAAATAGCTTATCAAATTTTATACACGATTAAAGTGAGTTTGGTCAATTTTGATACTATATGAAGAAGACACTAGTCTTCAAAGTTTTCTTTATGACTTTTTATTTTGTGTGTCCCAGGCACACTGTGCATTATTTTTATTGAACTCAATTTTGTACTTTTCTTTTTATTTTATGTACAATATTCTTATAGAGGATTTTATTATTTGAGTTGTAAAAATAATAAAATAAAACATGTCTCAAAATGAAATAATTGGACAAATAAAATTACGATTTTTGATGGTTCTATGTACAATTTCTCTTCCCTATCTCCCCCTAGTTTATTTCTTGTCAGCCAAGTTATCATGATGAGTGGATCTTGGGGTCTAGGACCACTCATTGTCTTTGACACTTCATTCTTTTTCTTTTATTTCCTTTATTTTTTGTAATTAAATACGTTAATTATACAATATTTTATATAGTATTTTATGTCTTTTACAGAGTGTTTATTCAAATAAATTAATGATATATACATGCATTTAGGTAGGGATTTAAGGCCAAAATGAAAGAATAAAGGTGACAAAATGGAGTTTCATCACCCCATATACTTGCCTTTTCTAGTTCCTAGCAAACACTCATGCCTATAAGTGCAGAAAATAAAATAAAGAAAAGAAAAAGAAAGAACTTGGAATATTTTTTGACTTTTAAAGATGTCTTAATAATGTCAAAGTTTGGAGCTCAGAGAAGATGTTTGGATTATTTTTGTGTTCGGAACCACATTCAGGTTAGGAATTGTGATACAACAACCTTTAGGTTCCATAATAATATTATCCGGTCCAATTCACAGTATGGTCAGAAACATCCTCTCAGTCACATATTCTTGCTACCTTGAAGTGATAGAACCATGTGTGTGGATTGTCCAGCACTTCCCAGACAAACCATTGGACCATAAAAAAGTCTGCTCCCCTGGTAACTTGTCGTCGTGGTGACAAATATTTCCTTCTAAGGTCAGGTGATGCCATGTGACACCCCGTCCTCCCGAGGACCTTAGGTTACCCGTCAAACATGTCATTCGCCTACTTAATCAGCTTAGAGTTAATCTGTTGTTACGGAAACCTGAGGAAATTTTTCGCTTTTTAAACATGACATTCACAAGATTTAAATCTGGCTATGCAAGCAACCACAAGAAAAACTAAAAGAGGAAGTAGTAGTACACCAGAACTGAACAAAAGGATATCCATTCATTTTCATTCATTCATATAACATGCTGAAGTTCCACAATATTCAATATACATGTAAATATCCCAAAGATCAAGCTACAAAAGAGAATACAACTAACAACTGTCTAATGAGCTCCAAAGGAATATACCTGCTCTGAACGTGTAGCACCAAAAGAAACAACAGTAGCCCAAACTACGTCGGCTACTCGGTCGCTGGGCCCTTTCCTGCCACAAGTAGAAAAAAGGGACAAACAAGTATCTGTCACAAAGTTGTTGTGTACAAATTCTACACAGTTCTATTAAGAAAAGTAGTAAGCACAGACTAGAACAGCTAGAAAATCGTAAGGTAACTGTAGTCTACAAAAGAAGCTAGCAAGTAAAAGTGGGTTAATTGATTCTTTTAAATTATTTACTTGCTTTCTGAAATATATCAAGAATACACTCGCTCACTACCACACCGTGTCTCCCTCGATCAATGGAACTAACCCAACTACAACTCAAGCCTAGAAGTAAGTCTGTGTTCTTGGTCCGGTTAGGACCTCGACATCCGGATAGGACTTCAAAGTCCAGGTTGAACGTCACACTATGACTCTGAGGTATGATGTACGCCTCAGGGTTGGGGTGCCTCCGTAGGCATGCGGTGGTGTCTTGCATCCTAACTAAGTTCCCAACACTCCTTCTAGCTTGTTCTCTCAACTTTCATTGATCCTTGGTCGACACGTGTGATAGCTCGCTCACGAAGGTGTATAAGAGGAATCATACTCACAACTCTCTCAACACCCAACCCTCGTTAGCCTCTACTAACGGAACTGTCGTCACTAGTCTCCTAGCGGAGAAGTCACTCATCTCTTACCCCATCACGAGGTCGCAGCCTGGCGGAAAGGTACATGAAATCCTTAGTGTCTACTAACCATTACCCCATCACCAGGACACCAGCCTGGCAGAAAGGTAATTAAATCCTTAATGTCCACAGATGGAATTTATAACTTAACTGGCCAATTGGTGAACTGTCACATATCAATCGATCACTACCCCATCACCAAGACACCAGCCTGGCGGAAAGGTTATAAACTCAGCGGTGAGGAAACCCCCGAAGGGATTCGTCTGCTCTCGCCAATCCCAGTGGAAGTGTGGTCCAAGGGAAAGGTAGTGGTAGTACGACTACTACGCTGCTAGAGGCAGGAAAGAGAAGAGGTAAGCCTGCCGGACCCGACTTCCTCTCTCGTTGCTCAACTCCCGAAGGAGAAAAGCTAAGTAAAAACCAGACGAGCTCGTAACTAACTGCAGAGAACCCCCAACCTAGGTTCTCAAAGAAAAGCCAACGGGTTAGCGGAATGGTTTAGACAACTCGTGGATCCCAACGAAGCGTAAAAACCGAGCCGGCTCGAAGAAAACACGTAAAAAGACTGGGATCCTAGACCCATGCTCTCAGTGTCCGCTACCCAAGCCTGAGCGACCTCATCTCCTGCTCAGGTGAGGGTCGCCGCGCCCTCGCACAGTCGGAGCATCAATCTCCATGACTGATCATATGTGACATCACCATTTCTGTTATTTTCATGTTTCCCCTAAGTGTCTAAGGTTTCTTTGATTTATTTCCCATTCACAAGCTGTCAGTCCCAGACTCGAACTTGTTCTATAAGAACCTTAACTGATCCTAGGTAAGGGATACTGACCTGTTCAATAGTCTCTCTCTAAATTCTTACTGAAGAAACATCTATCTTATGATCTTGGCTATCTTAACGGAAAACGTCTTCCTTTCCTATGCCCCATAAGATTCACAATTACCTACAAGGATCGGGCTACTCTTAGAGGAAGACTTGCTTCATGGCAAGTTCATAAAGTTTTGTTTTCTTGTATGGTACTACATACATATATGTATCCTTAAGATCATCTCCAAATCTCTAAATTTCATAATAGATGATTCAAGCCCACCTTTATATGTAACAATTATCCCGAGGCTTGCTCTAACATGGTTACTAATCGAGGTTTACCCTATCCAATTTTTATCACCCCAAAACATTGACATTGTGTGTGTATACTTCATAATAATCCAAGGCATCTAGTCCTTTTTAAGTTCACACCCAAATTCATGACTTTAAAGACACCATTTAGGTGTTTAATTTACTTTAAGGTCTATCATTTAAAGGGGTCTTTAGAGGGTATCACATGCTCCAATCATGCATCTATTCCACACATAGACCTATGTGTACAGCAAGTATATGTCTGCAACCTTAAGGCAATTTATCCTCTCTTAATCCTTCTCCTTAATGGGATTAAATCATTATTTATTTCCCCAATTCAATACAGGGAAATCAATGAGAACTTGGGGTTTTTAAAACTTATTAAAGTATGCCTAAAAGTTTGATTAAACATGCACTCTACAATGGAATTTGGTCACAGTTTTGTTCATGGACAGCAACCAAATTAGTCCAAAATCTTCATCAAAACCAATCCAAATACATGGATTTCATGTGTATTACATCCCCTAAATGTCTATAGTCAAATCCACCAAAGGATGTCTAAGGATATTGTCAAAATCTTGTATGTTCTTAGTCCTAAGGCAACCATCTCCAATCTGAACATTCAGTGGAGATATCATATAGGTAGTCAATAACTCCTCAAAAACTCCTCATTTTTCTAAAACAAACCCATGGATTAAAGGTTGATATGAAAGAGTATATACCAACAAGTAATTCCACTCAAGGAAACATGAAGAAACTCCTCAAATGCATCTTAAAACACTAACTTAAGGTTCATGGACAGATCTGGACACATTCAGTTACATGCATATGTCAACATCCAAAACATTTCTAATCACCTAAATTTTCAAATTTAAAACCAAGAATCATAAACCAATTTATTGGGGTCATAATCAGTAAGTAAATCTACTCAAGGGAATTTAAAGAAGACTCTCAAATCATGCAAGTTATTGGCCAACATTTACAACAACGAATCTGAAAATTTCAGTAGGACCGTCCATGTATAGCCTCTTTAAGATGTTATAATCACATGCAATTTCGTATTTAACCACATGGATTTAAGTCTACCTTAATGGAGTATTAATCAACATATGATTCTACCTAAGAGAACAAAAGAAAGATCCCAAAATACATGTCTAACTTGGATTAAAAGGAAGACACACAGATTCTGGAAACTCGACAGAACTGCCATATGAACAGCAGCCAGTTCTCCCCCAAAACCACCAATAAAACCTAAACTAAAGGCATGGCTCTAAAACCAAATTGATGGAGGATATAACAACAATCAAATGCCCATAAAATAGCTCAAGAATGTCCCCCAAACCAGGCCAAAAACTCGGATTTATTAAGTATGAACAGATCTGGAAATTCCACAAATTTCGTCCACAAGAAGCCACAAAACCCCATTTTATCACCACCAAAATCCCAAAACAAATGCTCAACCAAAGATCTGGGTTTTTAGGTGGTTTAAATCCACTTAATGGCAGCAAGAGAGGGGTATATTTGTACCTTTAAACAGTGCTCCAGAACTGCTCAAGAACAGCTCAAGAACAGCAACAACTCCGGTCTTCTATCACCAATTTCGATCCAAGCTTGGCCTTGGATTCAACATGTACCTGATGGAGAAGAAGCTCCTTCCTCCCAGCTTTAATTTGAGCCCAAGAAACTCGAATTTGGTGGAGATTTGGGTGGGTATCAAGGAGAGGAGAAGAAAGAGTGGTCGGTTAGGGCTTTTTGGAGTGGGGAAGATGGAGAATACGAAGTGGGGTTACAGGGGTTGCCTAAGGGGAGTTATTCCCTTGTGAAAAAAATTGCAACATAGCCCCACCCACTCCTCTTAATTGCAACCAAGGTCCACCCATAAATGGAAATCCACAAATGACTACCAAACCTTAGTCTCTAAACTTACTTAGCCACAATTACATCTCAAATTTAGCATATGCTCACTAATGGTTCATCATCTTGGGTTTACTTAGTCATTAGAATTTAAGGATGTTACATGCCAATCTTTACAATTGAATGGGGTGAGGAGCTAGAAAAAGTGGAAAAGAAGTGGGAATGGACCAGTGTAGTCTTTGTTCTCTTTTGAAGCTCGATCAGTGTAACAGAGTCTTCAACAAGAAGCACAATTTTTCTGAAGCTCAACTTTTTGATGGAATTTTTGGTATAAGATTCTTTGGATATTTTCTTTAACTTTGTTTTGTCTGGATTCTTGTTTATGCCCCAACGGATATAACATATTTTGTTCCACCTATTTTTTAGGGTCTTGGAAAAAGTTGCACCATCAAGCCATTCCTCATCCGAAGCATTGTATCAATCCATCTCTAGTGTTTGGATATCATTGTTATCAAAAGAAGTAGGTTATAGCACCGATTTCGAAAAGTCCCCAATAATGGTTCCTAAGCCACCCTACACGAAGCGGCCTATCATCGTACCGACTTAGACTCCAAGATTTTTCATCAATCCATCTGGGTTGAGCTAAGTGTTAAGTGCGAGGTTTTTGATCAAGCCACTATTTCAAGAGTCTTACAAATGATATGAATGGTTCTAGCTAGACACATTGAATTAACTCATGAACATAGCCTCATAGAATCTAAAGAATTAAGTCAAGGCAACCTGAAGTATCTCCGATTCCAGTCCTCAACGGGTTCCTATGAAATTAAGTGTATTAAGGCCTATACCAAGATCTAATCTTCAGATTGTACTTAAACTTGTTCAATCGTCTAGGTTATTCAAAAAAATACAGATGCTATGTAGAATGCAAGAAACTATTTTTGTGAAGCAATTTATGATTTTGAAAATTTTATGGACTCTACAAAAAGGTTTTTGCAAATCTTTATGCAATTCTTGAAAACATTTTTGCAAATTTTTATAGGGTTTTTGAATTTGCAATTTTTAGGGATTTTTGAAAAACAAAAGAGTTAGTGAAATAATTATGCGCAGATATTTACATAGGAGTGCATCTTGTTATTTACAAGAGTGAAGGAATTTACAGAGTTTGTAATCTTTATTTTCTTGAAATATGTATATGGCTCTCAAAATATTTGAAAATATTTTGGCAAACATTTTGAAAACTTTATTTTAAAAATAATTTTACAAATAAATTTGTGCAAATATTTACAAAACTTGAAAATCAATTCGTAAAGATTTTTCAAATAGTATATATAGATTTTGCAAAGTATTTTTGCAACCATTTTCCAAACCATTTGTAAATAGTTTTTTAAAATATTTTATTCAATCGAAAGAAAGAACTTTTTTTTACAAAAAAAATATTTTTACAAAGGTTTGAAAATGTTTTACAAAATATTTGTTAAACGATTTTCAAAAAGATTCTTCAAAGATTTTTGAAACTATTTTCAAACATTTGGAAATTATTTTTAACGTTTTATTAACCGTAATTACAAATAATTTGGTGTGTGTAAATTTTTTATTAAATAGCCATATTATTAAAAATATAAAAGTACGAGTTATGGCTAAAGTATGTACAACGTATATACGACCCCCTTATACTTAGCTTAAGCTATGTCCTCATAGCTCAGAGGGAGAAAGGAAGACATAACTCGTGCTCAGTATAGGAAAGTCTGTACTGCAAGGGTTAAAAATCAAGAATGAGAAGTCAACTGTCCTCCCTATACTTAGGAGCAGTTAATCCTAAGTATAGTAGACTGTATACAACATGCAAGGAGGACTGATAGTGGGAATGACTAAATCATCAGCTCAGCCTGTCTCCCCCTGTACTTAGGGTAATATATCCCTAGTATAGATAGAATATCAAAAGTTGAGGAGACATGCGAGGGATCAAAGTATGAACACCCGAATACACTCACCCCCCTATACTTAAGATGAAGCATAACTTATGTATATCGACGATGAATGTGAGGAATGGAACTTAACGGAAGAATGAAAGAATATAATTCAAAAAGAAGAAAAGAAGAAAAAAGATAAATTAATTAAAATATTTTGGGTGCCTTGTTTGAATCTATTGATGTTGCAACATGAATTTCATCTTGGCAGACCACCTGAATTGAATAAACCATGGACATGAATGTATCATGTTTGAGATATGGCTTCATTGTTGTTCTTTGATCACAAATGGTCGTGCATCAACTAAAAAACTAGATATCACTATGCTTCCATTATCATGCACATGCTTCACTAAAAACAACCCTGTCCACTTGCTCTTCAACTTCCAT
The DNA here is from genome assembly GCA_037367405.1 of Ottelia alismoides. Lineage (NCBI taxonomy): Eukaryota > Viridiplantae > Streptophyta > Magnoliopsida > Alismatales > Hydrocharitaceae > Ottelia > Ottelia alismoides. The sequence continues at coordinate 219,815 of JAZKJV010003653.1, forward strand.
GGGAATAGTTTCAACTTTGCATTAAAAACCGAACCTTCTGGTCCGGTTCAAAAGTCTTGCGACGGATATGCTTGTCATGTCACTTCTCGACTTTCTCCTTGTACATCAGGCCGTTGTCATATGCATAGTTGCAAATATCAAGGAGTCGATTTAGATTGGGCCTTCTGTGCTTTCCAACTTTCTTGGGATCCAAATTGCAGACATTTATTGCCAATGAAGATTTATGAATTAGTTCCACGGGCAAATGGAATGGCTTACCGTATACTAGACGGTAAGGAGACATTCCCAAAAGTGACTTGTATGCAATCCGATAGGCCCAAAGAACAAAACTGATCAGTTGAGACCAATTTTTCCTGTTGGGATGTACGAGCTTATGAAGGATCGTCTTAATCTCCCTATTTGAACACTCTACCAGGTCATTGGATTGTGGGTGGTATGGAGAAGCTACTCGATGTTCAATGCAGTATTCCTGAGTCAGCTTCTTCACTTCTCTATTTATGAAATGGCTACCACCATATGATATCAAGATTTTGGGGATCTTGAACCTTTCAAGGATATTATCTTTTAGAAATCGACAGAAAGTGAGACTGTCAGCGTCTTGGGTTGGGATAGCCTCCACCCAACGAGTTACATAATCGACATCGAGCTGAATATACTCAAATCCCTGGCTGTTAGGAAATGTGCCCATGAAGTCAATGCCCCACGCATTAAATACGTCTGAAATATGAGGGTACTTCAGGGGCAATGTATTTCTCATTCCAATAGTGCCACCCATTTTCTAATAGTCGATGCAAACATTTCATGAAGTCTTCTGCATCTTTGAATAGAGCCGGTCACCAAAGGTTGCATTGGAGCACTTTCTATGTCGCTCTTCTTCTAAAGTGGTATCCTCCTGATTCTCGGTTATGACAATATTCGATGATACCGTGGACTTCCTCTTAAGGAATGCACCTCCTCCATATGCTATCTGCTCCCTCGCGAAAGACATAAGGATCCTCCCAATGATAGAAATAAATATTTGACAAAAACTTGTCAACTTTTAGATTGGGCCAATCTTTTGGAGTTCTCTTGGAAACAAGATAATTCACAATATCGACGAACAAAGGGAGTGAGGTGACTAACAAAATTACTTCATCTGGAAATGTTTCAGTAACTGGAATCAAGCTCTGCTCAAGATTGTTTAGCTATGGTAGTCTTGAAAGGTGATCTTCCACCCCATTTTTTATTCCAAGCTTGTCTTGGATTTCTAGGTTAAACTCCTAGAGTAGAAGGACCCATCTGATGAGTCTTGGTTTAGCATCCTTCTTGCGTTGGAGATATTTGATGGTAGAATGATCAGTGTATACTATCATTTTGGATCCATGCAGATGAGATCTAAATTTCTCCAGAGCGAAGTCGACTGCTAACAACTCTTGTTTAGTGATAGTGTGGTTGTTTTAAGATTCATCAAGTGTTATGCTAGCATAGTGACTAGCAAAAGATTGTCTCTTATATGTCCCAATACTTCTCTAATGGCATAATCTGAGGCATTTGTCATGATCTCAAATGGTAGAGACCAAGGTGACGGTTGAAGGATAGGGGCTTGGGTGATCAAATCTTTCAACTGATTAAAGTTTTGGATGACTCTAGCATCTACAATGAAATTTTCCTCCTTGCCTAAAATCTTGTTTACTGTTAGGAAATCTTGTTGAAATCTTTAATGAATCTTCGATAAAATACAACATGCCCCAGGAATGATCGGACTTGCTTCATATTTGTAAATGGCTCTAGTTTATAAATGATGTCCACCTTTGCATGATCAACCTTCATACCACATTTTGATATGACATTTTCTAACACAATACCTTCGATCACCACGAAATGGCTCTTCTTCCATGAGAGCACCAGGTTCACTTTGTAGCTTCTTTTCGGGACTCGGTCTAGATAAGATAGGTATTGATCAAAACTATCTCTATATACCAAGAAATCATCCATGAAAACATCAAGAAAACTGCCAACTACATTTGCAAATACTGCCAACATACATTGTTGAAATGTCGCTGGAGCATTGCACAAATCGAACGACATTCTGTGGAAGACATATTCCCAAATGGATAGGTGAAGGTGGTATTATATTGGTCTCCCGGAGTAATCACGACATGGTTATAACTAGAGTATTGATGACCGGGATTCTGCCGAGATCGTATCTTTCCACAAGGCGGAGAGACAGTCGCTGAGTTGACCTCAGACAGAATCCCGAATCGATCAACAATTAACCCACAATAAATATATGCAATGAATATCAAAAATGTGGAGTTAAAATTTATTATAACTCTACATGTAAAATGTGTATAGGTGTAAGCACAAGTAGAGGTCGAACACTGGGAGGCGAAGGGAATGTATGTGATGTATCCATTATTCAATCCATTGATCATGTCCAATTATTGTTTTAGTGGGTTTTAGGTTTTTATAATTTTTTTAATTTTTCTTTTTCATATTTTTGGGGTTTTTCATTTTCTGGACTCAATATATAAATAAATATACCATATACAATTTTTTTGGAATTTTTCAAAAACATTTTCTAATTTTTTTGTATTTTATCAATTAGACAGTACAAAAATGGCTCCTATTTCATTTTTAATAATCAGGAAAAATGCAAAAAATGCAAAATAAAATGTTGGCGTGAACTAGCATGGCATGGAGCATCTATCCTAATTTTCGTGAATTTTTAGAAGCCTGATAGGTGTTTTTAATAAATAGATAAAAGACACAAAAATAAATCAGCCTGGCAGGGGTATTTTTGCAAATTAAATAAGTCACAGGGGCAACAGTGCAAAAATACAACAGAAATAAACATTTATTTTAATTTTTAGAACTATATTACAATATCCAAAAATCACCAGGGTATACATGCAATCTTTCACGCGCCTCACGGGGGACTGCACGTGAGGCGCGGAAGGACCTAAATGTAATTCTTGTAAACTCAGGGTCCTTTCTGCAAAATTTACATTTTATTTACAACATGCTATATATTTTACAAGATTAAAAATTAAATACAAAAAATGGCAGGGGCTAAATGTGCAAATTACCCCCATAAGGCGCGCGATCCAACGGTTCAGCGTTATCCACTTGACACGCGTCGCCACCTCCTTGCCCGATGACGCTTCGCCGATGGGAGGCTGAGATTAGATCAGCCGCGTGATCTGACGGTCGATGCAGAGCTCCATCGGACGGCTAGGATCTGAACTGGGCTGGGACCACGATCGGACGGTAAAGGCGAAGGCACGAAGAACAGGGAAGAACTCCCCCTTCTCCGACCTTCGATCCGGTGCTGCTCGCTCGTCCGACACTCCCTCGGGCATCTGATGGTCCAAGAAGCAACCTGGGGCTCTACTCTGTTGGCTTGAGCACTCAGGGGAGCCGGAGGCTCACCGGAACGGTCGAGCGAGGTCGATGAAGCCAAAGAGCTCCAGGTACCTGCAGAAGATTCGAATCGACCCCAACGGGGGTCCTTTGGCCTCCAGCACCTGCAAGAAAGCTCATCGCACAAAAACAAAGGGCTGGGGGACTTATTTGGGTTAAAATGAGCGAAAGGGGTGCGGGGCGGTGATCTCCGGCGAAGGGCGGAGGAGGAGATCTGATCTCCAGATCTGGTGAAGATCTGGGTGAACGGAGGTGCTTGGGGCGTAGGGAAATGAAGGGGTATAGAAATGGAGGTGAAAGGGTGGTCGGAGCACGGCGAGGGCACAGTGAAAAGCGCGCCGGAGCGAAGCTCCGGCGAACTACGAAATCGCAATTCTATGCTAAACTACAGATCTAAATGCGAAATAAAATACGAGAATGACATGCATAAACGAAAAACTACCTAAAAATGATAAAAGCGCAGCTCTTATACCTGGGGGCCGCCAGGGAGCAGGGTGGTCGCCGGAGCACCACCGCGACAAAATTTCCCACCTCCTTGGGCGAATCGAGGTGCTGGGAAGCGCCTCCTGTCACGAGGGCTCCGCCAGGAGCTCATTCAAGCTCAAAGAAGGGGATGAAAATGGCCAAATTCGGCCAAGGAAGTGGGAGGAGTTATTTATATACAATCCTGACGACCCCCAGTGACCGGCGATTATTAATGAATCGGTGGTATGCACAATGGATCCAAGATCTCGGCGGGATTCACGGATGGTCAGGGAACATTTTTCATGAAGGGATCGAAGGCGATGGATGATAGATTCGAGCGGGAGAAAAGGGAAAAGACGGGCGAAAAGATAGCGCCCGTCAAGTCAAGCGGCTGGAGGCCGAGTTGACTGGGGTCAACTCGCGGAGGGACCTGATTGGTCCACCTCAGCCGCTACACGCCAAAACAGGGATCCTTATTAGAAAATTAATTATTTAACATAGTAAATGATTTTATTAATTTTTGTGTATAAAATAAAAAATGTGTATTATTTCATGTAGTATTTATTCATGATTTTTATTGAATTTTTCGAGGTATTTTATTATAGTTTTATTTGAATAATGTGTATACGTATGTATTTACATGTATTTTTGTGTATTTTATTTTTAATTTGTTTATTTTCTTTTATTATTTTATTGTTTTAATTTATAAATTTATAACTGATTTTTATAAATATATTTTTATTTGATTTTTATGAGTTTATTTATATTTTTAAATAAATGTGTTTGTGTGTATCTTAGTATACTTATAGGTATTTTACCGATATATTTTATTTATTTAATGAATTTTATTTGTTTTTATTTTAGCTTTGTATTTTTAATAAGTTCTATATAATATATACATTAGTCTAAAAATATAGAAGAATAAAGAATAAAAGAATAAAAACCCCTTTTATTTATGTACATATTTCTCATAGGTATTTTGCCTATAGATATTACATAGACTTCTTTTACTTTCCAAATTATTTTTGGTTTTATTCTAATGCTAGTAGGTATATGAATTACATACATTATTTACAAGATTCTAAAAATATGAGTTTATAAAAATAATGAATATTGAATAAAATGAATATTTTAATCAGGTAGTATGTACAAGATAGGCCAAAAACCTAACTTCCACAGGTGGACTCCAAAAATTATGAAACCAATTTTATAAAATAGTTCATGGAATGCTATATACAATTAAAGGTGAGTTTGGGTGATTTGGAGTTTTTATTTGCAAGATATGGGTCTGTGAAGTTGAGATTTTTGCTTTTTATTTTGTGTATTCAATGTACACCGTGTATTATTTTTACACAAACTCAATTTTGTATTTTTATTTATATTATTATCTACAACTTTTATGAACAAAGTTTCTTTATTTGATGAATAAATAATTATGTACAAAATAGGTGCCAAAAATGCATAAATGAATGAATTAATAAATGAGATATTTATTGTATAATTGGCCCTTATCTCCCCCTACTTTATTCCTTGTCGACCAATTCCATGCTGGCCTTGGTCTCGGGGTTAGGGTCATAAAATCTTTGCAATATTTTATTCCTTTTTCTTTTCTTCTCTTTATTCTATAATTTTGGCATTAAAAACCTTATTCTATGTACAGTAAATACAATAAATAATGAATGCTATTTTATACAAATTAATGCTATTTACATGCATTTGCTGGGGTTTTTAAGGCCAAAATGATAGAATAAAGGTGATGAAATGGAGATTCATCACCCCCCTATACTTGCCTTTGCTAGTCCCTAGCAAATACTTATGCAATAAGTACAAAAAGAACAAAGAATAAGAAGAAAAGAAAAAGTAAAAATAAAGAATTTAAAGAATAAATTGAATTGGTCATGATTATTAAACTCATCTGTACAAAATCAAGGTTTGGAGCTCAGGTTAGACCTTGGTGTGAGCATGTGTGTGGAACCTAGTCGGGAACCAAATTTAAAACACAACAGCCTTCGATAGTCACAGAACTTGGTTCAAATCACCTCAATAGCCAGGTCAGAACTAGCCTACATCATACGCAAACCCTTATGACTATGAAGCTAACTTGTACGGTGTAAGTGATAGTGGCTCTCCCCAACTGAAATGATAAAGGAGACTGACTTCTCCAGAATGACAACCCAATGATTCCCCAATCCAGCCCTCTACCGTCAAGGAGCGGGGTATTCCCTTCTAAGTTCAAGTGGCATCCAACTCAAGAGGAGGGGGTGAAGAAAAGAAAAATGGACAGTAGCCAGTGTAGCTACCAATCCTGGGGATGCAAGACCAGTGTAGTCGAGTCATCCAGCTGCAGGCTCACATGGTGTAACTTTGATGCTCAAGCTTGCTTATTTTCTATACAACAAATATACATTCTCTTGCAGGCACTTTTATTTTTATTTACAAGCCTGTCCACTTTTTTGAATTTTTTTTTCAACATACTATGTACAGCAGCATTTACATAAGGACTTTTTCCTCTTGAGCCAGAAGACTATCCCTCTTTTGAAGCTTTATTGCAACCCACACTCTCCTGTCATTCGACTTCATTGAAACTGGACCAGGTTGGGGTGCACTTCCCTCCCTAGACGAGGACGAATGTTTCCACTCGTGTGCGTCTCAGACTGGCAAATCCAACCCCCTCACCACTCCAACTGAGTTGAGCCAAGTGAAAGGTGCAAGTGTCCAAGTTAGGTCACAACCGACAAGAGTCATACGTGTGTTTCGAAAAGTTCTAGTTAGTCCACTGAGGTGACTTGAACCTAGCCCTGATTTCTCAAAGAATTAAGTCTGAATAGACCTGAAGTACCTTAAACCTAGTTCCCATAAGGTTCCAGTGCAGTTAGGTGCAGTAAGGTCCAACCAAGCTCCAATCTTCGACTTTATTGGACTAGTTCAATCATCAAGCTCAATCAACGAATATGAATGCTATGCAAATGCTATTTCAAATATGCAAAGAATAATGGAATTTTTCACAGAATTCGAAAGATTTTTACACAGAGAAAGAATTTTTGCAAAATAAAACAATTTTGGCACTCACAGTAGAAAATATGTACAACTATTTACACGGGCGTGCCGCTTTATTTTACAAGAATTAAGAATTTACAATTTAGTTTTTATTTATAAGCATATATGTACACTTATTAAAGAATTGTGTTTATTTATTTTTTTTATTTTTATTCATAAGATATATATATTATATTAGTTATTATTATATGTGACTATTCCTCAAATTTATTTGACACAAATTTTTCAAACAACTTTTGAAAACTATAGTCCAAAATAATTTTTACAAACATTTTTACAAACATGTACACACATTTGAAAATCATTTTGCAAAGGTTTTTCAAAACAGTATATATAGATTTTTCAAAATATTTTTGCAACCATTTTTCAAACCATTTGCAAATCATTTTTCAAACATTTTATTTCACACAAAGAAAATAAATCTTTACAAACCACACATCTTTACACAGGTTAAAAACATGTAACAAAACGTTTTCAAAATAGTTTTCAATAAATGTTCACAATACTTTTCAAACTATTTTTCAAACATTTTGCAAAAAACATTTTCACCTGATTTATTAATCAGTATATACAAAAAGAATTTGAGGAATAATCCCATCTTTTTATTAAGGATTTTTAACGAATTTAAAGAATTATTAGCCATATTATAACGAAAGTACGAGTTATGGCTAAAGTATATACATAGTATATACGACCAGGGTGGGAATAAATAGATCAAAGAATTAACAAATCAGGGGTGCACCCCCCTATACTTAGGACAAAGTACGTCCTAAGTACAGAAAACTGACACAAAGGGGTGACACCTTTTATTTAGATACAGAAGATAGAAAAAGGAAAAGAAGAAAAGAAGAAAAGGAGAAGAAAAGATATATATATATATATATACAGATAGATGAAAAGATCGTGGAGAATATACACATCACTCCCCCTATACTTAGGGTGAGATATCCCTAAATATAGGCAACAAAAGGAGTGACGAAAAATGTGCAAGGAAAGAACAACTCGGTGCGTACCCCCCTACACTTAGGACAAGGTACGTCCTAAGTGTAGTCACAAAGATATGGCGATAGATCTAGGGCACACATAACATGCGGGAGAAAGGATGAACATAATACACATATATACAAGCGGTGAAGAGACTGGTGAAGTACAGGACGGTATCTGACAAGCGACTACCGTGCTCTCGTCGTCGTCTCCCTGTGAGAACGAGGACGCGGTCAGAAGGTGAAAATACACCCGAATATGCAATCAAGTGGGTGTCAGCTACCGGGGTCAACAGATCGAAAGGATAGATATCGAGTCCGGTAGCATGAAGCAGTCAATCGGCTCATATGGTCAACATGAGGGAACAGAGCCAATACCGTAAAACCGAGAGGAAGAAAGAGCAGTACAGACTCCTCCTAGTCAATCATGGTCTCAGATAGATCAGAAATAAGGCATATGAGACTGTGTGCTGCACGGTGGTGATATAATCTGAAAGTCACAAGAATACACCGAACAACACAATATGTGGCTCACTCCTACGAAGGTCCTCAAGGTGAGCAAAATCAGAGAATAATTAGAGTACTCGGCTCCGTGCTCCAACAGACAGGAGACACAACCAGGGAGGAAACCGAGTACATAAGTCAGAAGGTCCGGCTTCGTGCTCCACCATCGGGGAGACACCAGAAATGAAGCCGCGTACCTAGAAAATGATGTACCCTACCGCAGATAACCCTCGGAGAGTGGTACATGCTAAGCAATGAATAATCAGAACAGAAGCTCACCCTGGCGAGGGTCGTCAAGGAGAGCGGGCTCAAAGGAGCCGGATCCATCAGACGGATCCACATAGTGGTCTCAGTAGTCGACAAGGCGGCTACCAACAGAAGAGACCAATCAGATCTGAAATATGTCGTAGTCTCCCGCAGATAACCCTCAGGGAGCTACGAACTAATCAAATGAATAATAAGAGCTCATCCTTGCGAGGACCGTCAAGGAGAGCGGACTCAAAGGAGTCTAAACAAGTCGGTCTCATGCCCCAACAGATTAGGCGCATAATCAGAAATGGAGACCGAGTGCACAAATCAGATGAGTCGGCTCCGTGCCCCAACAAGGTGGCAGCACAGGAAATGAGTGAAGCCGATCGTAAAGAAAGTGTCATATCCGTCCGCAGATAGTCCTCGGGAAGCGATGTGAGCTATGCAGTGAATAATCAGAGTACATCTCGTCCTTGCGAGGGTCGTCAAGGAGAGAGAAGGGCTCGAAGGAGCCGGACCCATCAGACGGATCCATAGAAATATAGTCTCGATAGACGGCCGACCGTCTACCAGTAGAAGAGACCATTATAGCAATAATGTGTCATAGCCTCTCGCAGATAACCCTCGGAGAGCTATGAACCAGGCATGGAATAATCAGAAAAGTGGAGCTCTGCCTTGCGAGGACCGTCAAGGAGAGCGGACTCAGATGAGTCAAATACATTGGCCTCGTGTACCAACAGGTCAAGTACACAATCACAGGGGGAGGCCAATCAAACATATCGTACGACTCGGTTTCGGGTCCCATCACAATGGCGACCCAAGCAGTGAATGAAACCGCAGTCCTAGAAATTGTCGCATTCTCCCGCAGATAGTCCTCGAGGAGCAATGCGAGCTATAGCAATGAAGGTCATGGGAATGCTGGCAAGTCATCTCAGGTCCTCAAAAGCAATAAATCATTCAATTATTCGGAGGGCATAAGATCATGCCAGGGAGCGAATAATCATGTCATTCACCAAGCATCCCTTGGGTCAATCCAGTCAACTGAGATGGCACGAAAAATAGTCAGGAATCCTCTAAGTGCCAGGGGTGGATAATGAAGTCAGGAGATCGAGGATGGGTCGCTCATGTAGAAGAGAAATCATGTGGGTTCCAATCATCGTCATCATGAAGCATATATCAAGATAGTCTATTCAGCCCAGAAATCACAGATGGTAGGAACCTCGAAATGGATAAAACAATAGAAACATCCTGATATCATCCTCAAATCACTGAAGCTCATTACATCCTCAATCCGGTGTGCAAGATCTAAATCTTCAATAAAGAATCACACCTAATTATCATGCATCACAAAAATCCTCAATAAGCACATATGCATGCATCAAAAGTCAAATCCACCAAATCAATCTCAACATCCGCAATATCATGCCCGACTTACACAAATAATCTGTATAAATAATCCTCGATGCGGGCCTCATCAATATGCACAGCATTCCCGGATAAAGAGAGAGATGATACAGAGGGTACGAGGAGGGCGTGCGAGAAAATTGGGACATAGACAAAATTGGGTGTTCCACACAAGGCGGGAACACCGTCAAAATTGTGGTCCGAAGAGCGGTCTCTCCTCGAACCAGAGAAGATGGTACGATGGATACATAGAAGATGGTGAAGAAGCGGGAAACAAAGGACTTGGCGAAGAATGATTGAGCTCAAGCGCCAATATCACGACTCGATGCATGATGAAGAGATATATGTATAAGAGAGAGAGAGAGACTCAAAGATGAAAAATGCATGACTCACACGGACGGGACCGTCTACTCTAATAATGAATGGAAAACACAATGAACTCCAAGTCACAATCAATACACAAGGCAACACCCCCAATTCACCTACTCAACACAGTGAAGACCATCAGGTGACGGTCATTTATCTTTTCATTTTTAGAGTTAGGTGAGAATCACAAGAATTGTACAATCACGTAGGAGGCTTGATAGGATTTGGGCTCTACTCCTTAGTGTGTACGTAAGCACTTTAAAACGCATACAATGAGGGGGTTGCTCTCCCCAAAACAAGGAAATCCATCATGTTTTATTTTAAGTCCAATAGAGTTAGCAGTCCCGATTTTATTTAAGTTATCACTTTTTTTTGGGTATTTTCAATGCACGTGCCTATCGCGGTTCCAATTTCCATTAAGCATCCTAAGTGGTCAAAAACATAGGGAGAAGTCGGAAAAGCCATGCAAGTCGGAAATCGATGATGCATGCTAAGTAAGAAGACTTACAGTGCTTCCCAGCTCTCTCCATGCGGGATGCATAACAGAATTGAAACCTATGCTATATGCAAATGCAAGCCGAAGAAATCGCCCTAGGATAGTAACTGCTATTATCGTGAAGCACCACAAGTCGGTCACTTATCCCTAACCTAAGGGTCCGGTCTTGGCTCACCCCTCCTCTTCTCGACACGCTCGAGTTCAGGAGTAGCGCTTGATGGGGCTCGCTCACGGCACAGGGTTAAGAGATAAATGAACCGACTGTTTAGATTTGACTAGGTCCAAAACGCACTATAGGTACATGCAAATATATTAGGGTGTTTGGGCCTTAATCTATCGGCAAGCAATTCCTAAGCTAGGGCTCATTCACAGAAAATAATAAAAATAAAATAAAAACGAAAAAGTGTCAAAACCGTCGAGGCCCCCAAGGGAACAATCCCTCGGGCAATGGACCTCGGGAGTCGGAGTGTACCTGTGAGAGTCCTGTATTATTACAAAATTCTAAGGGTCACTCTCTCACATAAATATACCTAATAAAATGAAATAATATAAAATGCATAAAAATAGAGACTGTCTGCAAAAGTTCTCCGTCTCCTGTCATAGATGCTCTCTCCTGTTGGCTGGGCATAGAAGAGCCAACTCCGCCTTGCTGGGGTGCATAGGTCCTCCTAGGAGGTCCTCCGTCGCTTGGCGGTCCCTCGCATTAAAGACAAAAAGAAAGAGATGGTCAGAGCAGTCCATGAATAATATCAAATAAAATTAACTCAAATAAATAAATGAAGGACATGGACAAAGGATCAAATAAATGAACAAATAACCACACAAAATCATACAAAATCCGTTGCCTCCCCGACAACGGTGCCATTTGATGACCGGGATTCTGCCGAGATCGTATCTTTCCACAAGGCGGAGAGACAGTCGCTGAGTTGACCTCAGACAGAATCCCGAATCGATCAGCAATTAACCCACAATAAATATATGCAATGAATATCAAAAATGTGGAGTTAAAATTTATTATAACTCTACATGTAAAATGTGTATAGGTGTAAGCACAAGTAGAGGTCGAACACTGGGAGGCGAAGGGAATGTATGTGATGTATCCATTATTCAATCCATTGATCATGTCCAATTATTGTTTTAGTGGGTTTTAGGTTTTTATAATTTTTTTTAATTTTTCTTTTTCATATTTTTGGGGTTTTTCATTTTCTGGACTCAATATATAAATAAATATACCATATACAATTTTTTTGGAATTTTTCAAAAACATTTTCTAATTTTTTTGTATTTTATCAATTAGACAGTACAAAAATGGCTCCTATTTCATTTTTAATAATCAGGAAAAATGCAAAAAATGCAAAATAAAATGTTGGCGTGAACTAGCATGGCATGGAGCATCTATCCTAATTTTCGTGAATTTTTAGAAGCCTGATAGGTGTTTTTAATAAATAGATAAAAGACACAAAAATAAATCAGCCTGGCAGGGGTATTTTTGCAAATTAAATAAGTCACAGGGGCAACAGTGCAAAAATACAACAGAAATAAACATTTATTTTAATTTTTAGAACTATATTACAATATCCAAAAATCGCCAGGGTATACATGCAATCTTTCACGCGCCTCACGGGGGACTGCACGTGAGGCGCGGAAGGACCTAAATGTAATTCTTGTAAACTCAGGGTCCTTTCTGCAAAATTTACATTTTATTTACAACGTGCTATATATTTTACAAGATTAAAAATTAAATACAAAAAATGGCAGGGGCTAAATGTGCAAATTACCCCCATAAGGCGCGCGATCCAACGGTTCAGCGTTATCCACTTGACACGCGTCGCCACCTCCTTGCCCGATGACGCTTCGCCGATGGGAGGCTGAGATTAGATCAGCCGCGTGATCTGACGGTCGATGCAGAGCTCCATCGGACGGCTAGGATCTGAACTGGGCTGGGACCACGATCGGACGGTAAAGGCGAAGGCACGAAGAACAGGGAAGAACTCCCCCTTCTCCGACCTTCGATCCGGTGCTGCTCGCTCGTCCGACACTCCCTCGGGCATCTGATGGTCCAAGAAGCAACCTGGGGCTCTACTCTGTTGGCTTGAGCACTCAGGGGAGCCGGAGGCTCACCGGAACGGTCGAGCGAGGTCGATGAAGCCAAAGAGCTCCAGGTACCTGCAGAAGAGTCGAATCGACCCCAACGAGGGTCCTTTGGCCTCCAGCACCTGCAAGAAAGCTCAGCGCACAAAAACAAAGGGCTGGGGGACTTATTTGGGTTAAAATGAGTGAAAGGGGTGCAGGGCGGTGATCTCCGGCGAAGGGCGGAGGAGGAGATCTGATCTCCATATCTGGTGAAGATCTGGGTGAACGGAGGTGCTTGGGGCGTAGGGAAATGAAGGGGTATAGAAATGGAGGTGAAAGGGTGGTCGGAGCACGGCGAGGGCACTGTGAAAAGCTCGCCGGAGCGAAGCTCCGGCGAACTACGAAATCGCAATTCTATGCTATACTACAGATCTAAATGCGAAATAAAATACGAGAATGACATGCATAAACGAAAAACTACCTAAAAATGATAAAAGCGCAGCTCTTATACCTGGGGGCCGCCAGGGAGCAGGGTGGTCGCCGGAGCACCACCGCGACAAAATTTCCCACCTCCTTGGGCGAATCGAGGTGCTGGGAAGCACCTCCTGTCACGAGGGCTCCGCCAGGAGCTCATTCAAGCTCAAAGAAGGGGATGAAAATGGCCAAATTCGGCCAAGGAAGTGGGAGGAGTTATTTATATACAATCCTGACGACCCCCAGTGACCGGCGATTATTAATGAATCGGTGGTATGCACAATGGATCCAAGATCTCGGCGGGATTCACGGATGGTCAGGGAACATTTTTCATGAAGGGATCGAAGGCGATGGATGATAGATTCGAGCGGGAGAAAAGGGAAAAGACGGGCGAAAAGATAGCGCCCGTCAAGTCAAGCGGCTGGAGGCCGAGTTGACTGGGGTCAACTCACGGAGGGACCTGATTGGTCCACCTCAGCCGCTACACGCCAAAACAGGGATCCTTATTAGAAAATTAATTATTTAACATAGTAAATGATTTTATTAATTTTTGTGTATAAAATAAAAAATGTGTATTATTTCATGTAGTATTTATTCATGATTTTTATTGAATTTTTCGAGGTATTTTATTATAGTTTTATTTGAATAATGTGTATACGTATGTATTTACATGTATTTTTGTGTATTTTATTTTTAATTTGTTTATTTTCTTTTATTATTTTATTGTTTTAATTTATAAATTTATAACTGATTTTTATAAATATATTTTTATTTGATTTTTATGAGTTTATTTATATTTTTAAATAAATGTGTTTGTGTGTATCTTAGTATACTTATAGGTATTTTACCGATATATTTTATTTATTTAATGAATTTTATTTGTTTTTATTTTAGCTTTGTATTTTTAATAAGTTCTATATAATATATACATTAGTCTAAAAATATAGAAGAATAAAGAATAAAAGAATAAAAACCCCTTTTATTTATGTACATATTTCTCATAGGTATTTTGCCTATAGATATTACATAGACTTCTTTTACTTTCCAAATTATTTTTGGTTTTATTCTAATGCTAGTAGGTATATGAATTACATACATTATTTACAAGATTCTAAAAATATGAGTTTATAAAAATAATGAATATTGAATAAAATGAATATTTTAATCAGGTAGTATGTACAAGATAGGCCAAAAACCTAACTTCCACAGGTGGACTCCAAAAATTATGAAACCAATTTTATAAAATAGTTCATGGAATGCTATATACAATTAAAGGTGAGTTTGGGTGATTTGGAGTTTTTATTTGCAAGATATGGGTCTGTGAAGTTGAGATTTTTGCTTTTTATTTTGTGTATTCAATGTACACTGTGTATTATTTTTACACAAACTCAATTTTGTATTTTTATTTATATTATTATCTACAACTTTTATGAACAAAGTTTCTTTATTTGATGAATAAATAATTATGTACAAAATAGGTGCCAAAAATGCATAAATGAATGAATTAATAAATGAGATATTTATTGTATAATTGGCCCTTATCTCCCCCTACTTTATTCCTTGTCGACCAATTCCATGCTGGCCTTGGTCTCGGGGTTAGGGTCATAAAATCTTTGCAATATTTTATTCCTTTTTCTTTTCTTCTCTTTATTCTATAATTTTGGCATTAAAAACCTTATTCTATGTACAGTAAATACAATAAATAATGAATGTTATTTTATACAAATTAATGCTATTTACATGCATTTGCTGGGGTTTTTAAGGCCAAAATGATAGAATAAAGGTGATGAAATGGAGATTCATCAAGTATCTGTATAAGAAACATAAGTACTCCTTTACGACCAGTCTTTCAACTATATAGTCGATGACGTGGAGCAGAAAATGGTCCTTCTTGGTCGCTAAATTCAAGAATTTGTAATCCACATAGATGCGCTAAAGTGTTGGAACTTTAGTTGGGATCTCCTCTCCTTTTTCATCCTTTACAATGGTAATCCCTAATTTCTTCGGCACTACATGCAAGGGACTCACCCATATTGAATCAAATATGGGATATATGAATCCCTCATCACACTATTTTGTAATTTCATTCATCAAAATCTCCTAGAGATTCGGATTCAATCTGCGCTGAAACTCTAAGGCCATCTTGATATATTCCTCGAGGTAGATGTGTTGGGAACATAGTTACAGATTAATACCACTGAGATAAGAAATTTTCCAGTCTATGGCCTTGCGGTTTCTTTCTAGAACCTTGAGCAGACACGATTCTTGTTCCACGGTCAGCTAGGAATTGTTGATTACTGGAAACATGTTCTGCGCTCCTGTAAGGAAGGCATATTTTGTATTTGCTGGAAGTGGTTTGAGCTTAGGTGGTGTCTAAATCATTTCGATAACAATTTTAGCTATTGTGCATGGCACTGGTGTCAGATCATTCAATTGTAGGATGTCCACCATAGACAATTCAAGCTCTGAGTGTAGTGCTGCAAAAAAAAAATGTAATGATGGAATCATGTTCCCAAAAATTTTCAATAATTTCTTCCTACTATACTAGGGACAGGTGACCAAAATCGAATTCTTCAGGCATATCAGCAAAATATCATCCTCGAAGATAGAGGGGCGTTCAACTATACTATTGATAACTGAGGTCTGTCAAGGGTCTAGAAATCTCACAAGGCGAAAGATCCATTCGATCTGTTGACCGCTTAATAAACCTCAATCAATCAACAAATAATCCACAATAATTAATTAAGCAATTATATCTAAAAAATATGGACTTAAAATATTATAACTCCACAGTAAAAGCGTATAGGTGTAAGTACGTGTAGAGGTCGAATACAGGGATCAAACGGGAGGAGGAGGTGAAAATAATGCACAAAAGTTTGTCTTTTAGCTCTTGTCCAATTTATTGTTTTTATGGAATTTTATTTTATATATTTTTTATTTTTATTTTTTATGGTTTTATAGTTTTGCATTTTCTTTTTATATTTTTCAAGTTTTATATTTCTTTTCTATTTAAAAATAATATATATGTATATGGATATATGTATATGTATAAATACAATATAAGATATATATACTACAAGTACATAAATAAATAAAAAATAGTTGAAATATAGTAAATAAGATATTTTGTGTTTTTTATATATTTTTATTTTTTTGTTATTTTTCTAGAGTTTTTGCTAATTTTATGTATTTTTAAAGTCAAAAATATCCCAAATAAGTAATTAAATATTATACCCGAAATAGATTTGGGTTTTAAAAATATTAAGTGATCCCCAAAATTGCCCTAATTAATTTTAATCTGTAAGTAATAATATATATAATTATAAAATAGAAAGAATTATTTTTATTATTTTTGTACAATTTTTATATTTTTTTGTTGGATTTTGGAGCTTTATGATTTTTATCATTTTATTTTTCATTTTTAAGGGTTTTTGCTTTTCGGACTCAATATTTAAATATTTAAATTATATATGTATATTTTGTATTTTTTTCAAAAACATTTTGATATATTTTGGTATTTTATTAGTTAAATAAGAAATATATGTGCTCTATTATATTTTTAATAAATAGATTAAATAGAAAAATTTCTAAGTAAAACATGGGTGTGAATATACATGGCTTAGAGCATTTAACTCTATTTTTGTACATTTTTCAGAGCACATTAGGTACTTTTAATAAATAGATAAAAACATCAAAAATATGTATCCTAGTAGAGGCATTTTTACAATTAAAATAAATATCAAGGGGCTTTGTACAAAAGTGCATGAAGAAAACGATATTTATTTAGTCTTTAAAGACCTTTTAACAATTACAAAACCCGCCAGGGCATCTATGCAATTTCACCATTACGTGGGACGGCACGCGACGTAGCCTCGGAAGGACCAACATGTAAATACAATAAAATTCAAGGTCCTTCCAGTAATTTTCACAAAATATACAATGTGCTTTAAACTTTATTGAACTATTTAATAATTACAAAAACTTGCAGGGGTCTCCCTGCCTTTCGCCACCTCACGTGGGACGACACGTGAGGTGATGTGGACTGGACCCAGATGTAATTTAAATAAATAAAGGGGTCTCATTGCAAAATTTCCAAATTATTTATAACATTAACTTTTATTTACAGGACCAAATAATAAAATACAAAAGGCGGGCTGTGATATGCAATTTACCCCATCTAAGGCGCTAGCGAACGACGGGGATCAACTCACTTAAACATGTGGCGCTCGCTCAGGGCTTGATGATGCTTTGTTGTTGGATTACTCTGATTAGATCACATGATACAATCGGACGATGCTGGCATATCTCATCCAATGGTTGCTGCTGCATTTGGAGGCACCTCATAGATTGGACGATGGAGATAGCGGTTGGAAGAACTGGGGAGGAACTCGTCGCTAGAGAGTTTTGATCGATCTTGTGAGTTCCTCAGACCTCCATTCCACCCGCCGATGGCTTCTTCATGTTCCTGGGCATCCTCCACGTCGATCGCCGATTTCAATTGGGTACCTGGAGCTCCAGCGTGATCAGATGACGTCGAGGAAGCAAGTGGGGCTCCAGGTGCACTTTCATTGGCAAATTGAACCCCCATGGGAGCTCATGGGGCATCAACACCTGCAGGAAGAATACACAACGAAAACCAAAGGATCTGGAGGACTTATTTGTTGAAATGGGGCAAAAGGTGTGCGGGCGGAGCTCCTCCAGCAAGCAACGGAGATGAAGGAGCTAATCTCCAGATCCACGATGGATGGGGGTATGAAGGGGTGCAAGACATGGAGAAACGATAGGGGACAGAAATGAGGGTGAAGGCGTGATAGGGAGAACATCGGAAACAAGTGGAAACGTTCCTCGGAGCAGAGCTACAACGAACTACAAATTTTCTATTTCATGCTAAATCACTACACTACTAATTAAACTAAGGGCATAATCGAAAAGCTTGAATTAAAACCTAACTAAAATAAGGAAAGGTGCATCTCGTACCTAGCTTTTGGCCAGGGAGCAGAGATGGTCGCCGGAGCACCGCCTTGGGTGCTCCTCCATTGCCCTCCAGCCGTCGCGAGCTTTAGGGGACCTCCCCCTGTCACGTAGATGCGCGCTAGGACGAAGCCACAGGACTCTAGGGTTTAGGAAATGACAAAAAACTCAAGGAGAGGAAGTGGTTTTTATTTATAAATGTTGATACACACTCTTATTGACTGGACAAATGGCGATGATTGAGTGTATGTACAAGCAAGTAAAGGAGTTGGCATGGATCTTGGAAGAATAATGAAGAAATATCCTGAAGAGATCGAGAGCGATGGATAGATAGATCAAGCACGAAAAAGGAGGAAATCACGGGAGAAGATGGTTCTGACAGAAGTCAGAGGCGCAGGGGAGTTGACGGGAGGTCAACAATCCCCGACTTCTGATGGGGCCATGTAGGCCGCTAGGCGTCAAAACAATAGGGTTATTCGGAAATAATTATTTACAAATAATAAATGATTTTATTATTTTTCAAATCTAAAATAAAAATTGTTTAATATCTTATCTAGTATTCTATTATGTTTTTATTTATTTTTTGATGTTATTTATTAGTAGTTAATTTTTAATAGTGTATTTATAGGTATATTCATCTATGTTCTGTACATTTTTATTTTTATTTTGTATATATTATTATATTATTTTTATTTTATATATTTGTAACTTATTTTTTTGAGTATATACATTTTTATTTTATTTTTATATGTTTTTTGTTCACTTAAATAAATAGGTATGCTTGTTTTGTAGGTATATTTATAGGTACTTTACCTATGTATTATATGCATCTTTTTATTTTAATGTATTTTAATGACTTTTATTTTGTTTTTTATCACACATGCTTGACCGATGCTTGTGCTGGACTCTGCTGAGGAGGCTGAGGCAATGATGGCTCCTTCATCTCAACATAAGCCATGGTTGATACAGAAACCAGCCAGTTGCTTGGTGTTCTGATCTAATTTATCCAAACTTTGACTCCTCTGTTCTATCACAGAAAGTTTTTGAGGTCATGTGCTCATTTCTCGATATGTCAACCTTGGACAAGTGGCTTCCTATGATGCTCAGATTGGAGATCTCATCCATGTCCAGATCATGTGATGCCGCCATATATACTAGATTCTGATGGATTTGTGACTGGCGTTAATATACATGAGATGATGATAAGGCGGCCTCTCCTTCGGCCATTTTCTCAAAAATCTACCACACAACATATTTGTCTTTGTTGAAGTGTGATCCGCCACAAGCGGCATCTACGATCTTCTAGCTCTCGAGAGTGATCCCACCAAAAAAGTGTTAGACCATGCCAAGGAATATCATGGTGGGGACGCTTCTCCTGTAAATCTCTGAAACACTCCCAAGCTTCATTAATGGATCCGTGCATGGCTTGGGAGAAATTAGCGATCTTGGCGCACATCTGGTTGAGCCGATCAAGAGGGTAGAATTTATACAGGAGAGCGGACTTCAGCTCCTCCCAGGTCATGATGACTTTCCTGAGATGATTGATCCAATATAGCGATTTATCCTGAAAGATCAAGGAAAGGACGTCGTTTTGATTACCCCTAAGGGGATGTTAGGATAGTGAGTTGTTCCGTAAAAGCGAGCGAACTGTTGCCGATGGATATAAGGTTCTTTATTCGCATTCCCATGGAAGGTGGGAAGAAGCGCTAAGAGATGAGGCTTCAATTCAAAGTCTGCACGGACCAGAGGGATTTGGATCCACTCGATCATCTGGCCCACTCCAAGGTAATAGGTCTCCTTGTGCGTGGACTTGGGCCTCTCAGCTCTTGGCTCGTCTGCTGGGCCTCCATGGGTTACATCTTCTCTTTCTACCTTTTCTCCTATTACTCCTATTGGGTTCTCTTTCTCTCTCCTCATATCATTGAGCATATCTTGGAAGGAGACCCGGACCAATGCACAGTTTGTGAGCTTCTGCTGAATTGCCTGGATGGAGGCAAGAAGTTGGGCATTTACGGCATTCTAATTTGGTATTAGCCATGTTCTGGCTATGGTGGGTGTTGTAGTCCCTTCCCTTTTTAGTTGGAGTCATCTCTGAATCTAAGTCCAAATCTGACAATATTTCTAGCTTCAGATCGGGCTCTTGATTCGCATATGGAATGATGCCTCGACCAATCTGAATAGAAGCACCAGATGTAGAGAATAGTTCTATGTTAAGGTCAACGCAAAATTTCATTAAGGATGGAGAAATATATGGAGTGAAATCAATTTCCATACAAAATAGGCAGAGTTCGAGACATGAGTGATCCCAGCTTTATGAAGAAGGTGATGAGTCTGTGTTGGACATGCGAGCCCACGATGAGGCATGTACAATAAATGTTATTACAAATATCATTCCAGGATCTGAAATGAAGAATAATTAATTTTCATAATATGTCCCTTTGTAAAATTAGGATTATGTACCATAACCATATTAATGATCATATATACGTTGATTCAATTGTTGAATCATAGAGGCTAATGCTTGGTTGAATATCTGAAGAGTTAGATTGATGACTCATCAAGCAAAGTCAAATGATTATTAAGAGAGGATCTCCAACCTGAGTAGGAGATGACAATCCTTTTTATAATGGGTTGGTATCTAACCGACCTCTTGACGTAGGTCCTCTGCATAGGAATAGAGATTAGGAAGTATTAGATAAGTTGGATTAAAGAGTTGACTTAACAAGATCGAGATAACCAAGACTTATGTCGTATGTTGTCATGATATAGGCACACATCCTTCGACTGGATACAAATGTGTTACTATATGTCTGAGTATGTGCATTTGTCAGACCGATATGTTGATGATCCAATCAAGGTCTATACACCAGTGCGCTGGTGTGCATACAAGGGCATATGAGTAATACGATCTCTCAAAGGGATCATACAAGTTCATTTCTGAACCGGAAGATATGAGCTCACTCATGAGATATTGGGAATCAAATTCCGTACACGGTCGTCTTGCTTTGGAAGCTTGACTGAATTTATAGGTTTGAGATATAATTTTGGAAAGTATATGATCAATACCTACGTATGATATATGCTTTTAAATAATATGATCGATACCGACTCCCAATGATCAAATGAGAAACTTAATGATAAAATCCTAAAGGAGGTTTAAATAAGATCTAAAACTTCAGTTTTATTCTAGGTTTTCCAGTATGCAGGATGTACATGTATTAGGAATACCTGAGGGGTGATGTGATCAATAAACGATTGTATAACTACGATGCTTCCATTATGAGGGAGTAATGAAACAGATCTGGATTTTAGTGACTCCTCTCAATAGAGAAGTAATCTAATATCGGTTCAAATATTGGACAGTAATCTAAATGTGTTTTAGACGTAATGAGACGATTAGATTTACGATTTTGATTTAAGAAAATATCTATGGGAAACCCCCGAGATCTGGATTTGAGATATGATCTCAATATCCAAGTCATTATACATGGAACATACAATTACCATGTCCTTATCTCCAAGCATCTGCGGAGAAAGCACATTATTCTTGAAAGAGTTCAAGAATAATTCCATTGTTGATAATACGTCTGAGCATTGAGGAAAATTAATGGTTAAATGTGATTTAATTATCATGAATAATATGAATTAGATTCATATTATTTGGCCATATAAGGGGAGTTATCTAAGATAATTACATGTGATTTAATTATAAAAGATGTTACTAATGAATGTGATTCATGTTATTTGGGCACATGAGAATAGAGATCCAAGATAATTAAATATGATTTAATTATTAACGATTTGAATAATGTGGATAGCACTATCTATATTATTTGTATATATTATAAATCTGCTTTATAATATATTAGAGAGGGCTTATTGTAAATATTTTCCACAAATCAATTGTGATGTGAATTGGATCCACATTAGAAATTAATTGGAAACACAATTTACATTTTATTTCGAATGTGTGAATATGATTCGCAATAATTTAATGACATGACTACATATATTCACAAAATTGATTTGGAATTATTTTTTGAGTTAATTTACAAAAGTTGTTGTAAACATATGAAGGATTATGTGAGATTTTATATCTCACATAATTAGAAGTCCAACATCTTCCAGGAATGGAGGGTGGATGACCACCCTTTGACTCATTCAAAGAGTAGTCGCCCCCTCTATTTTATTAAGGTGAGTGGCCTCCTTCCTAATCCTTCTATCTTAATTGATTTAGTTTAAATTAAATTATATTAATTATTCAATATATTTAATTTAATATAAATTAATTGTTGTTGTATTTTTTACGACAAAATCATGGCTATTGAATATAAACACCAATCAATTTCAACCATTAATTTTGTATTTCACATGGATTGTGATCCACGAACTCCCAAATACTATAAAAGGAGGGGCAACCGTAGCTCTTCATTTAATAAAAAATTGAATAGACTCTCTCTCATATTATCTACAAACGCCCCCTCTCTCCCTCCTTAAGTTGGCATCCACCCTAAACCGTAGTGAAGGTCGTTGTTGTCGCCACACCATTGTGCTGCCGCTTAGACCACTCGTTGATCATCGTCTCCTTTGGTGCACTTCACTCGTGAGAAGATGTCAGATCTCATCAGACAATATTAGGGGATTCATTGCTTGGATCATCAACTTAGATTTTGAGGAACACACATTTCATCAACGTGCTTGCAATGGTCTCCTTAGTTGGATCAGACTCGAGATAGGAGGTTTCATCATTTAGAGACTTGATTGCAACCATGCTTCAAGAGGTAACCATAATACCCATTGTGATTTAGATGAAACGATTTAAGAAGTGTTCTCAAATCATGTGGTTTCATCGTTTAATTTTTTTAAAGATCCCCCACCCCGAGCAACTAGTGTGACTAGTCGCTTCCGATCGCATATGATGCGATCTTCACGCTTCCATGATGCACTTAAGGATTTTTTAATATACTTAAGTAGTATAAGAGCCTTAGTCGAGGTCTTGTATATGATCAGAAACTCTAAGCTATCAAGGTTCATGTTCGGATGTGCGAGACTCATTGTTTATTGCATTGGATGCAAGATTTTAATTAGTTTTTCATAAAATTTTAAAAACCTTATGATGTATATAGAGTGTATAAATATGTCCCAAAAATATCAGCCTAATGTTGGTACCAAAAATGGATGAAAATGATTCGAAGAGTTTTTGCTATGAAAGATGTTTTGCATGAATTCACGGATCTATAAGAAAATTAATTCTGCTTACTATTTTCCCATCATGAAACATGAAATAAACATTAGATTAAGTATAGAATGAAACCATTAAACCACTTGAATTTATTTCACGTGATTCCGACTCTGTTTGCCCTAGATATCCATATTTAGTGGAGATGCATCGGAAGATGATTAAATCATCAAACCTCTTTACTTAATGTGTTTATAATTCAATGGAAATCACGGAATTTATGAATTTTCCATTATTAAATATGATGATTAATAATTATGAAAAGAATTGATTAACCATCATAGGCCATTAAATGAATGTTTCATAAAAACCCTAGTTTATCTTACAGTAGTTGTAGGAAAATCTTTGTATGCAAAACATTGATACTTGAATAAGACTGGGGATTTTATTAGGAAATCTCCTCATATTATTAATCACAATGGTTTTGATAAACATTATAAGGTATAATTTCAGTTGAAAGATTGAATATTATCTCGAATACAATATGACCTAATCACATTATCCTGACCTGAGGCGGACATGGTGTCTAGTCGAGGATCGTTGGGGTAGCAGGATGGTGTCTGTCCCACATCCCATGTGTACTGGCCATGATAGCAAGTAAGGAAAGGGGTAATGCTTTAAATGATCATGAGGTATTTTTCTAATTATTAAAATTTGAATGATATGTATTTTGAGATTATACCATCCTTAAGTAACAATCAAGATTGTTTATTGGATATTAATTGGATCATTGATTTAATATGATTAAATTAATTATCTAATAATTATCACAATCTATATTTACATATAGATTAGAATTCCCTTGTAAGAATTAATCATAATGAATATGATTCATAATGATTAATTAAAATTTGAATGGGATATGGAAGATCACATAAGTGACATCCATGGTCTCTCGTCAAGCCAAAGGGTTCCATTGTAATGGATTGTATGTAGGAGACGCCTGTCCGAAGTGAAATCTCCTGTATACAAGCGCACATGGATCAAGCTCTTTGCTTCTCGAAAGAGTAATACCATATGCGTAGACCCCAATATCGAGTCCTCATGTTATTGAGGCGATATTGGATTGTGCATAGCGAGTTCTAATCATGTTGACGGTTGATTCAATTAATAATAGGTCAACATCATCTTAGGGGTGGTGGGCTGGGGTGTTAAACACCGAATTGGGAAATACAAGTTGGAATTACAAGGCATAATGAGTTCTTGCTTCTTTTTATCCGAGTTACAAGTTCTCATATTATTGGAATGTAACAAAGGTAAGGAGGAGATCCCAGATCTTGCTTGAGATATAAAGGTAAATATATCTCTTGCCTTGAAAACTAATAAGGGAATGAACTTTCAGAGTTGATAAGGCAAGACAACTTTGATATAAAAATCCTATATCAAAGTAAAATATGTATTTATGCAAATATTTTATTTAAGATAATATGCATTAAATTCACTTAAAACTATACTTAATAATAACCAGTAAATTATCATGGATTCGATTCATGATCAAGATATTATACTTGTAGTTGGACACATAATGTATGTGGTTGCAATATGCAACTTTCCTCATAATAATGAGGAATGATAATTAAATAGACAATAGGACAACAACCTTGGATTTGTATGTCTTTATAGTCTTTATCTCTCATCGAGCGTGCTTTCGAAGTACCATGTCGATGATGATCGTAATTATCGAAAATCCTAATAAAATCTAAGAATATTTTTTGGCGTTCATATTTGCACTCAACATTTAATGATGAATGACATGGTTCATTGCATTATGCAGATTGGTGGTTCTATCAGAGATAGTGTATTCAAAATATTTGAGTACCTAATTGAACCAAAGTCTTTAAGAGTTTAGATGGATGTAGATAAGATGAGTGTCATCATTCTACTGTCTATACCCAAGTCATTCATGAAGCTTCATAATATTCATATTGTATCAATGGAATGAAGCACATATACAAATGTTGAAATGCTCTTATATTGAAATCTTTGAGTTCAACATAAGAGATCTTTTGTCTTAAGCAATGGTTGTTTATAGATGAAGCACAATGGAAGCATGGGTCTGACCCAAGTAAGAATTAAAGTCAAAGAATTGACTGTACTTCTGTGACTTCCATATGACATCTAGTTGGATGAATAACAATACTGCAACAAGCCGATACATCGATGGTATGACTATCTATACTATCTAGTATTTATAGAGAAGGACTGGGATAATGCATCGACATATTACAAATCTACTTGTAATCATTGGAAATTGACTTATTTATTAGATAAGATCAAAGTCTAATAACCATATCTCATTCTTCTAATAACAATTGCAATTGGTTGCATATTTTTAGAAGATTAGAAAATTTAATCTTAAGGTTTAATAGTCATCCATATGGATGTTGATGCAATTGTTACAACAATATCCATCGGACAGATTGACTACATATTTTCAATGGGAGAGCCCATAGTCTTTGAAAATGCCTCTATGACCTAGATATTAAAATACATTCATTGTTTATTTCTAAATCTTGGAAATGAACATGTATTCAGGAATAGACCTATCATAAAGAGTTATGATGGATATATTTTAGAAAGCAATCTAACATATAAAGGATTCTACTAAATTATAATATTCAAGAATACTCGTTAATATTTCTAAATACTGAAAATTAAACCTTAAAAGATCAATAGGAGGATGAAAATCATTTGACAATGATCTGGCATCGAGTCTTGAACATATGTCTATTGATAAGATCAATAGACTCGTAAGATATTGAACTTTAGATTGTCTTAAGGTCCAAAACTTGCATACTTATATAGAGATTCAAAGTAAAAAAATGTTCGATACACCCTTATCTAGGAATGGTGTAAGATGCCAAGGTATTCAAGATCTCATGCATATTGATATATGTTGACCGTCTATATCATAATAAACATTAATGATATGTGATATATGTAAATGATTTTTCTGATATGAGATTTCTTACCTTCACTTTAGAAACCTTTGAATAATCAAAGATTTCATTTTTCAATTTAGAACCAAAGTCTGAAGAAAGATGAAATGAATTTGATCTAACCTAGAGAGCTTGTACCTAATATATGAATCCAAGGAATACCTTATTGAGAAAGGAAAATCATTCCTATCTCACTCCTCCTAATACACCTAAACTCATTAGAGTTGTAGGTAGGTACAATTGGATCACGTATGACCTGATTTGATCAATGATGAATCTTAGCATAATTACCTCTTAGTTTCCAGGTATATATGTAGTAGAGATTACAATATATATATATGCACTTAATCAGATTCCATGAAAATCTAAACCGAAAACCCTCATAAATTATGGTTTGGAACCTAGCCTAGTGTAGAACACTTAAGGATTTAGGGTTGCTTGATCCATAACCATGTCATGGATGTAAGTAAGTTGGAATCTAGCACTAGAGAGTGCTATTTCATTAGAAAAATAAAGGATGGTATTGGATACCTACTTTATGAACTTGAGATTCTTAAATAATTTCATTTATGAGGATATGATTCTTAGAGGATGTCTTTCTTAAGAATCAAGACGAAAATGAAGTAAAGGAACTACTGAATCTTGAGAAGATAATGAGGTTCCTGAAATCGAAAACTAAAAGGATAAATAAAGATAAAACACTAATACCTCTTCAATCTAGTTTGAGGATGGATTCCACGTGTCAGATAAATTTGATAATGATCTGACTTCATATAATGAAGCTTCCAAGGATCATGACATGGAGATATGGGTGTTAGCAATAAAGTCTAAAGTAGACTTCATATACAAGTGTTGTATATGGACCCTCGAGGATTGATGAATCTCGTATTCATCACTCTAAATCTCATTTATTAAGCTCAAAACCCTCAAAATTAACAGCATATTTGCATCTATTCTTCATAATTAGCATTAGTGCATGATTTCATAAGAGTTGCATTTTAGCACAAAAATCTGCACAAAATAAGAAGCCAAAAATTCAAGCCAAAATGACCTGTAAATAGCCTAACTTCCTGGATTTTTAACTCTTTCATGCTAACTCCGAATGACACATAACCACCTCCATTGTGTATATATCACTAACAAGAATAAATGAAAAATACAAAAAATATAACTAACCCAAATAAGTGGACCAAAAACTCAAACCCTAGTTTCAGGATTTCCGGACTAAAAACCCCATATCTTCCTCATCCAGTGTCCGATTTAATCCTACTCACTTTTGAACTAATGTACATTCAATTACCTTCAAAACGAGACCAAATTCAAGTGAATCGGAGCTCATATGTGAAAGTTGGGTTTTTGGGCCTCTTTTGTATATTGTATATTTTAGCGGTTTTTGACCTAATATTTTATGTACATATTCTATTGATTAATAAAAAAACCAAAAATTATATTAATGTTTCTTTATTTATCTTTGATTTTACCGTAATTTTTCATGATTTTTATCTTGTTTAAAAAATGACAAAAAAATACAAAACCCCAAAATCAAGGTGTTCTATGTACATGGGATACCCCAAAAATACCACTTTGTGCAAATGATCGATTTTGGTTTTGATGTCTTCATAAAAATTGTAGATCTCATTGAGACGAGTAATTTTTGTGAAGAAACTTTTTTGATCCGAGGTCATTTACTATTTATTTTCGATTTTACAAAATATTTATTTTTTCGAATTTTCTGGTGCTGACACGTGGCAGCATCTGGTGTCGCCACGTGTCAGTCATTTTCCGCATTTTTTTATATATAATTCGTTAAAAAAAATTAAAATACTAAGCACGTGCGTCGCACGTGCCTCCCAGGCACGCGCCACGCACGTGCCTTGCCTGCTCTCTCTCTCTCTCCGCCACATGGCTTCTTCTCGGTCATCCGATCTCGACCGATTGGACGGCCGCTGTGCATCGTCTTCATCAGGCCGCCTTTCCCCTTTTGACTCACCTTCGCCGATCTCCTCCGAGATCTCCACCGCGCCGCCTTCCCCTTTCCCCGCGAATCTAGTCTCCTGCGTATCCCTCCGATCGCCCTCATCCCCGATCTTCCTCTTTAATCAAATCCCTCGAATCCTCCATTCCCAGGAACTCCCATTGCCGGCCTCCTCCCGTTCCCCTATTTAAAGAATAGCGCCGCCTCCAGAGACCCTTATCCGCCGTTCAAACTCAAAAGGTTCTCGTCTCCGGTGGTGACAGCCCGGCACGCACCTTCATCGGCGAGATCCGAGAGAGTTCATCCCTCGTTGCAGCTAGAACGCCCCTCACCGTTGCTGCTCAGCTCCGTCCACTCCCAACGTCGTCGAGCCCTATTCTTCTCCCAGGTATACTCCCTCTCTCTCTCTATCTCTCCCTCTCTCTCTCTCTTCTCCGTTACATCCACCGCCATCAGCCGACTCCACAACTCCTCTGCCTCCGACAACTACTTCATCGAGCTTCACCTGCAACGTGACCGGACACCTCAGCCAACCATCGACCGACTCCGCATCTCCATCTTCATCAACGACCCACGGTCGTTTGTCGGCCATCGACGCACTACGCCACCGCCAATATCACCGTCATCTTCATCGACTTCAGACGTTCCTCATCAGACTGCATCGTCGAGCCTCTGTTCTTCATCAACGACATCGACTTCGCTGAGCTTCCACATCCGCCACTCCTCCGCCTCTCCGCCAACACCAGCCATCGGGCTTCGTGCCCGAGGCCCTCCCACATGACGAGCACGTGCATGAGCGAACGCCGACGTCAGCAGGAGAAACCCCAGGGGTCACGTGCCTTGCACGTGCCCTCTGGGCATATTGCACAAAAGCTCTTGAAGATTCCCCATATTGCGTGCCAAAATCCCCACCGACCAGGTCACGTGCGACGCACGTGACGTGGTAGAAATTTTGCAGAAGTCCCCCCAGATCTTAAGTAATTACATATAAGTCCCTATCCATTGTTTATTTGTTTATATTGCAGATATACCCCTGTGTTCCCCTGTGATTTTGGACCTCGTTGCTATATTATTTTATTAATCCAAAAATAGCATGATGTTTGTTAATTAATTCTCTACAATTTGACATATTGTGGGCATTTTTGTGATTGATGGATAATTAATAAATAATTATTTTGCGAAAATTTGCATATTTTGCCCATTTCTTGCTCTGAAATTGATAGTTGATTAACCATTGTTCTAAAAATCCCCAAAAAATCACACGTTGTAGAGTTAATTGTGCTTAACATTGTTTGCATTTGCATGCATACTTTACCCTGTAAAAATCATTTTGCACATTTCAGTGTTTGATTTTTAATAGGTATTAGATCTCACATTTTTGAGGTTTAGGATTTTTCTGAGATCAATCACCTTGTGATAGATCTTAGATAATTTTGATCCTTGAGAATAAGTAGGTTTAGTATTTATTATAATTAAAATATTGAAATTCATTCTGTTTGCATTTAAAAATTCATAAAAAAAATCATATTGCATCCAAAAATTCCAAAAAATTTATTGAGCATCCATTTCATCATATTTTACATTGTGGCCAAGTTTCATATTTTTCAGACATCGTTTGAACGTAATTCACATTTTAGTCCCTAAAATAGGCCGAATTTGCATATTGCACCCTCTATTGCATTGAAAATTTTAAAAAAAGACCGTCTCGAAAACCGAACACGAACTTTGATAGACTTAATTCTAGGTTGTTCCTTTGCCTCCTTGTGATCGACCTTGGGACTTGCCCAAGTAAAATAAAAATAACACCACGAGATTAAAAATTGAATAAATAATTTGTGGTATTTTCTTGACCGATTCCGATTTCCGCCTACAACGCACGAGTAATCATCCTTTAAGCTGAACGATAAAAACACATTCTTAACTTGGCATTTTCGGATCCGTCAAGGATCCACCTATCGGGGTCAAACCCATTAGGTGTAAATGGATCTTCAAGAGAAAGAGGGAGCCTGATGAGAAGGTAGAGACCTTCAAAGCACAACTTGTATCTACAAGATACAAACAAAGAGAAGATGTCTCTTGCGATGAAACTTGATCTTCAGTGACCTTGCTTAAACCCATCAGAATATTGCTAAATATAGTTACACATTGACTTTGATACCTACAAGATGGAAGTCAAGATTGCATTCCTCTATGAATTCCTCATCAAGGATATTCATATGAAGTAGCCACGGAGCTTCATAGTTGAGGAACATAAAGTGTGTAAGAGAACTCCATAGATGGACCTAGTAAGATTCTAGTAGTTGGAACATCATATTTAATGAAACTATAAAGGTTATAATTTCATACAAAATCCTAATGGACCATATAAAGCTTAGTGGGAGTGTCATTGTGTTCATCATGCTAAATGTAGATAATATCGTAATCATTTGGAATGATATAAGGCTGATGATTAGTGTTTTATAATATGGTTGTTCCTTACCTTGAGATGAAAGATCTCAAGGATAACTCTTAGATCCTAGTTATGAAGATGTTCAGAAGCAAAGAAAAGAGGGCATTGGGACCATCACATTAGTGGTACATCATGGAGATGTTCCATTTGGGAAAATCCTAAGTAAGGCTTCCTTCCCTTAAGATATGGTACTGACCTATCTGAAGGGATAACACCTCAAAGAGTTGAGGATGTGAATGCTAAAACTACTTGCCCTCGTGCATTAGTTACAAGAAGCCTGGTATATACTAGATGTGTACAAAAGCCAAATGTCTACCATGTAGTGGGAGTAGTAAACTGGTAGTAATCCTACTATGGAGATAAAATATTTGATTGCAGTAATAACAATATCTTCAAAGAGGACAAGATTTTTGAGATAATGATCTCAAAGTCTTATCTTCAAGGACTTAAGACTTTATAGATAGTTATCTAAAACATCTTAACTGCATGCTTTATAAGACTTGAGACTGGGTCTTAGTCTGAGGAGATAGAGATCTCCGAGAATAGGGGTATTCTGATAAGAATAATAGAAATTACATACTGATTGTAACGATTATTGATTTGTAGTATCAAAGAAACTATAACTACATTAATAAGATTTAGTATGGGTTGCATAAGATGCAATATTCGCATTGGATGCGAGCGCTGTTACTAGGAGATATGCAAATACCGTAAAAGGACGTGGCGTACTCTTTGGGAACAAAGTGACTAGTCAGCTTACCAAGCTATTTTTCTAAATGGCTTATAATTAGCACATGAGTGGGATTTAAATATTAGCTCATTAATAGCTCTTTGAGCTAGTGGGAGATCGTTGGGCATGTGAGCCCACGATGATCTATTATGCAATAAATGTTATTGCAAGTATCGTTCCATGATCTAAAATGAAGAATAATTAATTTGCATAATAGGTCCCTTAGTACAATTAAGGTTATGTACCATGTCCACTTTAATGATCATATAGTTGTTGATTCAATTGTTGAATCATAGAGGCTCGTGCTTGGATGAATATCTAAAGAGTTAGATTGAGGACTCATTAAGCACCGTCAAATGGTTATTAAGAAAGGATCCCCATCCTGAGTAGATGAAATCCTTTCTCTATTGGGATAGTATCTAACTGACCTCTTGATGCAGGTCCTCTGCATAGGAATAAAGATTCAGAGGTGTTACATATGCCAGATTAAAGAGTTGACTTAATGAGATCAAGATAATCGAAGATCTATGTCATATGCTATCACAATATATGCACTCATCCTCTGACCGGAGACAAAAGTGTTGCTATGTGTCTGAGTAAGTACATTTGGCAGATCGATTGGTTGATGATCTAATCAAGGTCGATACACTAGTGGGTTGGTGTGCATACAAGGGCATATGAGTAATATGATCTCAAAAAGGGATCATACAGGTTCATTGTTGAACCAGAAGACATGAGATCACTCATGAGATATTGTGAATCAAATTCCGTACATAGTCGTCTCGTTTTGAAAGCTTGACTGATTTGTAGGTTTGATATATGATTTTGGAAAGTATATTAACAATACCTAGGTATGATATATGCTTTTGGAAAGTATATGATCAATACCAACTCCTAATGATCGAATGAGATACTTAATGATAAAACCCTGAAGGAGATAGTCTAAATAATATCTAAAACTTCGATTTTATTCTAGGTCTTCTAGTATGTAGGATGAACATGTATTAGGAATGCACGAGGGTGATGTGATCAATAAACGATTGTATAACCATGACGCTTCCATTCTGAGGGAGTGATGAATCAGGTTTGGATTTTAATGACTCCTCTCAAAAGAGAAGTAATCTATTCTTGGTCCAAATGTTGTACAATGATCTGAATATGATTCAGATGGAATGAGAAGATTAGATTTACGGCTTTGATTTAATCAAATATCTATGAGAAGTCCCTGAGATCTGATGATATATGATCTTAATATCCAAGTCATTCTATGTGGAACATACAATCACCATGTCCTTATCTCCAAGCATCAGCGGAGAAAGCGCATTATTCTTGAAAGATTTCAAGAATAATTCCATTGATGATAATGTGTCTGCGCATTGACGAAAATTGATAGCTAAATGTAATTTAATTATCATGAATAATATGAGTTTGATTCATATTTGAAATATTAGAATATAATAAAAAAACAAATAGAAAAATTAAATAAAATTATTTTAGGATTATCTGTATTTTTTCATAATTTTACAAAATTTTAAAGCTTTTGAATAAATCAAAAACAAGAAAGTGAAAAATAGAAATAAATGCTAATATTTTTGGATTTTAAAATATAAAATGAAATGAAAAAAATTAATGGAATATATACAGGTAGGAATTTTTTTTAAATTTTCCAGAAAGCCTTTTCATGTTTTTTTGGAATTTTCTAAGTGTTTGAATGTTTTGTGATTTTTTTGTTTTTGTTGAGGCATATTAATGTGAAAATTGTACTGTAATAAAAAATGTAAATACATAAACATGATTTTTTAGATTTTTTGAGAAAGTTTTATATTTTTATGGATTTTTAAATATGGGAAGGGAATATGTTTGAAGTTTTAAAATTATTAAAAATAATAAATATGATCTAAATGCAAAATAAAACTAACTATGCAAGATCTAATTAACAGGAAGATAATATTATTTTTGTGGGTTTTTTAGAAATGCTTTGCTATTTTTTATTTCACTTAAGTATGCAAAAAAATATGCAGATGCACATGGGTATGGATGCAAAGAATGCATGTTTATAGACTAAAGAATAACACAGTAAAGAATTGCGGGTAAATGTGCAAAAATTCTATAGATATGCGTGCGGAGACGTGAGTCACGCTGTATTGGAAATATTTGTAGATAAATTATTATTAGGGTCCAATATATAACACATAACATGTGAGTTCTTTATTATAATTTTCACAAAACATCATGTGCTAGGTACACACAAAGTTCAAGCAGGAATATAATGCAAATAGAATAAATGTCAGGGAACAAAATGCAAATGTTCAAATAATGATAGACAGACACGTGCCCCGAAGTGAAGTATTTGCAAAATAAATAAATAACAGGGATATGGGGTGCAAAAATACCCTTGGCAACTTGGATGGTTGATCTGCGTCGATACTCTAATCCAACGACTGAAAATGAATCATGCTTGGATGTCGCAGATTTGCTCTAGATACTCTGATCAACGACGTCAAATTGGGTGAAACTTGGCCATGATGAAAATTGGGGAGGCATTCTTGATCATGCGGCTATGTAGCTACATGTACACAGAAGAAGGTCGATCCATATGGAGTTCAATCGACTAGTACTCTCTCGATCTCCACCCAAATTAACTCTTAGAGGTCTAGGTCATGTCCTGCAAGCCTACCACATCGATTGATGGTGAAATGTAGCTCAAAGATGCATGCTCGAGGATTTGGAGGTCAGAAAGGGCGGGGCTTCAGATAGACCTCCTTTTCTCGATTAACTGCTCCTTCTTGTTCTTTGACCATGTAATGAAACACCCGTGCTCGGAGGAAGTCTCTAGCCAAATTACAGGTCAAAAACAAAGGAAATGGTAAGGAATGAAGGCCTCCGACAAGGGTGGTCGAAGAGAAGGCCGTTCCTCGGATCTAGTGTGACTTGAGGGGGCTCAGACGTGGAAGAATATGGAGAAAGGGGTAGTGAGTACGAAGTTTGAGTTGGGTGTACATGTAGATGATCAGAATACCTCCGATCTTGCAAATCGAAGGAAGAAAATGGAAACACTGATTTGACTAAATGAAGGATTAGAATGCGAAAATTAATGAATAAAAAGATAAAAATTAATCTAAGTTATACTAGGTTACCCTACGGTGGATAGCGAATGAAGATCGACCTCGATCTGCTGCATAGGCTGAGAGGCAAAACACATGATGAAGGTCTCCAGTGGCATGGAGGATCACAATCATCAAGCAGTTCACATGCTCTCCCGATCAAAGAAGTGACACCCTGTCACTGCATCTCAATCTATAAGTCAATATCGGGCATGGAATGGCTCCAAAATCGGATCAAAATGTAATAAGAGGAAATTGGTTTGTATTAAGAGGATTGGTGCCTGATGATGTTTTGAATTTGAATTGTGAGTGGATCGAGGCATGATTGGTGGATCTGAAGAGCTGGCAAGGTTGGCGTTGGTTAGGGTTGAACTTCTAGAGAAGGAATCAGGGAGTGTTAATGCTCAACGTGCATGGGGAAATTGAGAAAAGAGCAACTGGTGCGTGGAAGGGAAGAAATCAAGGGGTGGACTAGGCAGTCGACCTGGGTCAACAAACACAGGCCAACCAAATAGGAGGAGTGTGGGAAAAGACAAAATAGGCTAAGTGATAATAATCAATAAAATTGTTAAATAAATTAGGTTAATAAACAAAAATGATTTTAAATAATTAAATAATGTAAATAAAAAATTTTAAGGATTAAATATAGTTAATTTAGGTTTTTTTAATCAATTAAATAAGGTATATACAAGGGTGAAAATAAGTACAATGTTTTATTTATTGATATGTATACCTATATATGCAATGCTTTGATTTTTAATTAATTATTTTTACAAATATATATGAAATTTAATAATGTATTAATTTATAATATTTTACAAGGGGTTTAATGAGATTTTTATTTTTATTTTTATAAAGTGATAAATTAGGTTAAATAAATAGAAGCATTTACGACAGATACACAGTGGTACATATACAATATTAATAAGATTTTATTTTTATTGATTTTTTATTTTGTTATTTTTTATTTGTATTTTATATGATTCAAATACAATATTTGCAATTAGTTAAAAATACAATATATACAAATATATACAAAAAGGAAATAAATAAATAATGCACATACTATACATAGGTATAATATAAAGGAAAAAATAGGGCTGCCCCCTGCCCCATTTTTGGTCAAATTTTTTATTTTTTAGTGAAAAACATCACCATGTATATTCAGATCCATATCCCTCCTATATGCCATTCAAATTTCGTTCTGAAACAGAGACTCTTGCGGCCTCCATCGAGATGGTGTCGATTTAAAAAATCCTGTTATCGTTAAAAAATGACTGTCTGGACGAAGGCCATAGGAGTCTATGTTTCTGACGAAATTCGAATGACATATAGGAGGGATATAGGGATGAATATACATGGCGATATTTTTTGAAAAAAATAAAAAAAAACACCGAAATAAGGGCGGGGACAGCCATGTTGGCTGCCCCAAG
Organism: Ottelia alismoides; assembly: GCA_037367405.1. NCBI lineage: Eukaryota > Viridiplantae > Streptophyta > Magnoliopsida > Alismatales > Hydrocharitaceae > Ottelia > Ottelia alismoides. The sequence goes on from JAZKJV010003653.1 coordinate 256,128, forward strand.
GGGGCAACCCCGTCAACCTCTAATATAAAATATCACCTCAAATAACCACATTTCACACCTTAACTCTGATTTTTGTAAAACTATCCCCATTTTAAATATTATTTAATTTGGAATACAATGAAAGTGAGTTTTATGAATTTGGAGTTTTGATGGAAAAATATTGAACTTACAAGTTGAGCTTTGCGACTTTTTCAGAGTGTTGTAATTTACACAATATACTCTGATTTTTCTTGCAATTATTTTTATTATTTACAAAAGATTTTTATGCACAATTTTCATGAAGAAGACAATTGTGTTTGAGTTGAATTTGGGTATGAATAAACTAATGAAAAGAATATGTATTATATACAATAGTGGACAGATGATGAATATATACAAGTGATGGTTGGAATTATGAAATTTTGGTATTTTAGGCTTTATCTATCTCTACTTTATTCCTTATCAATCATGTCAAATTTTGACCTTCTCTCGGAGTTAGAATCAGCTTGTAACTATTACATATATACAATCTTTGATTTTCTTTATTTTTCTTTATTTTTTTACTTATTTTAGTTTAAAATAGTGATAAATATACACTATTTATACAAGAATGTTGGTTAGTAAAAGAATGGATTTATTAATATTGATATGTGTTTTTGTAAGGGATTTTAAGCTAAAATAATTGAATAAAGATGATGAAATGCATATTCATCAATAGGTCCTCTACATAGGAATAGAGATTCGGAAGTGTTTGAATAATCAAGTCAAAGAGTTTCCTAGATGAGGTTAAGCTAAATTAAGACCTGGAAATGATCATGCACACATCCTTTGACTTGAGACAAATATGCATCAATATGCCTGAGTATGCATATTTGACAAGCCAATAGGTTGGCGACCTCGTCAAGGTCCATACATCGACACATTGGTGTGCATATGAAGACATATGAGGTGTATGATCTCCCAAAGGAATTAGACATGTTCATAGTTGATGAACTGGGAGACATAGCTCACTCATGAGATGATTTGAGATTAAAATTAATTCCATCCACGGTCGTATTGTTTATGAAATAAGACATGAATTTGAGATTTAATATATGTTTTTGGAAAGTATATGTTTAACATTGTCTCCCAAATATCAAATAAGAAATTTATTAATTTATTCTTAAGAAGACCGCTAAAATAGGATTAAATTCAGATCTATCAAAGTCTTCTTGTGTAAAGGATGAGTGGGTATTAGGATTACTCATGGTTAAATCTATCATATCATCTACCACGACATTTCCATTCCGAGGGAATTATGAAAAAAAATGGATTTTTGTGGCTCCATTTATCTAGATGATTTGACATTTAATTGAACTAAATAACAATTCATTTGAATCCAATTTTCAATTCCAATCCTAATTTCAATGTCCAAATGTTGGAAACAGAAATGATCATATAAATTAAAATATACAAGTTCCTTAAGCTCATTTCTAAATTCTAAATAGTTTATACTATGATTAGAAATGGTTGAGGAAGGTGGGTTTAGCTACCGACACTCTCTTGAGATCACATAGAATGACTTGCATTTCATGGAGCTCACTTAGAGTATGAAGTGTTCCACTCAAGATCAATTGATAATGGTGTATCATTTTCAAGCTAAAATGTTATAAGCCCTGAAATTGGATTGCTATCTAGATTTAAAGCCACTATACATGGGTAGTATGATCTCCCCGACTTTATCTCCAAGTATCTGCATTTGTATCTCATGGGTCCAAATTTGATTAGGACCTATACTCATTGATGTTAATATTGTACTAATAATTGTTATTATTATATTTTATTCATAAGGGTATTTTTGTGAATATGATTTACACAAATATAATTCATTAATTATTGTGAATGATGATTCATAATAATTAATGTTTATATGATAGGATTTATATAGCTGAAATTTATGAGGATATGATTCACATAATTATTTCAAGGCACATGTGTGAACGTGATCACATTAGAATAATTAATGTAAATTGGATTTACTTTTTATTTGTATTTATAATATGATTCATAAGCTATGAGGATTATTCTCATAAAATCACCTATTATGATTATTGGATTATCATAACAAATAAAGCAACAATTCCAATCTATATTTGGAAAGTAGGGACGTGTATCGTGATGACACATGGCACCCTCCATGAGAGTCTTAATTGAATTAGGTTCTCAATTTTGTTGTTTACTTTTTTAGTTTATTAATTGATTATTAAAAGGAGATAATTCTAGTCCTATTTCTTGTTGAATAGGGACTAATCATAACTCTTGATCCATGGTCCAAGGGAGATCATGGAAGACGTTTACTACGAGGAAAAGACTCCTCAAAGATGTCCCCCATTATTACAAAAGAGAAGGCATTGCCTCTCTTTTAGAGTATGCATGTTACTCCTTATAATTGCAAGTTGCCTTGATCATGGAGAGAGAAGTTTATAGAGTATAAGACTCTCTATACATATCCTCCCCTCTCTCCCTCTCTGAAGACATGTTCATGAAGACAACGTCCAAGTCCGTGGGAAGCAACGCGATTCATCTCTGCGCCCATGAGAAATACACTACGGATCGAACTTGATACGGGAGGTTTATTTTACTAGAAGCTCACGCTTCAAGAGGTAACCCTGATCTATTATTTCTATTCATTATGGATATTAGAAATCATTACGGAAATAATTTCCTTAGAATTAATTATTTCGAAAAACACAAATCATTGTGCTGAAATTTCTTGTTCATACATTGATAAGCCGCAAAATCGACCCTTTAATAATGTGTTTTTAGCACATGGAATCGTCATCGTAGTCGGGCCGATTCGGGTCGTCAAAGAGATCCCCTCATTTAAAGATATGCCATAAATCGAAATGAGGTGATCGAAGATTTATTTTTACTTGGCAAGATACCAAGGTCGAACTCAGGGACACGAGCCTCTCTCGTATTATTTGGATTTAAGTTTGTTTAATCAAGTGTTGAGTTAAAAGTATATAGGTCAAACTATGCATGTAGACACTACAAGACATGACATAACAAGACAATGCATTAAAATAAACATGCACTTTTTTTTATCAATTTTATAATGCAAATAAATGATCATGCAAAGTGAATGAAATGCCCTAAAATCGTAGCCACTTGAGCCATAAAAAATGCGAGTTAAAATAAGTTGGCATTAAGAAGCATTCCACATTTAATAAGCAAATGAGCAAGTCAACTAAAGTATTCAGGACACTTAGATACTGTAATAATACACTACTGATCTTAGTATCCAATCTAAAATTAAAGCATGCCATAATAAAGATAATGAAGAAAGCTTCAAAATGAAACTGAAATCAACTCGATTGGACATACGTAGCTCAAGATATTCAACAAAGAAAGCAAGGGCATAACTGAAATAAAACATGGAAAGATAACTACAAAAAGGTCCCTGGAAAGGACTGAAATGCAATAAAAATAAGGCGCGAGTCCTTCCCTGTAATTTACCCAAACGCGCGAGGACCTTTTTGCAAATATGGAGAAGTCTGTGGGGCTCCTCTGCAAATTGCCCAGAAGGCACGCGCAAAGCACGCGCCTTCGAGGCTCGGACTTCGGCTCGGGACCAGCGGAGGTTCGGAGATGCTTCGGCGGAGGCTCGGGTGAGGGTTGGATCCGCTGCAAGCTCGGGGAAGGCTCGGATGTCCCAAGCCTGGAGGCTCGGGGTTTAGGCTCGGTGAAGCTCTAGGGAGGACACGTGGCGGAGAGTGCACCATCCGATCTTCCGAGATCCGACGGCATCTGAATGTGGCTCTTGTGGGTGACGTGGCTGAATTGTAGCCGTTGGATGAACTCCAGGGCGGAGCATCCAACGGCTACTGCTCCTCTTCCTCCATCTGTAGCGGGCGGCGAGATCTAAACTCCGGCGACGGAGCTCCAGCTCTGTCGCTCCTTCCTGGACCCGGTGGAGCTCGCCCGAGGCTCCTGGAGAATTGTCGACGAAGCTTGGAGCTCGGGCGAGGTGATGGCCCTCCTGGTGTGGTCCTTCGGAGCTCGTATGTCGACGGCGAACTCGACGAAGTTAGCCCGGCGAGCTCTCCGGCCATTGAAGAGTTAGGACACCTGCAGGGTTAGTAGATAGCCGAAGCGGCGATAGGGTGCGTGGGTGAGTGAGTGGGATGAAGATGGGAGCTCATCGAGGACGGAGAAGATGGGGAGCTCGGAGCTCCTCCGCCGCGAGGGCGGAGGAGGTGGATCGGAGGTGCGATGGGGTCTGGAGGAAGGAGGAAGTGATCGGAAGATCGTGCGATGAAGGGGGATCGGAGGCGGAGCTAATGGAGTGAGGGAGTGGCCGGAGAGGCCGAATTAAATAAAAGAAATCGAAAGAAAATACAAGGGAGGAAGGAGAGAAGCTTACCGGAGATTGGCGGAGCGGAGGCTTGGGCTGGACGTCGGGATCGACGCCCGGGTCTTCGCTGAACACCTTCAGCCACCTGGTGCAGCTCGAGCGGTCGCGGAGCGCCGCAGCTCCGCCGAGAACGGCGGAGGGTCATCACCGGAGAGGGAGGTCATCATCGCTCGATCCCCTAGCCCCTCTCTGTCACAGAGAGGCGGAGGAGGGCTGGGCCTCCTCCCACGTAAAGGTGGACCACCTGATCGGAGGTGGGGGGCGGCGTATTTAAAGAAGGGCGTCGGCGATGCAGGTGGTAGTCGTAGTGGGTTTCGAGGGGATTGTGGAGCGATAGGGAGAGGTTGGTGGTTAATGGGGGAGGTCGCGAGGAAGAGGGATGAATGGCGATGGTCGTGGGGTTTCCAGATGGTGGAGGAGGTGTCCGGAGACTCGGGAAAAATGGAAAGGGCGGAAGGTGTTGTCGTAGTGGAGAACGTGGGGGTGGAAGGCGTCCGGAGGTTGACGACGGTCTCCTGACCGTTGGATCTGGGGATCCAACGGTGGAGAGTAATGCGCGAAGGAGCGGCTATGATGAGATCTGAGGCGGCATGATCGGAGGGTCTGTGGAGCGGCCACGTGGCAAGCTGTGCGTGAGGCGCTAGCGAACGGTGATGATGGAGAGCTTAGGCCGATCGAGCGGTTGAGAGGCATCAAGGAAAGGAGTGGCTGAGATGCAACATCTGAGATGCGATCGATCGGTCGTCAACGCGCCACGTGGCGAGCCCTGCTTAAGGCGCTAACGAGCGGACAGATCTGAATGCGGATGAGGATCGAACGGCTGAGAGAATGAGCGCACGTGGTCACAGAGGGGCCGTTGGATCTGAAGCGAGATCCAACGGCCAGGGTAGGTGGCGGATAAGACAAGAAGGGTCGGGCCACGTGGCGCCCTCCGAATGGGCCACGTGGCCCAATCAGATTATTGCAGAAGTAATTTGAATTTTTTGGAGGCCAAAATGGCCGAATTTGAGAAAACTCAAAACATGAAAGTTGTAGATCTTGACGAGATCTACAAGTTTCATGTTGACCAAAACTGGAAACGAGAACAAACAAGGACCCGAAATATTTTTGAGGGTATTTTTTTAAGTCTAAAAATACCACGAATTTTGTTTTGTCATTTTTTTGTGGTTTTTAATTTATTTAGGACTCTGTTAATTATAGGACATTAACAGGGTTTTATTGACAAACTTTTAAGCAAGGGGGTTAATTATGGAAAATAAAGATGATGAAACTGAGGTTCATCATACATACAATGAGCATACATTGTTTTCTTGCAAATAACTTTCTATATTTTTCCATGTTTTCGTAAAGCGAAGTTCCTGAATCTTCAAATTATTCCTTTAGAAAATGAGTCCTCTGACCCATAAGAGAGTGGCACGCCTGACACTCGTCGCATGAAAAAAACATGGTCAGATAGCTTGACCCTATCCTAGTGATGAATCTGAAGACATAGAATACTCTCCTTCCAAGTAGTATTAGTTATATTTGTAGTTCTTTTTTCTCTAGTACTTAGTTTCCTTCCATATCTTTTTCATTCAGTCTTGAAAAGAGGAACACAGTTTGTATGCTACAAATAATTTTGTACTTGTCCCATATTTATTAATGAAGTATGCATGTTTTATTTATCCTTTGTCTACCTTTTTGATAGATCACAAAAAGGGAGAAACATAATAGTTCAAGCTTAAAAGAATTAAAGCATTAAGGAACTTTGTATTAAAGGGGAGAAAATAAGATAAAAAAATGTTTTATACTCGTAACTCACCTTACTTTCTTAAAAAATTAATAGGAACTTTTATGATCCCTTCAATGAGGGGGAGAAACTAAAATCCAAATTTAAACTTTTATTAATTAATTATTTTGATGTACTTTGACTTATCCAAGCTTGATTTGAAACTAATATACTTAATTGATTACATTTCTTTAATCTTTTGAAAGATTTTATCATCATTAAAAAGGAAAAGATTGCTAGTTCTTTGTTCTCTGATGTTTTAAATATGATGCCGATACATGCATATATCGTAATCACTCGCTTATTTATTATGATTGCGGGACTGCAAGTGTGACTTCAGCTCAACTAGTCTTTGAAGCATCATCGACTTCAAATGCAACAAAAACATGAAATTTTGTTCAAAAAATTGTTGCTTATTACTTGTACTATTTTGGAAAATGATAATTTCCGGCAAGCTTCAATGGATAATTTCCAAGTCAATATATCAAACAATTCAATATGATCGACCATCTATTCTCAGTAATCGATCGTTACTGATCGACCATGCTTACCTATTTGATTAATCATTCTTGATTTACCATCACCATTTGACCTGATCGATCATAATTTAACATCCATTCCAATGGTCAGAAATGGTCGTTAATACATTTTAAATGATCAAACAGTTCCATATGATTAAATATTGTGGTTTTCTTGATTGATCGTTACTGATAATCTTCTCTAATTTGTTGCTAATTTTGTTTCTAATGATCATATTTATTGGATTCCTATATAAGGAACTCCATATCCATTATGAAAGACACAAAGAGTAATCAATCTTATTCTCTCTAGAAAAGGAAGACACTCATTATGAGTGATTATCTTGACAACTCTTTCTTATGTTCTTCAATTAATGTTCGATTATATAGAGAAGAACCTTGTCAATTGATAGTTGTGAAGCATCGCTATCAAATCAACATAGTTTGATCTCTTACCAACGTTCAAGTTCGTCCTATAACAAACATAATTCTTTTGACATCCCTCCCTATCCCGATGGTATTTATATTTGTGATTGATATTGCTTATTCACATGTGATATATGAGATATAATTGTTGTGCTTTACCATCTTTAGATATTATTGTCCTTGATTTGAGAGTATCGTTTGATATTTATTAATACAAGTTTTTATGGAAAAGCTTATTGCTATCTATCTTTTGTTTTTAGTTAACCTCTTTCTTTAAGACATTAGGTAACTGATCCTAAGTTTGTAGAGAAGCTCTTGGAAGTAAGAACTCTAAGGAAGTTAGAAGAAAGTCGAAGCTTGTATGTCCTTCTGTAGTGCTACAGTGTGTGATCTGTAGTGTTGATCTTGGTGTCTGATCCAAGATTGTGAAGCATCAAGCTCTATAAACAGTTGAGATGTATGCGTAAATATCTCCGGGTTTTTAGTGAATTCGTTTATTTGCTTGTCTAATTTGGAAATCTAGATTCAAGAAGACTTAAGACATGGTTTTTCCTAGGCGGGTTTCCACGTAAAAATACTATGCAAGTGTGCTGATTGGATTACTTGTCAGAATATATGTGCCTGTTGGATATTCCACATTAACTTTAAAAAATACATCAAACCATCATTCACCCACTTCTAGTGGCATAGCGATCCCCAACTCACAGCTACAAGAGTAGTCTTGATATCGTTTGTACTTTTAGTCCTTAAGATTATTTTGCAAGGGAATCTTAGGAACCCTACTAAAAGATTTTTTCTTTTTCTTCTCAACAAACATAAAACCAATACAAGCGAACTTTACTTTTAATAAATAACTAGATGTAACTTATTAAATCTCTTTTATATGCGAGAAAACCTATTCTTTATTTTTAAAGATACTTTTTTCAGAGATTTTTTCTTTCATAGAATAATAAAGTTTTAGAACTATTTATTTAAGGAATTTTCATTAGTCTTATTTAACTTATTCATGATTTTTCATACTTCTTACCATCTATAAATCATGCAAAAAGCTCATTGTAAGAATCCATACCTTCATGCTCATTATATGGATCGATGATGCCTAGAAGTCTTAGGCATGTGCTTTTGTCATCACCAGTAGGTACCTATGCATTGCACCAGAATGAAGTTCATTTTATATTCTCTTAGCATTACAACATTTTGTTTAAATACACGTGCCTCTTGTAGCAACATTATCACCAATATCAAAAGTCAACACCTTCACTCACAACTACAATTGGTAACATACAAAGTTCACATTCAATATATAGAGGAAACATGTACATGTACATCAATTAAAAGGATCTTTAAATAAACCAATTGTGTTAGCCCTCAATGCTCATGACATGAGTTTATTGGTCCTATAGAAGTGAACGAATATCTAAAAATCATCTATTAAAATCATTTTGTGTGTCATAAAATTGTAACACGTTAGGTGTTCATCGGAAGACAACATAACTACATGTAGCAAATGGAAAGAGTAGAGCAAACTAAATAACATGAATTTAATTGCAATAATTGCTGACATCCGAGGAAGGTTCGAAACAACACCATCCAACACTCTAACCTAGTGAAGTGAATGTTCCTGGGTGGCCACAACAATTGTTGAGAAACAAAATTATGAATTTACCATCTCAATATATTCACTAAAAAGCACTTTAAAAATTTAGCAGTTGCACTAAATGCTATCTTCGTAGATCTAGATGAAATCTTTGGTATCCAAGGGAGGGTCAAACACTAGCATTCAGTGCCAATGAGGTGAAAAACTTCGACACACTACAAATGTTGAGAAACAACACCATAGGTTTGTCACTCTACTCAAAATTTTGAATGGACAGAAGAAAACAAAGAGTAAATTTTTACCATCAAAATGGGACGACGAATTCAACGAATTCGAATGGTACAATCATTTAAACTAATTGGGGTTCAATTGATACACCATAACACCTTGTCAATTTTAATACTATTAGACTTACTTTGTTCGGATCCAGTAGCACTATAAACCAATATTCATATGTTGTAAAAGCTGTAGATAACTGTTAAACTCTTGAAAAGCTGTGGGCAAATGCTTGAATGTTACAAAAAATTATCAAACAAAATCTACTTGGATCAAAAATATATGTCTACCACTAAAAATCCAGCTTTGAGAATACAACATTTATATTAGTACAAGAATAAAACCATGGTAGTAACTCGATTTCATGAGAATAAGCTATGAATATTGTTCTGATTAGTGATAGAATCACATTATAATGGATTTTTAGGTCAGAACCGACCAAATCACAAATCAATCAACTGCTCACTACAACAATTGCGATAAACCAATCAACACATCTCTCATTTAGCAAACATCAGTCATTGTCATTGTCGTTCAATGTTTATTTAAATGACAAATATGCATAAATAGATATTGGGAATAAGAATTAGATTGAAGCTTCTCACCGGGAAAAAAATGAGACCTCTTACAAATTTCATTCTCAATGGTTGAAGCTTCTCAAGTCAATAATTACCATCAAAACCATGGAATCGATTGCTGAAATTTCTGTCCATATCAACAAATTTACATTAGATTAATGATTAAATTCCTATTGTAAAATTAATGCATAACTGATGAAAGGAAAAAATCAAGGATCGTATCAATCCACAAGGCGCATCGATAGTCGATGTGGTGACCTCACAATAACTCCCAATCAATTAGAGATTAACCCACGATAATGAATAAGTCAGTTAAGTCCCAAAAATGTCAGTTAAAATTATTAACTTTACCATAGAATGCATAGTGTATAAGCATGTAGAGGTCGAACTACAGAGAGCAAGAAAAATGGGTAGCATATAGGTATTTATGTACAATCCAGTCATCCTTAAATGAATCCTCTTTTTGTGGGTTTTTAATTTTATAAATTTTTTATTTTATTTTTGCTTTTATGATTTTTATGTTGTTCTTGTATTTTATATTATTTTTTTATATTTTTTGTTTATATTCTAAATTACAAAATATAGATATAAAGATATATATATATATAAGAGGAGAGAGAGAGAGATTATGTATTGGTATATATATACACTTAAAATATGTAAACATAATATTCTTTTTTGTTTTTGGGCTTTTTATATTTTTATATTCTTTTGTTATTTTTCTGGAATTTTACTAATTTTTATGTATTTTTAATTCCAAAAATGTCCCTAATAGGTGACTAATTAAATAGGCTGAACATAATTTGGGTTTTAAAATATAAAATAAGTCCCAAAATCACCTAAATCAATTTTAATACTTTAAATAATAATATATAAATATTTATAAAATGGGAAAACATATTTTTCGTATTTTTGAAGAGTTTTTATATTTTTTTAGGATTTTGGAGCTTCTTAAAATTTTTATATTTTCTTTTTCTATTTTTAGGTTTTTTCATTTTCTGGACTCAATAGATATATAAGTACATCATATATAATATTTTAGTAATTTTTCAAAATGTTTTTATATTTTTTGGTATTTTATAGTTTAAACAGGGATTAAAGGCACCCATTTCCATTTTTAAACATTAGATAAAATGCAAAAATGCATGTTAAAAATGTGGGTGTGAAAATACACTGCATGAAGCATTTAACCTTATTTTTTGGTATTTTTAGGAGCAAGCTAGATATTTTTAATAAATACATGAAGCACAAACAATAAAACGGCCTGGCAGGGACATTTTTACAATTAAAATAAATTACAGGGGCTACATTGCAAATATGCCAACTAGACCTGGCCAAATTGCGGGTCGGGCCGGCCCATGGGCCGGGCCGAGGTTAAAAAACCTTTGTCCAAGGCCCGCCCATGGGCCCCCATGGCCCATTTTGGTCATTTTCCATTGATTTTTAATGGTATTTAATACATATAGATGATTTTATTAACACCAACTATACTTTATATAACTAATATACATAGTCTACATGTTACTTGACATGTAAACTATTGAATTTTATTTAAAACTAGTGTCACAAATGAAAAACTTAAAGCATATCATATTAATACATGTACAATTTGACATATATTTATATATTTTTTATTTTTTGCGGGCCGGGCCGGGCCGGCCCATGCTTAAATCTCGAAGCCCAAGCCCAGCCCATGAGCGGGTTGGGCGGGCGGGCCCCCAACCCGATGGCCAGGTCTAATGCCAACAGAATAAAACATTATCTAATTTTCTAGAACCATTTAATAATATGAAAAAACCGCCAGGGCATGCTTACAAAAATTCACACGCCTCACGTGGGACAGCACGTGATCCAGAATCGGAGGGACCCGAATGTAATTTTCAATAACTATAAGGGCCTCTGTGCAAAATTTCCCCCAAGTCACGTGACAACACATGACTCGGCTGGGAAGGACCTAAACATAATATACATTTAGTACAGGGGGTTTATGCAAGTAACCCAATTATTTTTAACGTTACAATTATTTTACAGAACTAAATAATAATTACAAAAAGTACGGGGGAGGATTTAGGAATTTACCCCTCAAATGGGCTCTCCACGTCCGACGAGGTTCTCCGCAGCTGTTGAGGTGCTCAAGAAGACCTAGGACCCCATGAATCGGTCCAGCAAGCTCGGGGAAGCATGGGGGGCCCTGGGGTCTTGCAGGTAGGGATGAGCATTGGGTAGGGTCGGCCCGGCCCAGCCCAATGCCCGGCCCGATCAAGCCCGGCCCAGACCCGAGCCCGAGTAATAGCTGGGCGGGCCTGGGCTCTTTTTTTGGCCCAATTAGAATTTCGGGTCGGGCTTGGGCAAGGAGGGCCCGAGCCCGAGGCCCGTGGGCCGGCCCGACTATAGGCCCGCCCCGAGCCCGCATATATGCCCGACCCGACTTGCATTTGTTCTTGTCAAGAACATAAGCAACCCAGATGCTCCTTATCTAGGAAGCACGGTTGTACAGTCCCATAATATATAGCATTGTATTATTTTAAATAATGACAATATATAGAAATCAATACTATAACCAGCATAATACACTGTACACATATGCTGATCATTGCTCTAAAACAGCTTCAGCTCATACCTCGGGATCTAAAAGAACACATCCACAAAAGCATCTGATTCTGCTAAACTTCTAGAGAACTTCACCCTGCAACATTTGGGGAACTGCAATCCTGCTTGCTCGCAACTTAGCTTTGTAATATGTGGGCAAGAGCTCACATCAAGGCACTCTAAGGATGTGCAGTACTTAAGAAGCAAAGCAACAGCAGAAACTGTGATTCTTGAGCAATTGCTTGCCTTCAAAGCCTTCAAACCATATGTAAAATTTGCCTGACTCAATGCATAAAAAGATGAATCAGTCACCCTTTCACAACAGCTTATGTCTAAAGCCACTAGGTTTTGGCAGGTTGCAAGGATGCAGCCCAAGGCCAAGTCACTACGGTTTGGACCCATAACGGGCCGGCCCGAACCCGGCCCGACCCATTTAATTGCAGGCGGGCTCGGGTTTGGGCCACATACCCAGATATCTCGCGGGCTTAGGCCCGGCCCGTTGACCCGAAAACCGAAATCGGGCTCGGGTCGGGCTAGCTTGGGCCCGGCCCGACCCGGCCCGATGATCATACCTACTTGCATGCGATCAAGTCGAGTCCCAAGGGGCTCCGTTTAGCGTATGACCTGCACCAAAAGAACGAGGGGCTCGAGGGGATCTCCCTTGACCAAGGGGTGAAGCTGAAGAGCTCAAAACGCGAGGTGGGTGGCGAGGTCCGATGACGCAGAAGAAGAGGACCTCGATTCGCAGAGCAAGGAATGCTCTGGTTGCTTAGGTATGTTCGGGAGATGGAGAACGCGAAGGACAATGAAATGATGATGATGATGCGAGAGTCGGATCATGGGTAGATCCGGTTATAGAGGTTCGCCGAAGCTGAGCTCCGGCGAACTTCGATCTGGCCCTAATCGAGCACATACGGTCCTAAAGACTAAACTAACTACTGGATTACACACTAGAAGAGAAAACTAAGCAATCAAACTAGGTAAAACAACTCTTATACCTGGCTTGCGTCCAGGGAGCAGGACGGTCGCCGGAGCGCATCCTTGGGTGCTGCCCTCGACTCCTCCGACCTGCTGACGCTTCCAGGAGGACCCCCCTGTCACGAGGGTGCTCTAAGGACTGGAAACGAAGGTGGAAGAAGACCAATAGGAGACCAAATTTGAGAAGGGGGAGGAGGCTTCTTATTTATACACAAGATTCACACCCTTATTGATCGCCCTTTTCGATCGAATCGGCGCCATGTACTATGAATCAAGGGATAGGGCGTGTATCTAGGATGTACAAGGACCAATTTTCATGAAGGGTCCCGTCTCTCTCAAGCTACACAATTTGCATGAAAAGTCGGGGAAGTGGGGGCTCTCTTGATCTGTCAGAGGCGCATGTCTAGGTCCAAGGAGTTGATTGCGGTCAACTAATGGCGGCCTGCCATTGGTCCACGGAGGCCGCTAGAAGACAAAACAACAGAGATTAATAAAGATTAATTAATTTAAATCAGTAAATGATTTTATTATTTTTCAAATATAAAATAAAAAATGTTTATTAATTAATGTAATATTTTATTATGATTTTTACTTATTTTTTGATGTATTTTCTTATAAGTTTATTTTAATGGTGTATTTATAAGTGTATTTACATGTATTTTGTATAATTTATTTTTATTTTGTATACTTTATTTTATTATTTTATTCTCTTATTTTACAAATTTATAACTTATTTTTATATACCTAAATTTATTTTTATGAGTTTATTTGCATATTTAAATAAATAGATATATATAATATGTAGGTATACTTATAGGTATTTTACTTGTATGTTATATACATTTTATTTATTTAATGAATTTTATTGGGTTTTCTTTTAATTTCAACATGTACATGTATTGTGTATATTATTTAAATAATTATAAAAATGTAGATTTTATAAAAATAATGAATCATGGATATAATGAATATTTTAATCGGTATCATGCACAATGAGGGCCAAAAACCTAACTTTCATAGATGAGCTCCAAAAATTATGAAACCAATTTTATTAAAGAGCTCTTGAAAGGTTATATACAATCAAAGTGATTTTGGGGGATTTTGACTTTTTATTTGCAAAATACGGGTCTGTTAAGTTGAGATTCTAGCTTTCTATTCTGTATATCAAATGCACACTGTGTATCATTTTTGTATAAACTAAATTTTGTCTTTTTATTTACATTATTATCTACAATTTCATGTACAAAATTTCTTTATTTGATGAATAACTAATTAGATACAAAATAGGGGCCAAAAATGCATAAATCAAGAATGAATAAATGAAATATTTATTGTATTCTCGTCCCTTATCTCCTTCTACTTTATTCCTTGTCGACCAATTCCATTCTGGCCTTGGTCTCGGGGTCAGGGTCACCAAATATTTGCAATATTTTGTTCCTTTTTCTTTTCTTCTCTTTATTCTATAATTTTGGCATTAAAAACCTTATTTTATGTACACTTAATATCATAAATGATTAATGCTATTATAGACAAATTGATGCTATTTACATGCATTTGCTTGGGTTTTTGAGGCCAAAATAATAGAATAAAGGTGATTAAATGGAGATTCATCACCCCCCTATACTTGCCTTTGCTAGCCCCCTAGCAAATACTTATGCAATAAGTACAAAAAGAATAAAGAATAAGAAGAAGAGAAGAAAAAGAAGATTGAAAAAGATGGAGTGACTAGGATTGCTTTCAGTGCAATATCTTTCCTTACAAAATCATAATTTGGAGCTTCTGTTAGACCTTGGGTGTGAATGTGTGTAGAACCTAGTCGGGAACCAACTTTAAAACACAACAGCCTTCAAGAGTCACATAACTCGATTCAGCCCACCTCAATAGCCTGGTCAGAACTGGCCTACGTCATACGCAGACCCGTATGACTATGAAGCTTACTTGTACGGTGTAAGTGATTGTGGCTCTCCCCATCTGAAATGACAAAGAAACTGACTTCTCCAGAATGACAACCCAATGATTCCCCAGTCCAGCCCTCTGTCGTCGAGGAGCAGGGTATTCCCTTCTAAGTTCAAGTGGCATCCAACTCAAGAGAAGGAGGTGAAGAAGAGAATGGACGGTAGCCAGTGTAGCTACCTATTCTGGGATGCAAGACCAGTGTAGTCAAGTCATCCAGCTGCAGACTCACATGGTATAACTTTGATGCTCGAGCTTGCTTATTTTCTGTACAACATACATGCATACTCCGCCGGACACTTTTATTTTTATTTTCAAGCCTGTCCACTTTTTTTGGAGTTTCTTTCTCCCTTTTTTTTCTTTTTTTTTCTTTTTTTAAACATACGATCTACAACAGCATTTACATAAGGACTTTTTCCTCTTGACCCAGAAGACTATCCCTCTTTTGAAGCTTTATTGCAACCCACACTCTCCTGTCATTCAGCTTCATTGAAATTGGGCCAGGTTGGGGTGCACTTCCCTCCCTAGACGAGGACGAATGTTTTCACCCGTGTGCGTCTCAGACTGGAAAATCCAACCCCCTCACCACTCCAACTGAGTTGAGCCAAGTGAAAGGTGCAAGTGTCCAAGTTAGGTTATGGCCGACAAGAGTCGTGCGTGTGTCTTGAAAAGTTCTATTTAGTCAGTTGAGGTGACTTGAACCTAGCCCTGATATCTCAAAGAATTAAGTCTGAATAGACCTGAAGTACCTTAAACCTAGTTCCCATAAGGTTCTAGTGCAGTTAGGTGTGGTAAGGTGATGTCGCTCCCGCACCCTTAGTTAATTCGGTCAATTTAATGTCCAAATCAAGTTAAAGTCGTTCGTTGCAGTCGGATACGAGAGGGAATATCAAAAACCACTTATCGATTAATATGAAGTTAATTTTAAGCAGCAATTTTTTTTACTTGGTGAAGTCCAAGGTCGAACTCAGGGAGGCAACTGTCTCCTTAGGTCAAATTTTAGCAAAATCCAAGTGTGAGATTTTCGGGGAATATATTTTTGGTCTTTTTCAGCTTTTCTATGCAATACACATGCAAAATCAGGCCAAATTAAATGTTAATTCAGAAAGATGGTCAAATTAATTTCAAAAATTATGAAACTTGGCCAGATTATGAAATGGGATGAAATTAGGCTACTCTATTTTTTTTGTAATTTTTAGATGCACAGATAATAAAATATGCAGACTTTAGTGAAAATAACTAAACCAATTTTAATAATTATCAAACGATGATATTTCTCAGAAATAAAATTAATCCAAATAGGTCTAATTGAGAGCTATCCAAATCAACTTAAATTTCGTTAAAATACTTCACGGTTGATTAATTAAAATTCGATTAAGGTTTTCACTAAATGATTTTTCTATGACAAACTACACGTGCAAATGATGTGAATTTTGGATATGTTGTAGCATAAACTTAGATCTACCAAAGATGATTTTTCAGAGATTTTTCGACAAGCAGAGATTACACAATCAAGTAATCAATCAAAATGGGTAAAATACTACAATTTTCCACCAAATTAATTTCAATAAATACTCTGCAAATCATAAAAATACAAATAAATGCTATGATGGTAGAACAAGAGTTATACTACACAATGCAATTTTCGGAATTAAAAATTGATGACAAAATGACAACAAAATAAATGTGCAAATACAAGGGCGTGAATGCAACACAGGAAAAAAAAATATGAATTGAAATGGTGAACAGGGACTTACATGCAATTTTTGGAAGCTTGAAATTTTTTTAAGAACTTGCAAAGGGGTGCAAGTATCCCCTTTGCAAAGTCCCCTTTTTTTATTCTCCGATGTTGCCTCCTCTGTTTTGCTTGCTGGAACAGGGGAGCTTTGGAGGAGGACCTTCACGGAGCTCGCGGGGCAGCGCTCGGCGTCGACGGCGGAAGGTGACTGCGGGAGGAGGTGCGGGCGGCGCCCAGCTGCGCGCGGAGGCGTGAGGGGGCGAACGGGGTGCGCCTGGAGGTGGGATCCAGCTGAAGTTGCGCGCCTGTATGTGGGAGGCACGCGCGTGGTAGCGCGGGAGGCTGTGGAGGATGGCGTGGGGCCGCGCAGAGGCGGCGCGCGCGAGGAGGTGGGGGTGCGACGCTCGGCGCGGTCGCTGGAGGCCTGGTGGAGGGCGGTGGCGCACTGGAGCTGGCGGCCTGGACAGTGGAGGTCAGGCGCGCGATGGGGTGCTGTGAGTGCGGTGGAGGCGCACGCGCGGGAGGACGATGGCCGCGGAGGTGCGCACGGCTGGTGGCGAGCGAGGGTGCACCGTGCACGAGGTGACTTGGACGGTGGACAGCGGCCGAGGAGGAGCCGCACTTGCTGCCAGGAGGGTGGTGCAGCGGTGGAGATGGGCCTGACAGCTGCTTGGGCAGCCCGCGTCGTAGGCGGCGAGGGGGAACGGCCGACACACGGCCAAGGGTCGTCGGGGCAGAGGTGGGCGCGAGTGGGCTGATGGGGTGTGTGCGTGTGGCGTGGTGAAGGGAGGAAGAAGAAGGGGGGATTTCACCACCTCCCCTGTTCTTCATGCATTTGTTTAGTTGGGCGCAAATAACCGACGAATCGATTGATGAAATTTATTCGGAAAAATAAATAAAAATCACCGTTGCGTTCGCAACATGCGATTTATCCATTGATGTGTGATCGGTTTTGCGATTGGATGAATGAACGATGATGAAATTAAGAGAGAGAAAGGTATGAGGAAGAAGAAGAAGGAAGAAAATTACCTGGATGTGGAATGGTGCCTGGGAAGGGAGAAGCAAAGCTTCTCAGGTCGTCGCTCGACGCGCGACAAGAGGAGCTCGGGCAGCGGCGGTTTGCGGCTGCGGCGGTGGACGGAGGGCCACCGGATCTCGCCTAGAGGAGCAGGGTCGTCGCTCACCGTTGGCACTCTCTCCCTTGCTGTCACCAAAGAAGAAATGGAGCTCTCCTCTCCCTAACTATGAAGATGGCGGATGGAGATGAATGGAGGAGGGTGAGGGCATTATAAAGAGGAAGAGGAGGTTGGAGAAGAGATGGAGAAGGTGGAGAAGATGGGGTGGAATGAGAGGTGTCGTAGGTGGCCTCTCCCTTAAGTTAAGGGAGAGTGGGAAGGAATGGGTAGAGAGGAGAGAGATGATGCCACTTGGCGCGCTAGGATGCGGCCATGTGGCATTTATTTAATAAAATGCAAAAACCAAGGAGTTGACACGTGGTGGCTTCCGGAGCCACCACGTGTCGCTCCCAGAAAAATCCAAAGTTGGAATGGAAAGAAAAATAAAAAAAACGTAACAAAAGGGCTTAAATCAAAAAGTGTTCAACACAAAAGTTACTCGTCTTGACGAGATCTACAACTTTCGTGAAGGGCTGAAAATCAAACGAGATCATCTGTACAAAAACGTATTTTTGGGTGGTACCTTATAGGTATAAAATACCACATTTTATCTTTTGCATTTTTTTGTCATTTTTCAATAAGAGAAAAATCAAAATAAAAATAGATAAAATATGAGGAAAATATTTACAACTTAATCTAATTTTTTTGGATTTTTAGTAATTAAGAAAATAAAAAGATAAAATGGAAGGGCAAAATGGTCAATATGTACAATGTACAACAGGGGCCCAAAACCCAAGTTTTGCATACGAGATCCGATTTTAATGAAATTAGTCTTGTTTCGAAGGTCTTTGAATGTATATTACTTTAAAAGTGAGTAGACCTCAATCGGACACTGTATGAGAGAGATATGTGCATTTTAAGGTTCATTATTTCAAACTTGGATTGGGGTTTTATTGGTCGATTTTACAAGTTAATATTTTTTTGATATTTTTTCTTTATTAATGTTAGTAATATATACACTATGGAGTTGATTTTATTGGATTTGGAGTTAGTATAAAATATATACAAATAGGGTATTTTATCTAATATACAGGTGAATATTTACAAGTGAAATTGGCTTCTTATTTTATGCAAATATGAATACTAAAATGCAGATATTATCAATGTATGCATGAATGCTAATTATGCGATATAAGTAGAAATATGCCTCTAATTACTCGGGAACACAGCTCTATTTTCAACTTTTAGAGTGATGAATCGTAGATTCATCATAAGGTCCAACCAAGCTCCAATTTTAGACTTTATTGGATTGGTTCAATCATCAAGCTCACTCAAAAAAAATATGAATGATATGCACATGCTATGCACACTGAATGATGCAGTTTTTCATAATGAATTTAAAAATCAAAGAATCTTTTTACAGAAAGAATTTTTACACATAAAATCTTGGCACAAAAAGTATGTACAACTATTTACACAGACATGCGATTTTATTTTACAAGCTTAAAGAATTTTAAAGAATTTATAGTATTATCCTATTTATTCTCGATACATATATGTGTACAATTGGTAAAGGCCTTTTATTTAATGGCTTTATAGATAGGTTCATTTTTATTCATTTATTTATTTATTTATTTGAAAACATTTTCGAAACTATAGTACACGATAATTTTTTTGCAAGCATTTACAAACATTTGAAAACCATTTTGCAAAGATTTATCACACTATGTATATATATTTTCCACAATAATTTTTACAAACATTTTTCAAACCATTTGCACATAGGTTTTCAAATCCTTTATTTCACACAAAGAAAAAAATTTTACAAACAAAGCAATTTTACACAGGTTGAAAACGTTTCACAGCAAGTTTTCCAAACAATTCACACCATTTTTCAAATCATTCTGTAAAAGTATCTAACCTGATTTATTAATCAGTGTATACAAAGAAAGACCACAATTTATGTATAAAATGGTTTAGGCTCTTATAAGTTTTATTTGGAATTATTGCTTATTCTTGCATGAGAAATATTTGTGTAAACTCCTCAGTCTTATTTGATAATCATTTTCAAAAGATTTCGAAGACTATAGTCCAACATATTTTTACAAGCATGTACACACACTTGAAAATCATTTTGCTAAGGTTTTCCAAACAGCATATATAAATTTTTCAATTATTTTTGTAACCATTTTTTCAAACCATTTGCAAATCACTTTTCAAACGTTTTTATTTCACTCAAAGAAAATAAATTTTGCAAACATAATTATTTACAAAGGTTGAATACTTTTTACAAAATAATTTTCAAATACTTTTCAACAGATTTCTTCACAAGGAGGACATTTTTGCACAAATCGTTTTTCCTGATTTATTAATCAGTAAGGGTAAAAAGAATTTGAGGAATTTACAATCATCTTTTATTATAGTAATAGAAATACTTTTATCATTACTTTTAGCTTGAGGTAGTATTTTATGTACAATATGAGTTTTGACTTATAGTATATACGTAGTATATACGCCCCCCTATACTTAGATGGAGCTATGTCCTCATAGATCGAAGAGAAAAGAGAAGACATAACTCGTACTGAGTATAGACAAGTCTAAAGAATATACGAATAATAGATGAACGAATGAGAAGTCGACCGTCCCCCTATACTTAGGATCAAGTAATCCTAAGTATAGCAGACTGTACACAAAGCAGGGAGGGGAAAAACAGATCGTAGATTGTCTCCCCCTATACTTAGGGTAAGATACTCCTAAGTATAGACAAGAAGAGAAGACAATGGAGAGGATCAAAGAATAGAGAAACTCGGGGTGCACCCCCCCTATACTTAGGATAATGTGTGTCCTAAGTATCAAAGGCTGTCAACAAGGGGCGACACTTTTTTTTTCGATAGAAAAGGAAAAGAAGAAAAGAAGAAAAGAAGAAATCCGATGAATAGTTTTTGAGGTGCAGTGTCTGAATCTTCTGATGCTGACAATGTCGTGGCTATGTCATCAAGGTGTAGAAGCTGGATGGAGTCGACAACGGTCAAGAATGTATCATGCTCGAGGTAAGGCTTTAGGAGTTGACCGTTGATGACCAATGGTTGTGCGTCAGGGGACAATTCTGATATGGCGATACTTCCATTGTCACTCACTTCACGAACTCGGAATGGCCCTGTCCATTTACTCTTTAATTTGCCCGGGATGATCCGTAACTTTGCATCAAATAACCACACATTCTGTCCAACTTCAAAGGTTTTTCGTCTGATGTGCGGGTCATGCCAATGTTTCACCTTTTCCTTGTACATCAATGTGTTATCGTATGCATAGTCTCAGAACTCCAAGAGTATGTTCAGATCATCTTTTCTTTTCTGACCACTTTTCCGTGAGTCCTAATTGCACATGCTGATGGCCCATAAAGACTTGTGAATTAATTCGACGGGCAGATGGCATGGCTTCCCATATACAAGACGGTAGGATGACATACCCAAGGGATACTTGTAGGCAGTTCTGTAATCCCAGAGGACTGAGTCCAAGAGTTGAGACCTGTTCTTTCTGTCAGATCGTACAAGTTTCTGAAGGATCGTCTTGATTTCTCTTTTTGATAATTTGGCCATGCCATTGGTCTGCGGATGATAAGGGGATGCGACACGATGGTCAATGTTGTACTCCTTCGTTAATGTCTTGACCTCTTTGTTAATGAAATGGCTACCCCCATCTGATATGAGAATCTTCAGAATCCCGAACCGCGTAATAATGTTGTTTCTCAAGAATCGGCACACCGTCCGACTGTCAGCGGCTCGAGCGGGAATAGCTTCAACCCAACGACTCACGTAATCTACGGTGAGGATGATGTGCTCAAAACCTTGACTGTTAGGGAAAGGTCCCATGAAGTCAATGCCCCATGCATAAAAAACAACTGCTATCCGAATGATCTTCAGGGGTATCGAATCCTTTGCAGTGAGTGTACCCTTCAATCTCTGGCAGTCAATGCATCGTTTGACGAATAATGCTGCATCCTTGAATAGTATGGGCCACCAGAAGCCATACTGAAGTTCTTTAGCTGTCGTACGGTCTCCACAGTGATGTCCACCATATTCGAGCAAGTGACAATGCTCGAGGACACTATAATGCTCCTTCTGAGGTATGCACCTGCGCCAAATGCAATCCGCTCCTTCCCTGAATAGAAGAGGATCTTCCCATTGATAGAAACGGATGGTCGACATGAATTTAATTTTCTGATTCTTCATCCAATCCGATGGTGTTACCCCCGAGGTGAGGTAATTGACTATATCATCATACAAGGGAGGGAATCCACTGCTAAAATTGACTCATCAGGGAAGGTTTCTGTGATAGGTGCGTTGTTCAGGTGAGGCTCTTGCTGCTCAATTCAGGAGAAATGGTCTGGTACCATATTCTGAACTCTAGGCTTGTCCTTGATTTCCAAATCAAATTCCTGGAGGAGAAGAATCCATCGAATCAGTCTCAGCTTGGCATCCTTCTTCTGCTGTAGGTACCGGATAGCAGAGTGGTCTGTAAAATTGGTAACTTTTGATCCGAGCAAATAGGATCTGAACTTCTCGAGGGCATAAACCATGGCCAGCAACTCTTTCTCTGTCACAGTGTAATTTCTTTGTGCCTCATCTAATGTTTTGCTGGCGTAGTGAATGGCATAGGGCGCCTTGTCTTTTCTCTGTCCTAGAACAGCTCCGACTACATAGTCTGACGCATCAGTCATGATCTCAAAAGGGAGAGACCAATCTGGCGGCTATAGGACTGGAGCTTGAGTGATAAGCTCCTTTAGTTGATTAAAAGCAAGGAGAACTTGGTGATCGGTTTCCATGCATAAAAGCTTTGTTAGAGATCGGGTGATGCAGCTGAAATCCTTGATGAATCGTCTGTAAAACCCCACATGCCCCAGGAATGACCTTACATTTTTGACTGACTGAGGTGGCTCTAGATTGGCAATGACATCCACCTTTGTCGGGTCGACTTCCATGCCACGTTTGGAAACGACGTGACCCATCACAATCCCTTCGGTGACCATGAAGTGGCTATTTTCTCATGAAAGCACTAAGTTGACTTCATGACATTTCTGAAGAACTCTGTCTAGGTGCCCAAGATAAGAATCAAAACTGTCACCATAGACTGAGAAGTCATCCATGAACACCTCGAGAAAACTGCCTACCATCTCGGCGAAAACTGCTAACAAGCATCTTTGGAATGTCGCAGGTGCATTGCATAATCCAAAGGGAATTCTCCTGAAGGCATAGGTGCCAAACGGGCAAGTGAAGGTAGTTTTCTCTTGATCTTCGGGAGCGATTGGCACCTGGTTGTACCCGGAATACCCATCCAAAAAGCAGAAGAACTCCTTGCCTGCTAGTCTTTCCAACACTTGATCAATGAATGGTAAGGGGAAGATGTCCTTCTTAGTTGTTGCATTAAGACGGTGGTAGTCAACACACACCCGCCGGGATGTTGGTACCCGAGTGGATATTTCCTCTCCTTTATCATTGGTAACCACGGTAAGCTCGGATTTCTTTAGAAGCACATGCAGTGGGCTTACCCATTTTGAATCGGAGATGGGATAGATGAAGGCTGTGTCACACCATTTCATGATTTCTTTCATGACGACGTCCCGGAGATTTGGATTCAGTCTTCTTTGGAATTCGCGGGACTGCTTGGCATCTTCTTCCAGATAAATGTGGTAGCACAAGGCTGGATTTATCCCACGGAGATCTGATACCCACCAACCAAGTGCCTTGCGGTTCTTTTCTAGAACCTCGAGAAGTCGAGATTCCTGCTCCAGATTCAGCCCACTGCTGATGATGATCGGATACATGTGTTCCTCACCCACGAGGAATGCATACTTCAGACCTGACGGAAGTGGCTTGAGTTCCGATTTTGATCTGTCCAACTTGTTGGTCACTTTAGACACTATACTGGTGGTAGGATGTACTTCTTTGATGGAGCTACCATCCTCAGTCTTCTGTTGAGACCCTGATGATGTGCCGAACTGTTTTGTACTATGCTCATTGTGTTCGGGCTGGAGTAAATTCTCGAAATCACATAGTTGCGCCAGCATCTGAGAATCTGTCTCCCAAGAATCATCGGAGCATGGATCAACTGTGCTTTCCAAGTCCTCCTCGAGAGTAAGGATTTCTCGGGTCCATGAATCATTCAAAGACAATGATGAATCTCTGATCTCTACAATAAAGTCACAATCTGCTTCTGACACTGCATAGCTCTCATCAGTCGTGGCGTTCGGCCCTCTGATCATGTCTATAGTGATCTTCTTGTTGTTCGAGTTGAAAGTGATCTTGCCAGACTCGTAATAAAGCACGACGCCTGAGGTACGTAGGAATGGTCGGCCAAGGATGATAGGGGTCTGGAGTAAGGGTGCGGGTGAGTCCATATCAAGGACTACAAAATCAACCGGGAATTGCATCTCCCGTACCCTAACTACAACGTCTTCCAACAGACCTCTGGGTTGCTTGATGGATCGGTCAGCGAACTGAAGGATCATTCGTGTCTGCTTGAGCGGTCGCAGCCCAAATTCTTGCATTGTTGATGATGACAAAAGGTTGATGGAAGACCCGCTGTCAAGGAGAGTGCGCTCGAAGACTTGATCAAAAATCGCACAACTGATAAGAGGTGCTCCATTGTCCTGCTTCTTCTGTGGGAGGTTGCTGATGGCCGCAACTGTGGCCAAGGTGAGGACGTGCTTCTCAACTTGTTGGCGTCTGTTCTTTCGTGCTGGTCGACGCCTGCTGGTACATGCTTCTTCAAACCTTTTTTGACAGCTCGCATGTATTCCATGGCCTTCATTAAGGAAATCTCAACAATTAAGTTATCTATTATTTCTGCAACTCCAGGATCAGACAATGCACTCTTTCTTTTTGCATTTTTTTGGATTTTTCAATTGCATTAGGAAAAGGAATATGTACATCACTAATAGGCGAAGTAGAGTTCTTGTTTACATCATAACTATCACCCACAAATTGTTGTACATTCGGACTACAAAAAGGAGTACAAACTGGATCTTGAGATACTGGTGCTAATGGGCGAGCAAAAATTAGGGCGTCTGCTCCGTCGGCTGGTGAAGGATCGCTGGTGCTGGCGGCTCCTCCGAGGCTGGTGCGGCTTTGCTTCGACTGCAAACTTCTTTTTGTTGTTTTGATTTTCCTGTTGTTTTTGTATTTTTGGTTGAGGGTGCTGGTGCTGCAAGACTGCTGGAATGGCTTCTCCTTCTTCTTCTTCCTCGTCACCCGCCCCGTAGCTGGAACGACTGATGCAGAAGATGACGATCCACCTGATTCTTTATTCTCCCCATTCTTGATAGCAGACGGAGGCAAGTCCCTACCGTTCCTGAGAGTGACAGCATTAGAACAAACAATATTGTCATTTTCTGACTCTACAAACGCAGACAGGACATCACATTTTACCTGCTCATTCTTTTTAAAGCTATTGAGGTTGGCTTCGACCTGAGCTGAGAAGGTGGTCTTGGTGGCAGTCAACTCGTCGAGCCTCTTGGTCATATCTGCTAGCCCTTTGATGAGTTAGGCCAAGAAATCCATGGTTGGGTTCACAGGAGTTGCCTCTAAAGATTCAGCGTGCAGACCACGCTGTTGCTGCATGTGCGGGTGCTGAGGCAGTTGTTGGTGGTGCTGGGGTGGTGCAGGAAGCTGAAATTGCTGGTAAGAGGGAGGAGGATACTGTTGGTATTATTGAGGTGGGGCGGTCGCATACTGATGGAAAGGCTGTGGCTGACGGTACTGCGGCTGCTGATAATGCTGATTCTGCCTCCATTGATTTGCATATGGGGGTGGCTGATGGTATTGTGGTGGCGGCTGTGAGGGCTGCCCAAATCGACCACCTTAAGGTTGGTGGTAGTGTCGGTTGGCCGGTAGCTGACCCTAAGGTTGTCCAATAGGACAGGTCGTTTGTGCTTCGTTGTTCCAAACCCCGTTGACTTCTTGAATCAGGGGTGGTGGTGGGAAAACTGGATCGGATCCTGCTGCAAAATCTGGTTGGTACACAACCATCTGCTGCTGCGGCTGGCCCTGGTCGGGCGCCTGCACATAGTACACGTGCTGGACTGTCGGTGGCTGCTGGCTGGGATGAGGCTGTTGTGGCGGTGGTAGGTCGTCTTTCTTCTCAGCTGAAGCTTCTGATGGTACTGTCGACTGAACAGAGTTGATGGTGCCCACTATCAGTTCTAACTATTTGGTGATCTGATCTAGCTTATCAAGGTTTTGAGTCCTCTTTTCGATCACAACAAGTTTTTCAAGATCTTGTGATCGCTTCTCAATGATATCAACCTTCGAGAGATGGCCCCCAATGATACTGAGGTTGGAGCTCTCATCTCTCTCTGCCTCACGAGACGCTGCCATGTGTACTTGTTCCTGGAGGATCTGGGGCTACTTCTGGTATGCCTTTGATGAAGAGAGGGCGGCCTCTCCTTTGGCAATTTCTTCGAATATCTGCCAGACTACATCTTCATCCTTATTGAAGTGTGAACCCCCACAGGCTGCGTCAACGAGCCTTTGGCTCTCAATGTTCAGGCCCCCAAAGAAGTGTTGGACCAGGCTGGTCTTAGGAATCTCATGATGGGGACATTTCTCCTGCAGATCTGTGAATCTTTCCCAGGCTTCATGTATGGATTCGTGCGCTCCCTAAGAGAAGTTACTGATACGTGCTCGCATCTGGTTGAGCCGGTCGAGAGGATAAAATTTGTGCAGGAAAGCTGACTTCAGTTCCTCCCAAGTGGTTACAACCTGCCACAAATGGTTGACCCAATAGAGGGACTTGTCTTGCAAGCTGAAGGGGAATTCCATCATTTTGACAATGTCCAGAGGGACATTTGGATAGTGGGTAGTTCGGCAGATGCGAGAGAATTGCCGTAGGTGAATATATGGCTCTTCACCTGTGTTACCATGGAAAGCTGGAAGAAGAGCGAGGAACTGGGGTTTCAGCTCAAAGTGAGCATGCACCGGTGGAATGAGGATCCACTCTGTCATCTGGCTTTCTCCAGGATTATAAGTCTCCTTTAGTGTAGGTTTAGGTATCCCATGTCCTGGCTCTCCCTCGTCATCCGAAGGGATATCACCTCCTCATCGTCCTCCTCCTCCCTCGTGTCTGTTCATTACATCATTCAGCATATCGTGAAAAGCAGTCTGTGCTAGGGCCAACTCGGTCAGTTGTTGTTGAATAGCTTGGATGGATGCCAACAATTGTGCATTGACCTGATTTCGATCAGGCATCTATCCTTGCTTTGGTTGGGGTGGCTGCTGACCCTTGCCCTTCCCTTGAGGAGCCATGTTAGGGTCTGAGTCTGAGGAAATGAATTCTGTATTAGGATCCAGGGCTTGGTCTGTCTTCTATCTGCAGAATGAGAGAATCCTCATCAGTCCACTTCACAATATCATTCAGTTGTCATGATGGATCTGGAATCAAGGTCAATTCCAGAATGTTATGAACGGAAAAGGATATGGGTTGTGATCGACTTCCATTCACAATGGCGAAGATGGGACAAAAATGATCCTGGTTTATTGGGTGGTCAAAAGGAAGGTAGAAGGCGATGAGTCTGGAGATCAATCCATAAAGTTCGGGTCGGGTTCTCGGGAATCGCCTCAAATTTATTGGTGAAGTCGAGTCCATGGAATCAATGTGGGTGTCGGCTGAGTCCCGACGGGAATCATCCATAGATCGAATTTGCGAAGCAAGAGAGGATTGTATGTTGGAGGAAGGATACGATGGTTAACGAGGAGTAAAAAGGAATGTAAAACAGTAGAAAGGCTCGAACTGAGCGGGGGTCAAAGGAGAATATTACAACAAAATTTACGCAAAGGCGCGGGACTTGATCTTTCAACCTTAATCTAGATCCATACAAACACAATACAAGATTGGGTTCACCAACTCACGCCATGTGGAGCCGTAAAGGTTCGGCTACTTATTATCTTGTCAATTTTAGAGTTGTTATTTCAGGCATATCTTTTAACAAGTCCTTAGCACGCTACCCATATAGGAGATAGAGTACTGCCAGAAAAGTATCCCGTACTTGTCCTCCTCCTTTGTAACCTGTAGTCTATACTTTTTAAGGTCCTTGTAACCCTTCCTGTATCCCTACTTAGCCAAAGAAATAGAGAGAGGAAGCCAATAGGCGAAACCGATACTTCGGTTCTCGCTCGCAACGGAATCACCCGTGAGCGTGCAAGAACCTACTCGGACGCAAGACGATGATACAGACACCCCGTGAAGGCGTGGCCTATGCTCGATACTTCGGACAAGGTCAATGCTCTACATAATAGAGAGTCATCAATGTCGACTAAGCCCTACTCACCTACGTACGATAGAAGCGTCAATACTTCGGAAATCTAGGCGATACACAAGACAGTTGCAAACTAGGATTTTGGCTCTATTCCTTATGGGACGTGCCTCGCTCAAGGGAGTGGGGTTTTGGTCCCCCTCCAAAGGTACTTGAAAACAATGAGGGCTTTATGAACCCAATACAATGATAGTCCATTACAAGTTTTAATTAAGGTCAAAGTTTATTTAGCAGTCCCCTTGTTTTAGTTTTTTGGGTTTTCACTTTTTTTGAGTCTGTTTCATACCAACGCCTGATGTTTTTGTAGATTTTCATTTATGTCCTAGGTGCTCAAAATCATAGGGAGATAGTGGAAAAGCCGTGCAAGTTGGTTCTATGATGGAAATCTCACCATTGAATCGAATGATGCATGCTGAGTTAGAAGACTTACAGTGCATCCCAGCTCTCTCCATGCGGTATACAAAACAGAATTTTTAAACCTATCTACATGACGGTGTGCAAGCGACAAAATCGTCCTAAACAGTAGCTGTTATTAATCGTGAAGAACCATATGTTGGTTATTTAAAGTCTAACCCTCGAGTCCGGTCTTGGAAACGTCTCGGTGCCCGCCACAACGGGTCCTGCCAACGCTGTACGACGTCTCTCACGGCACGTGGGTCTAACTCTAAACAACTAACATTTATTAGATTTGACTAGATCTATACGTAATAGTCTATAGGAACAGGCATTCTTATTAAGGTGTGGACCTAGCTACCGAGTCAAGCAACCTGAGTCTAGGGGCTCCATGCACACAAAACAAAGTAGAGAAAAGGCGGAAAGCTCGAAACTACGAGAAACAAAGAAAACAAGGCGGGAAAACATGAAAAAACCACGACGAAGCCCCCAGGTGAACAGACACCCGGGCACTGGACCTCGTTGTGAAGAGTAGAGTCCAAGTTATATTACATGCCAAAATTATCTCTCTCTCACAATAAATTACAAAATTTATCCTAATTACTTCAAGGCCTAGCTAATTCAAATCCCTTTGCATCCTTGGTGCTCTCTCCGGCTGGTCACGAAGTGAAGACCACCCTCCTCCAAGCTCGGCTGCCTTGACTTCCTAAGAAACCATCCTCGCATGGCGGGCCCTCGCAACAAGGTCACAAAGAGATAGAATTAATATAAGCTTGATTAATGAAATAAAGAATCAAGTAATTAATCAAAATAAATGAATGTGTATGTCACTAATAAAAAAATCATGTATAATTAAGCAATTTCAAATAAACAGCTATTCACATAATAAATGGTGAATAAATGAATTTTTATACAAGAATGACAAAGTATAATAGGCTACGCTCATTGCTCCCCGACAACGGCGCTATCTGATGAAAGGGAAAAATCAAGGGTCGTATTAATCCACAAGGCGGATCGATAGTCGATGTGGTGACATCTCAATAACTCCCAATCAATCAGAGATTAACCCACGATAATGAATAAGTCAGTTAAGTCCCAAAAATGTGAGTTAAAATTATTAACTCTACCATAGAATGCATAGTCTATAAGCATGTAGAGGTCGAACCACAAAGAGCAAGAAAAATGGGTAGCCTATAGGTATTTATGTACATTCCAGTCATCCTTAAATGAATCCTCTTTTTGTGGGTTTTTAATTTTATAATTATTTTATTTTATTTTTGCTTTTATTATTTTTATGTTGTTTTTGTATTTCATATTATTTTTTATATTTTTTGTTTATATTCTAAATTACAATATATATATATATAAGAGGAGAGAGAGATTATGTATTGGTATATATATATATACACACACTTAAAATATGTAAACATAATATATTTTTTTGGGCTTTTTATATTTTTATATTCTTTTGTTATTTTTCTGGAATTTTACTAATTTTTATGTATTTTTAATTCCAAAAATGTCCCTAATATGTGACTAATTAAATAGGCTGAAAATAATTTGGGTTTTAAAAAAATAAATTAAGTCCCAAAATCACCCAAATCAATTTTAATACTTTAAATAATAATATATAAATATTTATAAAATGGGAAAACATATTTTGGTATTTTTGAAGAGTTTTTATATTTTTTAGGATTTTGGAGCTTCTTGAAATTTTTATATTTTCTTTTTCTATTTTTAGGTTTTTTCATTTTCTGGACTCAATAGATATATAAATATAACATATATAATATTTTTGTAATTTTTCAAAATGTTTTATATTTTTTTGGTATTTTATAGTTTAAACAGGGATTAAAGGCTCCTATTTCCATTTTTAAACATTAGATAAAATGCAAAAATGCATGTTAAAAATGTGGGTATGAAAGTACACTGCATGAAGCATTTACCCTTATTTTTTGGTATTTTTAGGAGCAAGCTAGGTATTTTCAATAAATACATGAAGCAGATACAATAAAACAACCTGGCAGGGACATTTTTGCAATTAAAATAAATTACAGGGGATACATTACAAATATGCCAACAGAATAAAACATTTATCTAATTTTCTAGAACCATTTAATAATATACAAAAACCGCCAGAGCATGCTTACAAAAATTCACGCGCCTCACGTGGGATAGCATGTGATCCAGAATCGGAGGGACCAGAATGTAATTTTCAATAACTATAAGGGCCTCTGTGCAAAATTTCCCCCAGTCACGTGGGACAACAAGTGACTCGGCTGGGAAGGACCTAAACATAATATACATTTAATACAGGGGGGTTTATGCAAATAACCCAATTATTTTTAACGTTACAATTTTTTTACAGAACTAAATAATAATTACAAAAAGTACGGGGGAAGATTTAGCAATTTACCCCTCAACTGGACTCTCCACGTCTGGCGAGGTTCTCCGCAGCTGCTGAAGTGCTCAAGAAGACCCAGGACCCCATGAATCGGTCCAACAAGCTCGGGGAAGCATGGGGGGCCCTGTGGTCTTGCAGGCGATCAAGTCGAGTCCCAAGGGGCTCCGTTTAGCGTATGACCTGCACCAAAGGAATGAGGGGCTTGAGGGGATCTCCCTCGACCAAGGGGTGAAGCTGAAGAGCTCAAAATGCGAGGTGGGTGGCGAGGTCCGGCGACGCGGAAGAAGAGGACCTTGATTCGCAGAGCAAGGAATGCTCTGGTTGCTTAGGTATGTTCGGGAGATGGAGAACGCGAAGGGAAATGAAATGATGATGATGCGAGAGTCGGATCATGGGTAGTTCCGGTTACAGAGGTTCGCCGGAGCTGAGCTCCGGCGAACTTCGATCTGGCCCTAATCGAGCACATAGGGTCCTAATGACCAAACTAACTACTGGATTACACACTAGAAGAGAAAACTAAGCAATCAAACTAGGTAAAACAACTCTTATACCTGGCTTGCGTCCAGGGAGCAGGACGGTCGTCGGAGCGCCGCCTTGGGTGCTGCCCTCGACTCCCCCGACCAGCTGACGCTTCCAGGAGGACCCCCTATCACGAGGGTGCTCTAAGGACTGGAAACGAAGGTGGAAGAAGACCAAAAGGAGACCAAATTTGAGAAGGGGGAGGAGGCTTCTTATTTATACACAGGATGCGCACCCTTATTGATCGCCCTTTTCGATCGAATCGGTGCCATGTACTATGAATCATGGGATAGGGCGTGTACCTAGGATGTACAAGGAACAATTTTCATGAAGGGTGCCGTCTCTCTCGATCTACACAATTTGCGTGAAAAATCGGGGAAGTGGGGGCTCTTGTGATCTGTCAGAGGTGCAGGTCTAGGTCCAAGGAGTTGACCTGCGGTCAACTAATGGCGGCCTGCCATTGGTCCACGGAGGCCGCTAGAAGATAAAATAGCCGAGATTAATAAAGATTAAATAATTTAAATTAGTAAATGATTTCATTATTTTTCGAATATAAAATAAAAAATGTTTATTAATAAATGTAATATTTTATTATGATTTTTATTTATTTTTTTGATGTATTTTCTTATAAATTTATTTTAATGGTGTATTTATAAGTGTATTTACATGTATTTTGTATAATTTATTTTTATTTTGTATATTTTATTTTATTATTTTATTCTCTTATTTTACATATTTATAACTTATTTTTATATGCATAAACATATTTTTATTTTATTTTTATGAGTTTAATTGCATATTTAAATAAATAGATATATATAATATGTAGGTAAACTTATAGGTATTTTACCTGTATGTTATATACATTTTATTTATTTAATGAGTTTTATTGGGTTTTCTTTTAATTTCAACATGTACATGTATTGTGTATATTATTTACATAATTATAAAAATATAGATTTATAAAAATAATGAATCATGAATATAATGAATATTTTAATCGGTATCATGCACAATGAGGGCCAAAAACATAACTTTCACAGATGAGCTCCAAAAATTATGAAACCAATTTTATTAAAGAGCTCTTGAAAGGTTATATACAATCAAAGTGATTTTGGAGGATTTTGACTTTTTTTTGCAAAATATGGGTCTGTGAAGTTGAGATTCTGGCTTTCTATTCTGTGTATCAAATGCACATTGTGTATCATTTTTGTATAAACTAAATTTTGTCTTTTTATTTACATTATTATCTACTACTTTCATGTACAAAATTTCTTTATTTGATGAGTAAATAATTAGATACAAAATAGGGGCCAGAAATGCATAAATCAAGAATGAATAAATGAAATATTTATTGTATTCTTGTCCCTTATCTCCCCCTACTTTATTCCTTGTCGACCAATTCCATTCTGGCCTTGGTCTCGGGGTCAGGGTCACCAAATATTTGCAATATTTTGTTCCTTTTTCTTTTCTTCTCTTTATTCTATAATTTTGGCATTAAAAACCTTATTTTATGTACACTTAATACCATAAATGATGATTGCTATTATAGACAAATTGATGCTATTTACATGCATTTGCTTGGGTTTTTGAGGCCAAAATAATAGAATAAAGGTGATGAAATGGAGATTCATCTATAACCATGATTATTAGATCATTTAATTAAAGATGCAGAGAATTCGAACATGAATGTATTTGAAGCAATTCAAATTACTACAGTACACCTCATATCTGCTTAGCATGGCAAGGATGTTCCAACATCCCAAGTTAATCAAGTTACAATATGTGGAGCTCTAACCGAGATAACCAGGTTAATAACTCAGGTCACAAACCATGGTCCTATTAATATGAAGTTTCAACTTGCCGAGTTGATCAAAGTTATTACTGTTAACTACAAACCTACGTAAGAAAGGGGGACTCTCCAGGGGCAATTATCCTTCTGAAAAAGGTGTGGATGTTGGTACCTCCAATCTTGCAACTGAGAATCATCAAAGCATTGAATAGATTAATTGTTTATATAAACTATGAATCCAAATTACACGATAAACGCCACAAAGAAAATGTGTGGGATAATTACACAGAAATAAAAGAAGCCTAGACAGTATATCCCTCAAATATTCTGCGTACCTCAGAAAGAAACCTGCAACAACATCAAAATCAAATCCTTGATATGTAGATCGTAACAATCAACTATTTCAATGAAATATAAAAAACCCAATTTAGAGAA
This sequence comes from Ottelia alismoides, assembly GCA_037367405.1. Taxonomy (NCBI): domain Eukaryota; kingdom Viridiplantae; phylum Streptophyta; class Magnoliopsida; order Alismatales; family Hydrocharitaceae; genus Ottelia; species Ottelia alismoides. The sequence continues at coordinate 289,891 of JAZKJV010003653.1, forward strand.
AGACATACCTAACAACATTCAACGTAGATTATCCGACATGTTATCATTGTTACGCACGAAACCCATAGCCCCCACATCCTCACTCCTCGACAAATCATTCGTCGCAAGGAAAGTTTTGAACTTCTTCTCAATCACAGATTCTTTCTTTCCATTGTTGCTGCTGTTATTGACATTCTTGGTCTTCTTCTTCCTCAAAAAGGTCGCACCTTCCCATCAAAATCCCCGTCGGTGGAATTACCCATCAGTGGGACCACTGGAGTGGAGGCGATGGAGTCTGTCAGATAATAACCGGCGACCTCATAACATCTACCCTTATATTCATGATCATGCTAAAATATTAAAATAAAAACTGATGATCTAGATACAAAAATTCTAAGGCTTGGCAGGGGTTGTACAATGCGATGGTGCTACACAATCTCATCGACTTGAATGATGACTTCGAGTTCTAGGGATCCTCATTGGCTTCATGTGAATCATGGATCAGGGAGAGTCACATAATATCCAAGCGAGATCAAAAAATAGAAGAACCTGAATTACAATTGAGCTGTTGCTGAGTTAACCAATGCGCTCAACGGTGGAGATTGGGTCATCCTCTCCTTGCTTGACCTGTCTCTTCTTCCCGCGATCAAACTGTTGGCGAGTGACCCAATGTTGGCAATGAAGAAGAATAGCATGCGGGAGAAGAAATTGGGAAATATGGTAGATACGAGGTTAAGATCTGTTGCACACTGACATCTTTTATCTCATGTGAAGAGATGGGGTGGGAAAAAGCAGAACAAGAATACGTCTGACTCAATAGCATGGAATATCTACAATGGCGACCTTATCCACGCTGGGGAAAAATGTAAATATATTACCACCAGATTTGATCTTCTTGTCATTATCAAGACAGAAATGGTAATTAAAAAATGCACCAAGGGCATCCACAGAATAAAATGCTATGAAGATGAACAGGGCAAGAAACAGTGACACGCCCATGGGGCTTTATATACAGTAAGATTGTTGCTGCATATATTGTTAGAGACATCCTAAGTGTCTTGGACCACCTTCTTCTTTCTTTTCGCTTGAAGAACTCGAACTCTTCTTCTTCTTCGTGATCACTTCTATTATTGTAAAAAAAGCCTTCTTTTCTTATGAAATATTTAAAATTCTTGTGTGATTAGAGTGATATTCTTATCTTCCTCTTCACCAAAATCTTCCTTCGAATATTTTAGATGGGTAGTTTTAAATGCTAATGCCTCTTAGGTTGTTCTTCCTCTTCTTACTATTATCAAGCTTAGTTTCATAGATAAGAAGGTTACCTCGGGAGTCATCGAGGTTCATTGTCTTGAAATCTATACTCCTACTAAGGTCAGAGTTAAGTCTATCACCTTAGCTGATAGAAGTACATGTACAAGTACACATACATGATACATAGCTTATTCAAAACTACAGTTAAACAAGCGTTCATGTCCTTGATGATTTCTCCCTTATTCATTTTGAACACATCGTACTCTCGCATACGCATTCAGAATTGAGATTTTTTTACTCTTCTCTTACATTCATGAATTACATGGCAAAATTCTCAAATTTCATGAGCAATATTGTAATGTGGTAGTCTTTTAAACTCAGCTTCAGAGCGTGCACAACATAGGTCATTGATTGCCTTTGTACTTAATGACATATGCTTCTTCTCCACATCAATTTATATGTGTTCTTTCTTCTCAATGAATTTGCAATCCTTGTTCACCATGTGCCACACATTGAAATCACTTGACTGTAAGAATACCATCATCTTTGTCTTCCATTAAGTATTTAGTGTCATTAATGGTGGTTGGGTGGTATAATTGCCCTGCTCCTTGAGATGGTCATAATGCTTCGAGATGTTACCTCGAGGAGTATTCTAAGCTTTGATACCAAAGGAAATTCATTAAGGAAACTCAAGTAATGAGATAGGTCTACTTATGATCGCCATTAGCCTACAAATCCATACAAACAAACATTGCCGAGTGTCATTTATCCAATTACATTTATCCAATTACAAATAATCAAGCAAACAAATATCAACACATATTATTACAAGAAAACCCACACTAGGTAAAGACCTAAACTAGAGTCATTCTGCTTGGGAATTCAATTAATTAAATCTTTCAATCCTTTCCACTAGCAAGCTACTTTAACAAGGTTAGCTCCCTCTTACTTACAATCTTTCAACACTAAGAACCCGTAGTATAAAACCTCTCCTTAGAATTGGAAGATAAAATCTCACAACCAAGCACCTTGTAAATAGGGAGTTAAAATCTCACAACCTCAATATTATATACATTTTAGTATAAGGTAGTTGAAAATGATCTTACATATCACAGTTGCACAAGATTGATGCAATGAAGCACAAATGCGAACAACCTTCTTCGGCTTCTTCTTTTCTCACAAAGAAAGAAATTGTAATCAATGAGACCCCTCTATTTAGCACTTAGAAATAGAGAATGAGAGTAGAAAATGTTGAGAAAAAGTAAATGGACATAAATGACCTTATGTTTTTTTATATGACCTCAACTAGACATTTTGGACGTAGTTGTTAAACGCTAGGGAGTGAAGGAATGTGATATGATTTAATAAACGAAGCTGACCAAAATGAGTACCCATTGCAAAATTAGTTGATTGGACTTTTTTTAATATATTGAACATTAAATAAGTTGATTTGTTAGAATGCCTAGTTGGTTGGTCAGTTATACAAATGATTATAATGACAAGTGAATTGATCTTTCATCAAGATTATTGGATTGATGAATGCCATCAATCGACTAGAGATATGCATATGAATAAGATTTACAATGTTATTCTCTGCATAAACATTATTACAACATAAAATCTTGATCTTCATCTTTTCTCGGTTTTCATGACAACTGTCTTTATAAATTAGCTTATTGGTGTTCTTGCTCATGAGATTTGTAACTTGAGCTTGTAGCTTCATCGACTTGATTATAGATCACAAGAGATTTAGATTAGGAATATTTGTCATCACATTTGTTACTAGTTGAATACATTCTAAAATAAAGAAAATTTGTGTCATCATTAAAAATATGTGTGCACACATGCATGTCACAAACATATTTTCCCAACTCTTCACCGAAGCTGAGGACGTCCTTCAATGAAGTTCTTTCAGTGCTAATCCATTGTAGGTAAACCCTTAAAGCATCATCACTTAAAGATTGTTGTATCACCAAATCAACCCAGCTCCAATTTGGCCTAAATTTGTTTAAGTAGCATGCAAAGCCAATAATCCACTCATGGGCTAAATTTCCGTATTTCCATATGCATCAATCCAAGCTTAATTCATGTTAATTTAAACTCAAATAAGTCAGTTGTAATGCCTTGGTGATTTTGTAATTCTTCCAAGTCCATTTGGGATGAACTTCACAAAAAAGAAATTGATTGAACGAATCACGAAGTAGAGCACCATTCATGGAATATATTCGAGATCTTCGAAGCCATATAGGGACATTTTAAGCTAGCACATGGAGGAAATAGAATGAAGAATCTAGTGATGCCTTTACCATGTCGATTCATGCACTAGAGCACTCTTAGAAATGAGGAAAGACTGTCATATTGACATGTGTCCTGAGTGAAGTACTTTATTAAGACCTTGATCTTACCTTAATCATTCATTTTTGAAATGATGAAGAATTGTAAATATCCCATGCATTATTTTTAGTAATGTAAAGTATCTCTGTTGGAAGGTTGGGGGGATGGGGTATGTTGTTTGAAAAGGCAAACATGTTTTAAATATTTGTAAACAAGTTCTCCAACGATCTGTTCACGATGATAAGTTCATTATTTTCTTCTCAATTTTGACCTTCGTTACATTGTGGTTGCTAACTTGAATATTTATTTTCAAATTTAGGGACTTCGACTAAATAGAAGCCAATGATATTGTGGAACAAAGGTTACCTGAACTGAATTATTTAGCTCAAAGCTTGGAGAACTAGGATAAGGACACTCGAGAATAAAACATAAAGAAAGATACAATTATTTGAGGTCAAATTAATTGCGAGATTGATAAAGAACCAAACCAAATCCTAGGGAACAAGTACTTAATTAAATCTGCATATGAAATTGCCATTTTAAGGAAATAATTAATAATTTTAAAATCAAATAATTTACAAAATTGGAGGAATTATCTATTTAATTTTCAAATATTGACCGTAAATATCAATATAAGGATGAATTATTTCTTGATTTTGAGAGAAATTTACGATCCAACTTGACCTTAATTTAACTAGTGACATCCCAATTATTCTCTTCACACATGAACCCGCCCTTCAAAATTTTGAGGAACATTGTATTTTTTAAGCTAGAATTTTATCCAAATTAATGAAAAATATTTAATCACTTGAACATTAATTCAAACATATTCGGATCGATTATTCCTCACAACCATTACTCATCCATGGGTTGTTTTCAATTGTAAAATTATTGAAATCCTAGATCTTTTGACTGAGGAATACATGAGTAATATCAACATGTCCTAATTGATGCTTGTCATATTAATATTGTCACTCAAGGGTCCACAATTATTATCCAATAATCTTTGCAATAGTCAGTAAGCTTAAGCATTGTACTGAGCTATGATTTTGTAAAAGTTGTAAAGAATAAAAGCAATTTTTTTTATAGAAAGCCTAACTCATATGCTAGGGGTAATCGCATAGCGTTGGCCTCATTATCAATTCTTCAGTACGAAAATATAGATATTTATTAATTACGAATGATCAAAAATATTTTTGAAAGTAACCATGATATTTTCATAAAACACATACGATGAGGACTTTGATCTGAAGCATAAGAACCAAATCTTTAACTCAAAGGAGACGGTTCGTCTGTCGTGGTGCTGTCCCTGCTATGATGGCGTGAGCCGTTGGATCTTGATCGAGCGGTTCACACGATTTTGCATGGTACGGACCCACAAAAAGTGCAAAATCGTGTGAACCGCTCGATCATGATCGAGCGACGTACACGACTACCATAGAAACTACTGTATATCGGCCTGAGACAATCCTCTCTATAACTCAAATAAGTAGGAAACTCTAGTAAGGTATATATCATATAACAATCTTCCACAATGCAACCAACACGTTCATGCAAAAATTATTGGCATGGATACGATGCTCATGTAAGAATAGATTGGACCTAAAGCCCTTAACATTGACTTTAAAATCATTACTATCATCTTAGTAGTAGGTGGAATCACAATTGCCACTTAAGGAAGGTGAGAATTACAAACCTCACTATAGTTTATTATCACCCAACTTTGGAATGTCAAAGAACACAATAATGTTGGCATCATATATTTCATAGTGTATGCATATCTATACAAGCATTGAGAAATCTTATAATCCTAGTCTAACCCCGCATCTTCTTAGCAAGGATATAATGCTTCTATATAATGTTCGAGTGTATGGCTCACTCTTTCTTACTCATCATCCCGCTTATCCAAGGAGGATTACAATATACTTAGATATGATTGCAAAAATGATAATTGTTTGTCTTGTTAATATTGATTTTTGAGTTCCAAAAGATTTTTTTGGAATGTCTAGCTTAATGTATTAAAAGTCTTTGTTTCAATAGCATTACAAGAAAATTGAATAGAATGACTTCGTTTGCACCATGCACCTTTCTTACATTTACATTATAAACTTATAGGAAAATAACATAAAAATAACATAGCCATGTTTCAAAAGTGAAAAACGACATGCCAAAGAAGTAAAAACTCATAAACTCCCTCGAGTTAAAAAAAAGGAAAAAGAAGAAGTGGGAAAACGACTTCCCTCAAATAGTATAACTTTTACTTGATTCACATGCTTATAATCACCTAGAAAAAATTTCAAGACATATCAACATTTGTAGCAACAAAAAAAAGCACCCAAAAAAGGAAAGAAATATGTAATGTGTATTTATTTAATATCTTGGAACAAACCACGCACTTGGAATCACTGGAGCTCAAGCTTGACATTGCAAGTATTTTGCGTGGCCTTCCCGTTGGGTCCCACCTTGTCGAGAATGACCTGGCAGACGCCCTTCACCGTGACCCTCCCCGTCGTCGCGCCAACCTTCAGCTTCGCCGGAACCCTAATCTCCACCGTCACCGGAACCGTGCCGCGCCGCCCATCCGTCTCCATCCGCTGCGCTTCCCCTATCCTCCCGCCCGCCAGCGCCGCTCTCACGCCCCTCCCATCGCCGGGCGCCAGGCGGAATACCGGCCAGGACCCCGTCCCCACCACTGCGCCGTAGTGTAGGGCCCTGACGGTCCCTCCCCGCTCGTAGAAGATCCCGATCTTGGTGTTGGGGTTCCTAGCGAGCACGACGAGGGAGGGTTCCGTGAGGTTGCGGCCCCGGAAGGAGAGGGACTCGACGGCGAAGGAGGGGAAGCGGGGTTGGTAGACGAGGTACAGGGCGCCGGCGGATATAGCGGCAAGGAGGACGAGGACGAGAAGGGAGGCGAGTACGAAGGTGAGGCAGCGGCATGAGAGGCAGAAGCAGCAGCGACGGTGGCGTTGGGCGTTCTTGGCCTTGCGTGTGTAGAGCTTGTAGCGGTGGGCATTCTCTGGCGGGGGCACACGGAAAATCTGGTCCTTGGGGACCTGAATGACAAAGCCTGACGACGGCGGAGGAGGATGGGGACGCTTACGAGGGGATGACTGCTGCTCGCCGCTGTTGTCGCTGCTGCAGCCGCTTCCCGGGTGGACCTTCTCCGACATTGATGACAGCTGCGGATAGTCCCAAAAGAGCGCGCCATTGTCAGGTATCCAAGGTCTATGTTTTTAATTTAATTATAAGCCAATCTTTTGCTAATTTTAGAACATTTAATGGACATTTTGACAATCGAATTCATAATAATATATTCATCGACCCTCTCAAAAATATTAGAACACACATGCCTACTTCTTTGAAATAGTCACACAGGAAACAACCATAGATATCATTTGGGCGTGATGGAATGCACGGTGCACCAATCTTATTTCTCATTGTGGAGAACAAGAAAAGTTGCTACAAAAGCCGAGTAATAATCATAATTCTAATCATGAGAAAATATTACTATCGGAGAAGCATTGGACATGAGAATGTCGATTATAGTTTAGTTGGTGGAAAGAACTATCCTCCTCTCTTCTCTGTTGATGCTTCCTTTTGATTATTTACTCACACCAATACAATTCTAACTAGTGGGGCTATACGAATATATGAACGAGAATACATAAGTGGCTGTAATATGTAAACAATAATGTCATGGCTTATATTTGTGGTATGTGGATTTGTTAGGGCATGCAGTCATGTGGCGACCATACATTATGTGGGTAAGTACGAAGGTAATGTGGATTTACGCAGTTATGCATTTTTTTAGTTGATGGTTTTTACCACATCAGAATTTTTCAAGACTTGCTAATAAGGTATGTGTGTAGGTTATGGCCTATTTTTATTATAAAACCATGTACAGATGACTTAAATGTAAGCATTAATATGCTTAATACAAGTCGTTAAATCTACCCACAAATAATAAATGTGAATTAGTGGTTGAATTATGAGTTTTATACGATTCAATCCAAGTATACGGATGGAATATGTGGTGAATGCAAGCCAATATGAGCCTAGGTTGACTGAATATGCGGCCTAACAACATAATGCCCCGTTTGGAGAATGTGGTTCGGCTCACCAACCGCATAGTCATATACTGCAAATACAATTCAGGCAATCACAATTCTGAACCTGAGTAATGCTACTAGAGTTTGTAGAATGCACTTGTAACTCAGATGGTATGCAATCACACGATAATAATTGCGCAAATGATAAATGCAAGGAGCTTTAGTTATAAATTAATAGGTACTTGTTATTCATGGAGTTCAACATTGAAGGTCAAAAGGAACCGCTCATAATTTGTTTGTCTTGTAAACAATTAGTCCCACAAAATAACAAAGAATCTATCTTAACCTATTTATTTTAGACTGTTTTATTATCCAACCAAGGTATTTCCACCTTGTTTATATAGTGTCCAGAAAAAAAACACAAGAATCACTTGAAGTGTCAATTTTGATACTAATGCGAAAAAGTTCTCAAATGAATATTTCCATCTAGCACTGTTTGGAAACTGAAAAAATTATAATAAATATGAGGTTTTACTTTTTATATATTTTATATTTGTTCAAAGAAGATCTTAATTTGAATTGAAAAGTGCTAGAATATTAAACCCTCAAATATAAAACATTGCTAACTCATGATTTCTAACATCTTAGTTTTAGCTTCAATGCTCCGAATATTAACACCCATAAGCTTCAGCAAATTTAATCTGACATATTAAGTTTCTCTCAGCAAGGAAAAAATAATTTTTCTTTAACCATCAAGATAGATTTATACACCATCTATTTTTCCAGAAGAAAGATTAATAAACTGAATATTGCGAAACAGATAGACGATGGAAGTAAAGATTTATCAATGGGTTGGCTCAATATTGAAACAAGAAGGCTGAGGTCATTGTTCATTCTAGGTTGGCTAGATCTGCTTGGATAAGTATTATAGGAGAACCCAATTTTTTATAAGTAGCTTGCAATTGTTATTGTTGGAAGGATTAATAGATATAAATTTAAAAAAAGGAGAAACAGTGGAGAAATGCTTCTTTAGTTAATGTAAAAAGTAATAGCCACCGGTCACATCAGAGTAGCCAGGAAAATACCCAATTTGATGTAAGAAGAGGTCAGACTAAAGCAAATATGATTGTTATACTTATGTGACTTTAACTAAATAACTCGATCTCCGAGATGCATTTGAAGTAAAAATTATTTCTCTTGCACATGATGATATTCATGATTACCAAGAGCTGTCTCATGAATTAAACAAATGACTGCAGATTATCATATTCATGGGCAGTCAGTTGACTTTTTGAACAACTCTAGGAGAATATGGTTCAGGCAATCTAGATGCAAGTATGCAACCATTAGTCCTAAAAGTAATAAAAAAAAGAACGATCTGAATGTAACAAGAACTCCGCTAAACAAGAGGATATCAAAATTTTGTGGATTTGCCTAAATGGACAGACCATTGAAATTGATAAACAGCATTATTCGAAACAGCAAGAGCCTTCAGAGAATGGAGACCTTTGGGTTCTGAATGTGAACGAGGATGGAACAAAGAAAGAAGCTGCAGCGTTATGATCTGTGTATACAAGGGGATACCATATGGACTTTATCTTGCAACCTGCTTACCTTTATGGATCTTCGATTGTGGTGATGGCTTCCTTCTTCAACTCGAGCTTCTCAAAAGGAGATCATCGTTCCTCTAACGTATTGGATCTGCTCTCCATAAAGAGAGGCGGGGAGATATGTGGGTGTGATCTCTTTCTCTATGGTAATGAAGAGAGGTGTTGGTGTAGGAAAAAGGACTCCTATAGACCCTTCTGCACCAATGACAATGAGAGGGAGGGTAAGGCTAAGGGTGGCACCCTTCCATCCATCTCTATATTTTTTTGAAGCATGAACATAATCTATCCAACTAGTATTTTTTTAGCAGAATATAAGCTGCCTTCCGTTGACAGATGCCATTTACTCTTCTTTTTTTGTTGATTGTATATTTATATTGATGATCTGTGCACTTTAATTCCTTGTTTTTCCATGTCATATCCTCCTGTCTCTCACGTCTTAGTCGCTAATCTTTCTTCTGGATTTTGGGTAAGAGTAAGAGTTGCCCTTTTTTTATTCATGGTTAAGCTTATACGAGGGAAGTCGAATTGTTGTAAAGGGCAAAAGAGAGGCAAGATTTTTCTCAATTTGGATGAATCATATGTGTATTTTGATGTAGGTTAGTTATATTTTCAGATCTGGGCAACACCTGCATTAAGTGGACCTTCAGCTCAGAAGCTTATATGAATAATAGATTTAAGATAACTTTTGTAAGTGGGATAATTTCATTTCTGTTCACTAATGGAATGTAATTTCTAGTTTCTGTCAATCAGGATCGTACCAAATTACGCTCAAGAACCTAAATTTTTGGGTATATTTTTAAACCGTTAAAAATCCGCTTCTTGACGAGAATATTTAAATGTACTCATTGGCAAAGCTGTATGCAATGCCAGATTATTACAGTTGAGAAAATTTTTTATTATAAACACATATTCTTCCATATCCATTTTAAATGAATATCGATGAGAATATTAATTTGATATCTGCAAACATCCATATCTATATTTGTATATTCACTTTCATATATAAATACAGTTTGTAAATTTATTTTTAACTATATAGTAAAATTTTATATCTTCTTTTACCATATCTGGTATAATTATTATGATATTGGCACATGCACTATATTTATACCATGTGTATTTCATCTAATGTACATATATTTAAATTAATCTATACAGTATTTATAATATCATTTGTGTGCGACCGATATCCGTTTTACATATGTATCTATTTTTTAAAAATATGGTAACATAAATTTTATATATGCCTGCATTTGTATTCGTATTTAAAAATAGATAAGCATATTGTGATACCTATATCTGCTTCCTTATCCATCCGATTGAATACGTAGAAATAAAACAACTTTAAAATGTGTTGAATGTGTGTTGAATGGCATAATGCTTATGTGCATATCCATAACTAAGGACATCGGTGGCAATAGATTGTGTAAGCTTCTAGAGCCGCTTGCCACGAGTGTAGGGATGAAAACGGATTGGATACTGATCGGATATGCCTATTTTCATATCTATATTCACTTCATCTCTATGGAATACAAATGTAGATATGGATATGATTCGAATATGCATTTAAGGAAATCATATCCTTAAAAATATTGATAGAAGTTTGAATCGAATATTTATTAAATTCAAATACGTATCGAATAAAGAGCGGATCTGAATACGGATCGAATAAAGAGACCTTCCAAATATGAATCAAATAAAGAGTGAACCCATATATGGATCAAAGAAACATGAAATCCGAATACAGATCGAATAAAGACCAAATACAACTTGATTTTTTATTAAAGTTCATAATGATGTTTTAAAACGGTAATATCATAAATAAGTTGCATCATGATAAAAGAAAGCATTAAGGTGACATGCGTTCTTGATCGGAAGCAAAAATGCGTCATCTCCAAAGAAACGGAAGTTGATTAATATCATCAATATACTGTATTATATAATATATAATACTAATATAATAACATGGGATTGTGGTTTATATTATATTATCTAATATTAAAACAATATTAAATATTGTATTTGGATATCATGATCTAAATATTCAAGCCATTACCATATCCAGAATATTTTTACAACCAGTATCCATATTCGATCCGTATTCGTTAATATTTGGATACGAGTATATCCACATCTGGTAAATTTTCAGATACATAGATATTCGGATATATGTTGGTATCCATTTTTATCCCTACACAAGTGTTCACGTGAACTAGGGATGCAAAATGTGGAATTTATATGGATATATATAGGGCCTTTCAAGTAGGATGCATCCTTCCTGACTTAAGGAAGGCCGCCATCTTTTTGTATAAAACACAAACACTTTAGTAGAATGTGTATATAATTTGTATTATAACTGCACATTATAAATACAAAATCGCCTACAAAGCTGCATATTATAATACAAACATTAAAACCACACATTGTAATACATATATGTATGCATATTCTACTGAAGTCATTATGTTTTCTACAAAAAAGGGACTAGTCTTCCTGAACTCAGGAAGGACCAAGTCCTATTTGAAAAAAATCCTATATATATATGTGTGTGTATGTGCCATCATATCTTTATTGGTTTTAAATATAGATACAGATACGAAAGTTGTGTTACGATGTCATTAAAAAATGGTGCAAGTGTAAAACGGATATGTATATATTATATAAGAAATACTTGCTCAATTATAGATGTTTCTAATAGATTTTACATGATATAAATATACTATATTATATGTATTTGTTTTATAACAATTATAATAAATATGATGAACGAAGATACACAATTATGTTACATAAAAATAAATCTATGGCTACATTTAGTATGTTTACTACCTACTTCAGATTATTTCATACTTTGTTAAATGTCTTTTGGCATCTCAATCTGTCCAACGAGATTGTATTGGACCTATGACTATATAGTGTTTCCCCGAATAAAAAACACATTGAGAGATTAATCAAGGCAACGATCAGGGTTTAGGATAGTGTTCAGATTAGGAGTTTATCACCATGAAAATATATACGATTGAGCCTTTCCAATATGACGAATAAATGTATTTTTTTGACGGGTGAAACCGATTTTTCATTAAAATGAGCTCGGAATATACACGATTGAGCTCCCATCAGAGGGTTGGGTGGATGCACAAGGAGGTTTGGGTGCGTGGAGGGATGCGCTATGAGGAGCGAGAGAAGGGGTTGCAGGGAAAATGAGAAGAGGTGAGCGCTATGAGCCATGCGGAGCTCGTGATGATCTTGTCGTTGGCGTGTGGAAGCTTGTAACTATGCAAGAAGCTCTATATGGGTCCCCCGTACGATGATAGTAATGAGAGGAAGTCGAGCTTGAGACGAGAGGGATGACAATAGTAGGTGCTCAAATGGAGAACCAAGAATGAGTGGAAACATGCTTTACTTTTAAGGGTAAATATGCGATTTTTAACGGATTTTGAAGACTTAACTAAAACAAGAATTGAAGCCAATCCATCGGAGTCGGTTAATTTGGTTCACTTCTTAAAGATAAATAAAAAGGAATTTTTTTACCAAGTTCCATAAAAGTCAACATAAACATGAATTGATGTGCTTAAAAAAGCCGAAATATATACGTATTTTTTGCAAAATACTACTTTCTGTCCCTTTTTTTGTAAAACTTAAAGCCCATCCCCTCACTCTCAGAAAAACTCAAGAGTAAAGTGTAGGAGCAGTTGCCACTAGAAATGAGGTTATACATGCAGGTCTCGCATGAAAGTCCCTCTCATAGCAAGTAACTTCCTACCCGATCACTCGTTGATAATCATCTAGCTGATTGATTTAACCACCAATCTTGTTCAAAGTATATTCTCACCCATAGAGGGGTTAACACTAATGAGTGCTCATACTTGCTGCTTCATGTGAAGTCATATAGACTAATCGTTCGAAAGTTAGTACCCAACAAGTTCCGATGACCAAGTTTCCTCGAAAATGGTTCGAGGACTTATGCTTGGGACATTACAGTGGAAGGCCAACGATTGCATTTTTGCAGTCCATATGTGAGCAATCGCGAGACCACTTCTGCCCATATCGCTAGGTAGCATTACCCATCTGATATTAAACTCCGTCAACTCTCGACGGTCGATCATGTTCACAATTATCTATATTATAGCTATCTAAGAGCACTTTATAAGGAGAACCCCCTCTCCCTTAATAAGAGATTAAGCTGTTGAACTTATCCTTTACCGAATTCTAAATACTCAGTCTTAAACCCTCTTAGGAAAGATTAAGAGAGATGATCTCGTCATGACGTATACTATATTAGTGTAATATGGTAAAAGAACTCATGCTTATGCTATGGTAATGATGTATATACTTGGGTAGACGTGCAATTACGTTGTTTTAATAGAGATATACATGCAACATTCATGTTTTATTAGAGATAAAGATCTCGTAGAGCTCAAAGTCCTGCTTATGTTAAGATTAGGATAGATTATTTCTGATGCCGATAAGGCCGCAACAAATATTTGAGGATTTATTTCGCAGAGGTTCACATAATGAATAGGTATTTCTACAAATATGCAACTATTTTATAAATGCCGTTCCTTTTAACATGCATGCCATTTCGTTTGTCCAAACATGCATTATCTTGAAGCTATCTCTCCACGATTCTTTAAAGCCATCTAAAGCTAAGAAAAGGGAAAAAGATAAAATACGGCAAGACAAGGGGGAGGACAGGGGATTTTTCACTGAGTTCAGTTGAAGGGGTATCCCTAAAGAAACAGTAAACTTTAGGCTTAAATACGGCAGATAATGGCTCTATTTGTTGTCTTATAATTAGAAAGTAGAAAACTTGTCGAATTTCCTGTACTAGTGGCTTTAGATGCTTCATAACTTTTAAAAAAGCAGGTAATTAGTGAGGACCCACTTGGTGGTTATCAACTAAGATGACAAGTGATGGAGCCCCACCAACGTCGACCTGCCTGCGGGGGAAGACAATCGTGTCGTGCCCACCACCACCATCTCTCTCTTCTCTCTCTCCTGCTCTTGCTGGAATCTCAAGACCCCTCTCTCCAACCGGACGCTCATCCATTCCAATCCAGAACCCGTCTGTAATAAGTTGTAAGCGTGCCATATGCTCCATTCTTTTTATGGTTTGATCCAATCAAGACTCATCAATTTATTGACACTGATTCCATACAGAGAGCGCCATCAACTTAGTGCTTGTTTGCTTTTGGAATGTGTTTCTGTGGTACAGGTTATTACCATGAGAATATTCATAGTTTCACTGTCTGTCATAAACCCAGAGCTTACCATTCGTTTTTTATATGGCAACTTCATTGCTTATGTACAGGTTCTCGAAAATACATACTGTTGGACATGTAGGTCCCCAACAAGTTATATAATAATAAATGCCGTTCCTGTTACATCATTCAAGATCTGGAATAAAGTAATTGAGCTTGCATGATAAATGGTCCCTTTCTATAATCATGTTTCTGAATATCATATAGTTAATAAGGGCTTTCTATATTCATATATTTCTGAATATATAATCAGGCTTTGAATCTCTGTAATTCCAAATTACACGTAGAACTTTAGATAGTTATTAGCCTTTACATGACATAACTCTTTTGCTTAACGTTATTTAAAAATAACTTTTTGTTAACTTCCTCCTTTCCATTGATATTTTTGGAATCCATTTGATATATTTGTGCTTCCAAGTCCATCAAATTTGCAAATATTGCACTTCCTTTCTCCTCTCATCATCTCCCGCATCTTCTTCCACTCCACCGGCTACCACCATGACTCTTCCCTTTTCCACCACTGCTCTACAATAAAATTGAGCTATAGTAACGTTTTTTTTCAAAAATTGTCACTAAATTAGCCGTTATTAAATATATAACGACGATATTATTCGTCGCGAAATGATTTTTCATACTTGAAATTAGCGACGAATATCATATATATTGTTATATCATTAGCAAAGGTCCACATAACGACGTTTATTCGTTGCTATTTTTAAACTTTTAATTAATCATTGCTAAAAATAACAATGGATAAGCGTTGTTATGTGGACCGTTTTTAATGATATAATGACATATATGCTATTCATTGTTAATTTCGAGTACAAAAACTCATTTCATAACGAATAGTATCGTCGCTATATATTTAACGACTAATTTAGTGGCGGATTTTAAAAAAAACCATCACTAAAGCTCAATTTTGTTGCAATGCGCTTGTAGGGCTTTCATGCATCGATTTCCTCCTCCTCCTCCTCTATGTGCCCATCCGTTCCTCGCCTCAGCCTCACCCCATGCACATCCATCCCTCCCACCAACATGGGTGGGTGTGGGGAGATCTACGGAATAAATTTGATATTTTATTTTCGGTCGTTTTCCATGAAGTTTGAAGTATGAGGGATTGGGAGTCAGTTTCGAGTTCATTACCCTACACCCACTTTGTGTTACATTAATTTTTATGCATTTTTCGCCTTCCGATGGTTTTTGCAATATATGATATTGCATTAAACTTTTTTAAGGTATATATGCTTTATAGATGGTGTAGACGTGACCTCAAACATGTCGTTCATGTTTTATGGACTTTTACATATCATTTTGCATCTGCAAAACCTTGTAAAAATGATACTTCGGTCAAAAATGTAGTAACTTATTTGAAATTTTTATGAGTATTTTTGTTTTATAAAATATATTACAGAGAGTAAATAAACATTATACATTAAGTACTCGAAGATTTTATTTCGTGTGATTTCGACCTTCATAGCTCGATAAATCGAGTTTTCTTATCTGGTTGAGTTGGAGTAGGACTATATGGTGCAGATAGTTATTTTACTTGTGTTTCTTGGATCATAATAATATCATATACTCATTGTATCAAATATTTATAAAATTACGAGGGTTCCAACATGTTTGGTTTATGTTTTATGACATGATTCAATTCATCGTGCGATGGTCACAATTAGCGATGTTGGGACCCAATTTTGGCGTCGTTTGATATTTGATTTTAATGTCTTCTCATCCCATATTCTTTGGTATCAATGATGAATTGTAGACATATCAGGTCGCGTAGTGTTTTCTTTTCAAAATAAACAACATTGGATACAAATGAGAAACATATTTTTCATTTAAAATGGTAAGATTATTTCTTAAATAAAACATTTTTTAAACCCTGATGCATTTAAACAACTATATAGGATTGATTATTGGTAATTAATTCAACTCTCTTATGTAGAAAATTGATGCATTGAAATAACACCATATCTGTATGGGATATGAATGGATATGTCACTTGCATTTGTGATTGATGAATGCGATTTTGTGATGTGATTGTGAAATGCCTATTATCTTCATATCTATGGCATGCAAACATTGTAGTGGAGTGATATGTAAGTGGGTCAAGTTGTGTCCCATATATATGTTTATGCATGTGTTGCAAGTTGAATGCCTGTGTAAGCTTGTGGTTGTATAGAGATATAGATCTCAAATAGGCTATATAAGATTAAAAATATTAGAATCTGATTCAAATCTAAATTAGGTTGATATTAGTCATAATTTCATAGGAGTATATTGAATTTCTTTTCCAGAAAAGACCTAATAGATTTCCTCAAATTACTTTTAAAAATAAAAGTATTAAATGAATTGTCACTGCATGCTGATTCATGTCCTCAGTCATTGTGAAGGGTTAACATCATAGTTTGTGTAAGAGTTAAATTTACATATTTAGAGCTCCCTGGTGCGAGAGCAAATGAATTGAACCGCTTTGTTTCCTAAAAAACCACAGGCGCTTAGCTTATGCATAACATATCGCAACATCAATTAATATCATGTCTATGTGCACCTTCGAGGTGGTAGGAATAATTACTAAAGATTGAATAATTGAGAACTCGAGTTGGACTTGAGAGGCAAAAACAATCCCTTCTTCTTTCATCGTAGTTGCATTTTTCCATATAATTGAGGTGTGATAAAAGTGAAAGGAGATCCAGATTCCAAGGCATATAGGTTGGCACGCTCATGCTTTGTGAGTTTGAGGGATAATTAACTGTTAAAATGTTTCAAAAGCATGACACCTTTGTTGTAAAAAATCTTATAAAAGTTTTATGAATGCAAGATGTTTCATTGTATGTAATGAACCTGGTTCGCTCCAAAAAAATTACTTAAAGTTAACAAATTGAGATAACCAAATTGCATGGACTGGAACTATAATTTGGTTACAGTACTTACAACTAAGTGCATAATGTCTGTTTTCACTAGTGCAATATACTTGAAACCTCAAAATGACAAGGAACGATAGTAAAACCATAAGTGGAATGATGATAGTGTCCTCGTATGATGCCATGTTCATATGTCCTTATCGAATGTACTTTGGAAGCATCATGTTGATATGTAATGCACCAATGAGAACATCTTCAGTCCGACAATGTGAACTACTGTTAGCATTATAACATATTGAAGGATATAAATCACTGCAAGGTATATGAACATAACTCTATGAGATAGAGTGCACTTAAAATGTTCAGCTACCGACTTGAAGTAGATTCTTTGATAGCCTAAATGGATGTAGATGTGGTGATTGTTTTCACTATGTTCTCTATGCCCAAGTCATTCATGAACTTCATAGTTTCTCTTCATATTCACAAATTAAAGTTTATAAATGTTGAGTTGCTCTTCATGTTGAAGTACATTAAGGATTGCTCTGAAGGAGAGACCCTCTGACTATGCAATGCTTTCTATGGCTAAAGGGAAGCATAACACGAAGAATGAGTTTGAGAAGGGTGCGCCCCATAGGAAGAAGAAATGTCTAAGAGTTGACCATGCTTCTAGAGCTTCCACATATAATACATTCGAGAATATGAATGTCCACTATTGCAAATGGCTAAGATACTAGTACGTATAATTATCTAGACTGCCTAAAGTTCTTAGATACGGGTGGGTAAACCATCAACATATATTCCATTTTTTCCATCATTGAAATCAACTTGCTCATTGAAGTAAAAGTAGTTGGATTGTTATTTATGGTGCTTAAGCTCACATTTTTGAAGAGCGTAACTCCACATCTAATAAAATCAATTGGTTATTGCAATATCGATATAAAAGTATAAACAAAAAACTATAGAGTATGTAGTGTTATCTATTTTTCTAGGGTAAATCTCAAGGTCAAATTCGATGATACAATTTCATAACTATGTATGTGTGATGAATCTCCATTTCATCACCTTTATTCTTTCATTTTGTCCTCAAATCCCTAGCTAAATGCATATATATAACATTAATTTGTACAAAATAACACTCAATAATTAACCTGAATATACTATATAAAATTATGTATTTAATACCAAAATAAAAGAATAAAGGAAAGGAAAGAAAAAAATAAAGTGTCAGAGAGTTGAGTGATCCTAAACCTCGAGACCCAGTCATCATGATGACTTGGTTGACAAGGAATAAAGTAGGGAGAGATAGGGCAGACCAATGTACAGAGAACACCTCAAAGCCCTAATTCTATTTACTCAGTAAGTGTGATTTTGAGACCTATTTTATTCTTTATTATTTACATCTCAAATTAATAAACTCCAAACATGAAAGTTGTACATAAAAATACAAAAAAAAATACAAAATTAATTTCATGTAAAAATAATACACAGTGTACCTGGGACACTCAGAATAAAAAGCCGTACAGTATATTTGTATATAATAATTAAATATATTTATTCTTTATTTTTTATCTTCTTTATATTTTTTATATATTTGTAAATATTATTAAAAAAATATTTCAATAATAAAATTAGAATGAAACTATTAGAAATTCATTAAAATAAATAAAGTATTATAACATATCAGTAAATTATACCTATATTATATATGTACACATTTATTTAAGCAAACAATTAAAATCATAAAAACACCATAAATGTGTAAATGTGTAATTAAATAAGTTATAAATATATAATATATGTAATATCAGAATAAAATATAAAATGTAAAATAAAAATAAACATACCTCAAACACATGTATGAATACCTATGCATGTACATGTAAATATTAACATATACTAAATATTCTTGTAAAAAAACAAAAATAACCATAAAGACTACATAAAATAATAAATAAATTCCATGTATTTCACCAAAATTAAATATTACTATTTTATATTGAATTAATAAGGAATTTTTGGATCCCTATTTTCTTAGAGGGCTTGGATTGTTGACCTAGCGGGTCAACTGTCTGGCCTTTGCTTCCTTCTTTGTCAAAGCTCATGACCTGTCACTTTTCTCCATTTTTTGGCCATGTTCTGCTTCTCGATGATCCCCAATCCCCTTAGCGAACATACACACCTTACCATCCTCCATCTCACCAGGGGTGTAGCTCTCACCAACCCATCTTCCATCACACACAATTAGATTGCCCTTTCACCCTTCCCCTTGTTTATAAATAAGTCCAAATCTATCATTTTTGCCTTTTGATCTTTCCTTCTCCCCTGTAACCCGAATGCGTTGATGCTCTGGTGACAACTGAGCTTCTAGCCCTGTTGACGAGGACAAGGAGGAGGGGATTTGATCCACCACCCCAAAGCTCCAACGCCGGTGTGGTCTTCTTCTCCAGGTGAAATACCTTTTCTGAGCTATTAGGAGTAATGTAAGTTGTTGGCATTTCAATTTGTAGCTTAGATGTAGTTTTAATTTAGTCTAGTTTCCAGTTGCTTAGTTCAATTTTTAGAATTTATGTTTTTTGGAGCCTTAAGCTCCGACTTAAATTCACTCGTTCCCAGTTTGTAATCCGACCTCCCTCCACCCCATTTCTAATCCTCTACATGTTCTCTGGCTTTCTCTCACATTTCCACCCCTGATCCTACAAGTACCAAGGCCGTCGAAGCATTTCCACCATCGACGTTCAGAGTTGCACCAACCCGCTTATTCCCTTGCTTCTCAGCTGTTGGACATGCGAACCTACGGCGAGCCATTATGCAATAAATGTTATTACAATTATCATTACCTGATCAAAAATGAAGAATGATGAATTTGCATGCTAGGCCCCTTAGTACAATTAGGGTTATGTACTACGATAATTTTAATGATCATACAACTATTGATTCAATTGTTGAATGATGGAGGTTGGTGCTTGGATGAATATCTTAATAGTTATATTCAGGACTCATCAAGCACTGTCAAATGATTATTAATAGATGATCTCCATCCGAGTAGGAAATGACAATCCTTTCTCTTTTGTTTGATATATGACCAACCTTTTGATGTATGTCCTCTACATAAGAATAGAGATTCAGAGGTGTCAGATTAGTTAGGTCAAAGAGTTGACTTAATGAGATTGAAATAACCAAAGATCTATGTTGTATGATGTCACGCTATATGCATGCATCCTTTGACCAGAGACAGATATGCTGAATATGTACATTTGTTAGACTGATAGGTTTATGGCCTAATCAAGATCTATACACCAACACGTTGGTGTGCATACAAGGGAATATGAGTAATACGATCTCTCAAAGGGATCATACAGATTCAATTACTGAATCGGAAGACATGAGCTCACTCATTAGATATTGGGATCAAATTCCATGCACGGTCATCTTGCTGTAAAGCTTGACTGAATTTGTAAGTTTGATATATGCTTTTGTAATTTATATGATCAACATCTAGGTATGATTTATGATTTTGGAAAGTATATGATCTATACCAAATCCTAATGATCAAATTAGAAACTTAATGATAAAACCCAGAAGGAGACAATATAAATAGATATGAAACTTCGGGTTTAATCTAGGTCTTGCAGTATGCATGATGTACATGTATTAGGAATACCTGAGGGTGATGTGATCATAAATGATTGTATAACCATGATTTCATTCCTAGGGACTGATGAAATGTGTTTGGATTTTAGCGACTCCTCTCGATAGAGAAGTAATCTGATCTTGGTCCAAATATTGGACAATAATTAGAATGTGATTCAGATGTAATGAAAAGATTAGATTTACGATTTCGATTTAATCAAACATCCATGGGAGGTCCGCAAGATCTGGATCTGAGATTTGATCTCAATATCCAAGTCACTATATGTGGAACATACAATCATCCTGTCCTTATCTCCAAGTATTCGCAGAGAAAGCGCATTATCCTTTAAAGAGTTCGAGGATAATCTCACTTTTGATATATGCATCTGAGCATTGAGAAAATAGATAATTAAATGTGATTTAATTATTATGAATAATATGAATTTGATTCATATTATAAGGAGAGTTATCTAAGATAATTAAATGCGATTTAGTTATCAAAGATGCGAATAATGTGAATGTGATTCATATTATTTGGACACATGAGAATAGAAATCTGAGATGATTAAATGTGATTTAATTATCATGGATGTAAATAATGTGGATAGCATTATCCTTATTGATCATATATATATATATATATTATAGATGTGATTTATAATATATTAGACAGAGCCTATTGTAATTTATATTTGTTGATTAATTATTGATGTGATTTGGATTCGCATTGGACAATTAATTGAAAATATAATTTATATTTTATGTTGGGTTGTGAATGTGATTCATAAAATTTCAACAACATGATTGTAATATTCACACGATAATTATGAATTATTTTTGTGAGATAATTTACAACAAGTGTTGTAAATAATTTGATATTTCATGAGATAATGTAATCTCATGAAGTTGGAAGAAGATTGCAACCAACCACCTAAAGGTGGTGGACGACCACCAACTCCTTGTTGAAATGGGTGGCCATCCAATCCCCTTTATGGTAGGAGGTTAATCTCCTTCCCAATTATCTCAAAGGATAATTGATTTAATTTGAAATTAATTATTCTAATTGTTTTTGTGTTTTTACAACAAAATCATGGCCATTGAAAGGAACACAAATCAATCACATCCATTGATTTTGTGTTATCCTTGGACTTCCAAAATACTATATAAGAAGAGGCATCACTTGCTCTTTAAGATACAACAAGAGGCACAACATATGATCTCTCTCTTATTCTCTACACGCCTTCTCTCTCTCTCTCTCTCTCTCTCTCTCTCTCTCTTCTTCTTCTTCTCTCTCAACATGTGGTCGTCCATATGTTGACCTAGAGAACAATGCCATCATCGCCATGCCGTCGTGCTGCCGCTTCGACTTATCGTGGATCTCTGTCTCCTTCGGTGCACCTCTCCTGTGAAGAAGACGTCGGATCTCGTGTGACGAGATCAGGAGATTCGTCGCTTGGATCATCAACATGGATTGCAATGAGCACACGTTTGATGAATCCCCATTAACCACTCTTTATTCTTTTATTTTAGCTAAATATCTTGGCAAAACATCATGTATATAGTTGTAAATACAATAAGTTACCAATAAGAATGCATTTGTTAATAATTAATAATTAGCATGTATTTGTGCAAAAGTAAAAGAATAAAGAATAAAAGAAAAAGAGTGAAATATTTAGAATAAATATTGAGTGACCTGAACCCAAGAGAGGGTCCAAACTGAACCTGATCGCCAAATAAAATAAGTAGAGAGAGATAGGGCCTCTCTACCCTGTCCACATTCCCTTCCATGTATATATACATATTATCATTATTTTATTTCACAAAAATAGAAATAAAAAGGTATTTCAACCCCTTGTATATATTCTTAAAAATAAATAAAAATTACAAAAATAAAAATCAAAAAAATTAATTTCTCTCTCTCACCTTGTACATAATACATGTATACATGTATCTTACACCTATTTATTTTACATTTGTACATAAATAATAAAAATAAAATAAAAATTATTTTATACTCCAAGTCTTATGTTGTAAATAAATAAAATATAAAATCAGGGTATTTGTACAAAAATAATAAAATAAAAATAAAAATACACAAGTATTTTATATATGTCTATAATGTAATATAATGTATATACCTTAATTTATTTTTCATAAAAATAATTAAAAATCACAAGAAAATAGTTTGAAAAATAATAAAGATTTTTCATGTTGAATATTTTTAAAAATAAAATAATTTCCTATTTTTAATTTATTTTGCAAATATTTTTGACCAAGCTAATTTCTGATTGGTGCAGGAGGGATGTTGACCCCGGTCAACTCCCCTCCCAGATCATTCTTCGCCCGGATCCGGTTTTTGCCCCATTTCTTCCCAATTTTCCCGATCAGATCTTAGCCTCTCTTGCCCCGATTTCTTCTCCCGCTTCTCCTCAGTGGATCAGCAATCCTCGCGGATCCCTAGGGAGTCACGGATCATTCTTGGATTGTGCGCTTCACCCGATTCTTTCAGTTGCCTGGGGTTTGCTATAAAATCACTTCTTCGATCCCCCAGGTCAGCAGCTCGCACCGCACACTCTCCTTCTACCCTAGATTCCTTCCCTTTGGTGACAGCATTAGGAGGAACCCTTTGGTGGTCAGAGAAGGCCGCTGCAGCCGACGCTCAAGCTTCATGGCCGGAGTTCCGCCGCGACGAGCCTCCCCCGCCTTCCGTAGCGAGGTCGAGGCGAAGACCCACTTCGACTTCATCCCATGGAGCTCAAGATTCAGATGGGACCCTCAGGTAGCCTCCATCTCGATCTTAGTTCTGTTTATTTTGATTCTTTCATCCGCCGCTCTGCCAGCTACGACCTGTCGGTCGGAGCCTCATCAACCACATTTATCCGCTTCGATCGACAACCCCGCTCACTTTTATCCTTCCCCCTCAGCCTGATCATCCCAAGCTTGGCCTGGATAACCAAGATTAGGCCTGAGGTTCCTTCTATCACTTCGCCGGAACCTCCACCCCCATTCGTCGTCACTTCACGTCATTTTAGGTCAAATAACCCCGATCGGAGTGTCCCTCCGAGTTGAAGCTTTCCTCTGCAGATCACAGCGCGCGCATATACACCCCACTTAGCCGGAGCTCGCCCAGGTCACGTACCCATTCCTAGAGATCCGACCGTCGGCGAGTCAATCGGACCCGTCCACCCAACGCGGAGGAGCCTTGTGAGTCGACCACCGTCGTTCGATCATTCATCGGAGTGCCGGATCACCACCGGCGCTCTGGTGAACTTCGCCCAGGCGGAGTTCGTCCAGCATCATTCTTTGTCGTTGGATCATCACCGTCGCCCAGATCTCATCATAGCCGTCCAGAGCCTGCACCTGTTAGGTGATGAATACCCATTCATCACTCTTTATTCTTATATTTTAGCTACAAAAACCTTTGCAAATGCATGTATATGTCTATAAATACAAATAATTAGCAAAAGGCATGCATTGTGTAAAAACTAATAATTAGCATGTTTTTGTGCTAAAATAAAAGAATAAAGAACAAAAAGAAAAAGAGGGAAATATTTAGAATAAATATTGAGCGACCTAATCCCAAGGGAGGGCTCAGCATGAGCCTGACCGCATAAAAGCCAAAGTAGAGGGAGATAGGGGCTCATGTGTGTAAATATACCTGTAAATATAATAAGAATATTTTCCTCTAGAAAATAGAATAAAATAAGCTTGTATATATTGTATATATTAGATAATACAAAAATCAAAACAAAAATAGAAAAAATTAAAAAGAAAAATATTCCTTGTACATATTCACCTTGTACATACACCCACTCCTATATTTATTTCACCCTATAAATAAATAAAATTAATTTCCATAAAATTTGTATATATTTTATCTTTTATGTTGTAAATAAATAAAATAAAAATAACAAAAACAAAAACAAAATAAAAAGAACAAAATTAAAAACCAAAAAGAATATTGTAAATATACCATGTATAGATCTATTTATTTTATCCTTTGTATATAAATAATAAAAAAAAATAAAAATATCTTTTTATTCCTAATTTTATACTATAAATAAATAAAATATAAAATGGGGATAAAACTGTATAAAAATAACTAATTAAAAATCAAAAACCAAAAACCCATATTGTAAATAAACCTATATATAGCTCTATTATGTAAATACCTTATTTTTATTTCGAAAAATTAATTAAAAATCACAAAAAATAGAAAAAAATAAAATAAATATTTTTCATGTTCTGAGTTTTTCGAAATTCGTTCATTTTCTATTTATTATTTAATTTATAAAGTCCTAATATTTGGCGGGCTCTGATTGGTCCACGGGGGATGTTGACCCCCGGTCAACTCCCCCCCTGGACCACCAGAGCCGGGTTTGTCTTGCCCAACCTGATTTCAACCTTTTCTCCCCAGTCAACCCGATCGTAAAATACCCTAACCCCGGGCCCCGATTGATCCTTGTTCATCCCAGATCCACGCCCGGGGTGAGTATGAGGGATCCGAGTTGCGCGCTTCTCGCCCGATCCATTTCTTCTCGGACCCCTGGACATATAAAGTGTCGTCTCCGACAGCCTCGTTCCTCATCTTTTGGACCTCCCACTCGCAGCCAAGGACCTCCTCCGGTGTGCCTGAGTGACAACTGTGTGCGTCGGAGTGGAAGTGAGGCTCGAGGACCTCGGGAACCTTCTGATCCGGTGGCATCGCCGCCGTGCGCCGTCGCGAGCGCGCTCAGCCTCGGGGAGCCGACGACCCCTTGCAGGCAATGACCCAGGAGCTCCCCGAGCTTCAACCCAGTCGATAGCCTCCACCAGGTAGTCTCTTTAGCCCGTAGATTAGCTTAGATTCGAGTTTTTCAGTTCCAGTAGCCGTAGCTCCGCCGCCTCCGCCTGTCGTTTCCGACCATCCATTCACGCATCCGACTCCGCCTCCACCTTCACGAGCCTCCTCCGCACCTTCTCCACCTACCCATCCCCCCTGGCTCGCCCCGGAGCAGGGACCTCAGCCCTCCACATCCGCCGCTCGCCGGAGGGCCTCCATCTCGATGCACCCTTCACTGTTCTCGCGCTTTGACGGGTCGAGGCAGTTTGCCCTCGACCCATCTTTCTTCCTGTGCAGGTCTCATCATCAGTAGAGCCTCATCTGGAGGCCAGCAGCTCAGGCACAGGAGCTCCAGGTCTTCATCGCCGCCGGAGCTCTCCAGGGCTCCCCGCCATCATCGGAGCATCTCATCAGATGCGGAAGGCCCCTACGCACCTTCTCAGCCTTCCAGCAGCCGACGAGGAGTCCCCACGCTCGAGTTTCGAGCCGGCGAGGTTCGCCGTCCGTCAGTTCATCCAGGACCTTCGCCGACCGTTAGATTGTCCTCTCGCTCCAGAATAGATCCCGGCCATCCATCTGAGGAGCGTCGCCACCGTCCGATACCTCTGAGGACTGATCTGGACCGCACGATCGGATGAAGAGGCACCCGTGATTCAGAGCCGTCAGATCTCCACGTGTCATCTTCTCCTTCATCGATCGCCCGAGGGTTTAGCCACGGCGTACGAGGACCGTCAGATCAGCTACGTGGCAAGCATCCAGCCCTCGACATTTAATAATGGGGTATTTGCTCTTAGGCCCCTCTAGTTTTCACATTTATTTTCTAGTCCTGTAAATACGTAGTTTAGTTCTTTTATTTTTGTAAATATTGCACCGAGGACCCTCCTGTTCATCTGATTTGCATTTATACCCCTGCCAGTTGTGGACACGTGCGTCGACACGTGAAAATTTGATGTATTTGCAGTTTGTGCCCTGCGTTTTTGGCGTGTTACGATTTATATTTTTATAAATAGGAATAACAATCAGGTCCCCCAGGCCTGAGTCACGTGTATCGTGCGTGGCCCGGGGGATATTTTGCATTCCTCGCCCTACACTTCTCAGGATTGTTATCCAAGGGGCCCAAAGTTTTAGCTTATTTGCAGTTAGGTCCTTGTGCACAAAATCTTGATTTTTATTTTTAATAAAATAGCAAATTTACTCCAAATTCGATGAAAATTGGAAACATGGCTCCTGCCATGTTGTAAAATTTTCTAGAATTTTTGAAGACATTTTTGGTTTTGTTTACTATTTTAAAAATTCAAAAACATGCATTTTCCTTACTGTTCAATTTAAAAATTCACAAAAAATATATTAAAACACATCTAAAATTCACAAAAAATTAGACAGTAGTTATTTTGCCTTGTTTGATTTTCTGACCAATTTTGGTGATTTTTCATTATATAAAACCATAAAAATTGAAAAGCACTAAAAACTCTATAAAAATTCTAATAACTAATTTAAAAATCCAAAAATAATAATTCCAGTACCTTAATTTTCCTCAGACTTTCTAGTTTGCAGGAAAATTACCTTCAGAAGTTGATAGGGCCCTTTTGCATTTTAAATTGGCCTTTTACTCCTGGCTGGACAATACCTTCATTTCCCTGCCTTGTTTGATTTTTAGAAAATTCAGTAAAAATCAGGAAAATACTAAAAATTAAACAAAAACAGTAAAAATCATAAAAAACATAAAAACATTTTTGTTTTTAATTTTTGAGTGACTTTTGATGCATTAAATAATTGTTTGTATTGGCTTATTTCTTCGTTTTCTTTATTTCCTTTATTAATTAAAAATACAAAAAAAATTTTAACATAAAAAATCCACCAAAAATTGTTGCTTTTTATTTTATTCTTTTTTCGACTACTTCGTAGGCCGCAAGGCCATTACGTGCTCCTTGAGTCCGACCCTGGTCGTTATACCATGCTAATCTAATGGCCAGAGCCACTATTATTTTTGATTGATTTTATTTCTGTTTGGTGGTCTGAACCTTGATTTTCTTGATTGAGCTGAGATTCTCATCGATCTGGGTCGCAACGACCCAAGTGATATTTCTACCTGATCTGGATTAGTGGAGTTTTGGCCCAATCAGAATGGCACCGTTGCCGGGGAGCACGACTTAGTAGTCGACTTTTTCCGCGGTTTTCTGTATAGATTTTTGTAGATATATTTTTTCTGACACTGTTTATATAATAATTTGGTCTGATCACTCTTGTTTACTTTCTTACGAGGGCCTGAGGACCGAGGAGGCGACTTTCGAGGTGCTGGCGCAACCGCGGGATCCGGAGGCGGCTCCCTTCTGCACGGAGCCGCAGGAGAGAGCGAGAGAGTAGAAGAGTGAGGGAGGAGTAGTTTAGGTTTATTTTAACACATTTGATTATTGTAATAATACAGGGACAACAGGACTTGGACTGAGACTTTTCTCGGGTCTGTTTCGCCAAGCACCGGTGTGCTCGGTGGACCCTTAGACTTTCTGCGGCTTTTTCGCGGTTTTTGTTTTTCGCTGCCTTTTACGGTTTTACGCGGTTTTTCTCGAGCCCCTAGATTTAGGAATTTGTGGTTGATTGTGCCGTACTTAGTAGGATCCACACACTTAATAGACTGTTTGTGCCTATAGATCGCTAATTGGACCTACTAATAAAAGATTAATAAAAATAGTTGATTCACCACCTTCGAGCCTATGCGCCGCGAGCCTGCCCCGTTAAGCGCTACTCCTGAACTTGACCTATCGAAAAGAGGAGGGGTGGGTCTAGACCGGACTCTCTGGATCGAAGGTTGGTGACCAGCTAGACGGTTCTTTCGAGTAGAAGTTGCCTGCTTAGGACTCGGCTTTTCCCGCTGCACCATATAGGTAGTTTATTTTCTGTCTTTCAATTCTGCGCGGATCATATTGCATGTAGAGTGCTGGAGACAGGTACGCATTTCTGACTTTGCATGCATCATTGATTTTATCGCGCATCGGCTTTTTCGTCTTCTCCCCCCTGTTTTGGACTTAATAACCAGGAGAACCGAAAAATTCGTTAGGCATTTTTGCTTGTATTAAAAATATCTAAAAAAAACAATAAAATCGGGATTGCTAATCACACTTGATCTAAAAGACACCTCTTTGAAAATCTGTCTTGGGAGAGTAACCCCCTCCTTGTTTGGTTTGGATGAGCGAGAGAGTGACACATATCTTAGGATAGAGCCACTTCCGGATTTTTCCCAACTGATTACCGGCTTTCAGTACGGGACAGTCGGTTGAGAAATAGCTGGATTCCTATTTTGCTCACGTAATCGCTCTGATAGACTGAATTATCACCTAAAATAAAATTGACAAGATAATTGACCGATCCCTTCGGTCTTCAGCTCATGTGCGTAGGTGAATCGGGGGTTATGTTTTCTCTCTTGTGTGATTCCAGGTCCCTTCGATCTTTTCCCATCTTCTTCTCTTCTGTCTCCCACCCTCCCTCCCTTCAGTCCTCTTCGCTTCTTCTCCTTTACCCCTGGATGATGGATCCCTCTCACTTCGAGCCGACTCTTGCGGCTTTTTCTTCACTATCTGACCATCAGTCCAGTCCACCTTCTAGGGAGATCGGATCTCCGACCCACCTCCCGCTCCCTCCCTCCCTTTCATCTCACTACTCTGGGCATGCTGTGCGAGACGTCCGAGGATACCAGATAGAGCAGATGCGAAACCAGGACGATGCTGTTGCTGAGTTGAGTGCGCACTCCGTTGGTGATCAGAGAGAGCAGTGGAGATCAACAGACATATCCCATTCCAGAAGGATGGAGGAGCAGATAACACTTAGAGCTGAGTCAACTTCTACACTAGGTCCATTCGTCTTGGATTTGGATTAGTACATTCAGAGACTGCCGACATTTTCGGGAGAGGCGCACGAGGAGCCGTATCTTCACCTGTCAGCATTCGAGAAGTTTTGCAGAGTACAGAGATATTCAGATATCAATGCAGAGGAACTGATGAATAGGACCTTCCCCTTCACACTTCAGGACAGAGCCATGAGATGGCACCGCCGATTGGGGAGGACATTCGAGACGTGTGGAGAGCTATGCCGAGAGTTCTTACAGAGATATTTCCCCCCGTGTAGAGCAGAGTTTATGCGGTCCGTGATCACCGACTTTTCAGTTGACCCCCAGGAGCCATTACACGAGGGCATGGCCGAGGTTTCTTGACCTCTTGAGGAGATTTCCAGACCATGGTCTTCCACTTACAGACTTGATAGAGATCTCCATGCGGGGGATGACCGCAAAACAGTTAGCACTGGCGATTACCACATGTGGCAGTTCACACCGCAGTCCCGACATTTATTTCCTGGACACCATCTCGAGTTTACCTTCACAGAGCCCTTCTTCACGAGATGCCGTACTCAGGACATCACATGCGGACGATGCAGTACCACTGCGGTGTGTCGCTTTACATGATGAGACAGTTTCTACACACCAGCCCGAGGACTTGGATGATGCAGCACCACTGACAGAGGACAGGACTGTGATATCAGAGGTTTGGACCCAGAGTCTACGTGAGTTCCCGTTGGTTTTCCAGTTGGAATTCGAGTTAGCCCCAGAGTTTCCAGTCGACGAGTCTTGGATATCATATCTTCTGATATTCCAGGAACTGGAGGAGCCCCCGCTACTACAGCCATTGTCTCAGACACTTCAGATTCCAGTCCCGGAGGAGTCAGCTTCCTTCCTGCAGAGATACTTCTTGGATGCAGACAGCTACCAGGACTCAGCCCAGCAGCTACAGCTCGATGAGGAACACCACTTTGAGAGTACAGACACAAAGAGTCCCGTCTTCGAGCCTTTTGTCCTCCACTCTGACGAGATAGACACCTTTGAGGACCAGTTGGCAACCAGCATAGCCGCAGAGCGAGGATCAGCCGCAAATACTTTACCAGCTTCCGCGGTGTTGACTAGTACCTTCTCCTGCTTCCAGATTGCCAAGAGCTACACTTCCGATGATGATGCAGCCTGGTGCACCGAGTGGATACTTGATAGCAGCGTAGATGCCCATCCAGATCCTGATCCTCTTCTTGTCACTTTTGATCATGCATCTCTCCCCGAGGGTTATCTGCGGGAGGATGCCACACTCGATGAGTACTCGGTTTCACTTGCTGAGAGTGCTTCTGATTCGGCGGAGCACGAAACCGAGTCTTTAGATCATTCTGATTCAGAGTCTTCTCACCTCGACGACCCTCGCGAGGATGAGCCCATTCTGGAGATATTTGATGATTTGCCTGATCTGATTCCATTTCATGCATCGGATATCAGTCTTCTTAGAGAGTCTCCTGATCTTGATTGTCTACACCTGTTTGAGACACTGATTGACGTGGAGGATTCTATTACTGATCCATACTTCTCCACGTTTGATTTCTTCGGCTCTATACTCTCACTCCAGTCTGACCCAGAGCCGCTGATTTCTTTTGTGCTACCAGATCCCGATCACTTCTTTCCATATCACTGGCCAGTAGCAGACACCCGCTTGATTGCAGACCTGGGTGTCTTTGTTTACACTGTTGAGTTCGTCGCTGTTCTCATACCGAGACTGCGACGACAGTACGACATTCGCCTTACCGATGCCGTACTAAATCTCGATACTGCATTATCCTAGCCTTTGCGCCTAGCTAGAGGCGTAAAATCTAGCGCTCGTTGAGAGGCACCTCAACATTGTACTCTTTTGTATATACGTTTTTCGTCTTACTTTGATCTTTCTTTCTTCCGTTCTTGTTTTCATCCCAGGTCTCGCTTAGGATTATATTTGCTATACTTAGGATATTCCTCATCCTAAGTATAGGGGGGTGGAAAGACCGGGTTGCTCTTCTGTTCTGTTTCATCACTTCTGTTGTGTTGCCTATACTTAAGGTTCTGCACCTTAAGTATAGGGGGAGTGATGTCCTCCTTCTTGTATATATTCGTTGATTTTCTTCGTGTCTTGCTACCCCTGTTTTGCTTCCTATACTTAGGGATATTTTACCCTAGGTATAGGGGGGTAGACCCTGTACATTCTCCACTCGGTTTTCCCTTTGTGTACAGCCTGCTATACTTAGGATTACTTGATCCTAAGTATAGGGGGAAAAGCCGAGAGCCTCTTGATCTTCTATTCATTCATTCGTCTTTGTATATAGCCTTCCTTTTCACTTCCCTATACTAAGCACGAGTTATGTCTTCTTCATCGCTCTTGACTCTGAGGACATCGTTCGAGCTAAGTATAGGGGGGTGTGTATATATTTCATATATACTTTAGCCATAACTCGTACTTTGTGTGAGTGTGTTAATAAATAAAATGGCTAAAAACCTTAAAACCACAAAAATTAAAAATATTTTCCTGTAAATAATCATTCTTTTATTGCACATACACAACTAGTGTACAAATTATTTGTGTAAAAATGTTTTCGAAATCTTTTGGTGTAAAGTTTGTGTAAATATTTTCTTATCAAAATTATGTATATAGTACAAAATTTTTCCAAAATGTTTATAAAATCAAAAGTTTGCAAAAAATCTTGTGTAAATGTGTGTAAATACTTTTGCAAAACTTGCATTTCATGCATTCATCCATTATGATTTCAAAATATTTTTCAAAAATTTGCATGTTTGTAAAAATTGTGTAAATAACATCTTTGTATATATGTATATAGTTTTTCTGGATGATTGTTGACATTTAAACTAGTCTGGAATTAAAATTGGGAAATGGAGCTTGATTAAGATCTTAATCCACCTAATTCTAAGAGGAACCTTATAGGGCTTAGGGTTAAGGCTTTTCAGGTCCATTGGGACTTAATTCTTTGAGTCCACTAGGCTATGAGCATATGTCATCTTGATGAGCCTAAGTAGAGCACTTAACAACACACGCATGACTCTTAGAGACAATGGCTTGACTTGCACCAACACCTTACACTAGGTCTCCACGGATGAGGTGATGAGGGGGCAGTTTCCTTTGGCTTGGGGTAGCATATGAGGATAGTACTTCTAGGCGGAACCTCTCTTCTTCTTCTAGTGAAGGAAGTGCGTCTCAACTTGGTCTAGTGGTGATGAAGTCTAAAGACAGAAACCGTAGGTTGCAATAAAGCTTCAAAAGAGGGATAGTCTACTAGCTCAAGAGGAAAAACTCTTGTATATATGCTGCACCATGTAGATATGTTGTACAGTTGCATAAAAAACAAAACAAAAAAAAGTGCAAAAAGAAAAGAACTCCAAAAAAGTGGTGGGTCGGATTGAAAATTTAATAACCGCACCGGTGTATATAGTCAAATAAAGCAAAAGCTTATGGTATCCATGTTACATCTCATGAAGCTTGCAGCGGGAGACTTAGCTACACTGGTTGGGCTCCCAGGGATACGTGGCTACACTAGCCATGGTCCATTCTTCATCTTCTTCCCCTCTTCTTGAGCCGGTTGCACTTGAACTTAGAAGGGAATACCCCGCTTCTCGAGGAAAGAGTTGCTAGACCGAGGCATTAAAGTTACCAGGTTGGGGGAGGTTGTTTCTTTGTTACTTCTGAGGTGGGGAGCTACATATCACTTACACTGCATGGAAAGATTCATGGTCATTAGAGTTGTGTATGTAGACTTGTTCTGATCTGGTTTATTGAGGAGTCTTGTCCATAGATTGGTGGAACTTAGAGGCTGTTGAGTTTTAAGCTTAAGTCCAAATAAGGTTCCGACACATTAATGATCTAAAGATCTGATTGAGCTCCATAATTCAATTTAATGAAGGCAAGTTTAATAATCAGCCTGAATCCATGCGCATTCTCCTCTTCTTCTTTTTCTTTCTCTTTTTTCACTTCTTTTTCAAATAAGTGTTTGCTAAGGGACTAGCAAAGTTAAGTATAGGGGGGTGATGGGTATTCATCACTCTTTATTCTTATATTTTAGCTACAAAAACCTTTGCAAATGCATGTATATGTCTGTAAAATAATTAGCAAAAGGCAAGCATTGTGTAAAACTAATAATTAGCATGTTTTTATGCTAAAATAAAAGAATAAAGAACAAAAAGAAAAAGAGGGAAATATTTAGAATAAATATTGAGGGACCTAATCCCAAGGGAGGGCTCAGCATGAGCCTGACCGCATAAAAGCCAAAGTAGAGGGAGATAGGGGCTCATGTGTGTAAATATACCTGTAAATATAATATGAATATTTTCCTCTATAAAATAGAATAAAATAAGCCTGTATATTGTATATATTAGATAATACAAAAATCAAAACAAAAATAGAAAAAATTAAAAGAAAAATATTCCTTGTACATATTCACCTTGTACAAACACCCACTCCTATATTGTTTCACCCTATAAATAAATAAAATTATTTCCATAAAATTTGTATATATTTTATCTTTTATGTTGTAAATAAATAAAATAAAAATAAAAAAACAAAAACAAAATAAAAAGAACAAAATTAAAAACCAAAAAGAATATTGTAAATATACCATGTATAGATCTATTTATTTTACCCTTTGTATATAAATAATAAAAATAAAATAAAAATATCTTTTTATTCCTAATTTTATACTATAAATAAATAAAATATAAAATTGGGATAAAAATGTATAAAAATAACTAATTAAAAATCAAAAACCAAAAACCATATTGTACATATACCTATATATAG
This sequence comes from Ottelia alismoides, assembly GCA_037367405.1. Taxonomy (NCBI): domain Eukaryota; kingdom Viridiplantae; phylum Streptophyta; class Magnoliopsida; order Alismatales; family Hydrocharitaceae; genus Ottelia; species Ottelia alismoides. Next base: position 324,327 of record JAZKJV010003653.1, read on the forward strand.
ATCTATTACGTAAATACCTTATTTTTATTTCGAAAAATTAATTAAAAATCACAAAAAAATAGAAAAAAATAAAATAAATATTTTTCATGTTTTGAGTTTTCAAAATTCGTTCATTTTCTATTTATTATTTAATTTATAAAGCCCTAATAATTGGCGGGCTCTGATTGGTCCACGGGGGATGTTGACCCCCGGTCAACTCCCCCCTGGACCACCAGAGTCGGGTTTGTCTTGTCCGACCCGATTTCAACCTTTTCTCCCCAGTCAACCCGATCGCCAAATACCCTAACCCCGGGCCCCGATTGATCCTTGTTCATCCCAGATCCACGCCCGGGGTGGGTATGAGGGATCCGAGTTGCGCGCTTCTCGCCCGATCCATTTCTTCTCGGACCCCTGGACATATAAAGTGTCGTCTCCGGCAGCCTCGTTCCTCATCTTTTGGACCTCCCACTCGCAGCCAAGGACCTCCTCCGGTGTGCCTTAGTGATAGCTGTGTGCGTCGGAGTGGAAGTGAGGCTCGAGGACCTCGGGAACCTTCAGATCCGGTGGCATCGCCGCCGTGCGTCGCTGCGAGCGCGCTCAGCCTCGGGGAGCCGATGACCCCTTGCAGACAATGACCCAGGAGCTCCCCGAGCTTCAGCCCAGTCGATAGCCTCCACCAAGTAGTCTCTTTAGCCCGTAGATTAGTTTAGATTCGAGTTTTTCAGTTCCAGTAGGCGTAGCTCCGCCGCCTCCGCCTGTCGTTTCCGACCATCCATTCACGCATCCGACTCCGCCTCCACCTTCACGAGCCTCCTCCGCACCTTCTCCACCTATCCATCCCCCCCTGGCTCGCCCCGGAGCAGGGACCTCAACCCTCCACCTCCGCCGCTCATCGGAGAGCCTCCATCTCGACGCACCCTTCACTGTTCTCGAGCTTAGATGGGTCGAGGCAGTTTGCCCTCGACCCATCTTTCTTCCTGTACAGGTCTCATCATCAGTAGAGCCTCATCTGGAGGCCAGCAGCTCAGTCACAGGAGCTCCAGGTCTTCATCGCCGCCGGAGCTCTCCAGGGCTCCCCGCCATCATCGGAGCATCTCATCAGACGCGGAAGGCCCCCACGCACCTTCTCAGCCTTCCAGCAGCCGACGAGGAGTCCCCACGCTCGAGTTTCGAGCCGGCGAAGTTCGCCGGCCGTCAGTTCATCCAGAACCTTCGTCGACCGTTAGATCGTCCTCTCGCTCTAGAATAGATCCCGGCCATCCATCTGAGGAGCGTCGCCATCGTCTGATACCTCTGAGGACTGATCTGGACCGCACGATCGGATGAAGAGGCACCCGTGATTCAGAGCCGTCATATCTCCACGTGTCGTCTTCTCCTTCGTCGATTGCTCGAGGGTTTAGCCACGGCGTACGAGGACCGTCAGATCAGCTACGTGGCAAGCATCCAGCCCTCGACATTTAATAACGGGGTATTTGCTCTTAGGCCCCTCTAGTTTTCGCATTTATTTTCTAGTCCTGTAAATACGTAGTTTAGTTCTTTTATTTTTGTAAATATTGCACCCAGGACCCTCCTGTTCATCTGATTTGCATTTATACCTCTGCCAGTTGTGGACACGTGCGTCGACACATGAAAATTTGGTGTATTTGTAGTTTGTGCCCTGCGTTTTTGGCGTGTTATGATTTATATTTTTATAAATAGGAATGACAATCAGGTCCCCCCTGGCCTGAGTCACGTGTATCATGTGTGGCCCGGGGGATATTTTGCATTCCTCGCCCTACACTTCTCAGGATTGTTATCCAAGGGGCCCAAAGTTTTAGCTTATTTGCAGTTAGGTCCCTGTGCACAGCATCTTGATTTTTATTTTTAATAAAATAGCAAATTTACTCCAAATTCGATGACAATTGGAAACATGGCTCCTGCCATGTTTTAAAATTTTCTAGAATTTTTGGAGACATTTTTGGTTTTATTTACTATTTTTAAAATTCAAAAACAAGCATTTTCCTTACTGTTCAACTTAAAAATTCACAAAAAATATTAAAACACCTCTAAAATTCACAAAAAATTAGATAGTAGTTATTTTGCCTTGTTTGATTTTCTGACCAATTTTGGTCATTTTTCATTATATAAAACCCATAAAAATTGAAAATCACTGAAAACTCTATATAAATTCTAATAATTAATTTAAAAATCCAAAAACAATAATTCCAGTGCCTTATTTTTTCTTAGACTTTCTAGTTTACAGGAAAATTACCTTCAGGAGTTGATAGGGCCCTTTTGCATTTTAAATTGGCCTTTTACTCCTGACTAGACAGTACCTTCATTTCCCTGCCTTGTTTGATTTTTAGAAAATTTAATAAAAATCATAAAAATATTAAAAATTAACCAAAAACAGTAAAAATCATAAAAAACATAAAAACATTTTTGTTTGAATTTTGAGTGATTTTTGATGCATTAAATAATTGTTTGTATTGGCTTATTTCTTTGTTTTCTTTATTTCCTTTATTAATTAAAAATCCAAAAAAAATTTAAAACATAAAAAATCCACCAAAAATTGTTGCTTTTTATTTTATTCTTTTTTTTGACTACTTCGTAGGCCGCAAGACCATTACGTGCTCCCTGAGTCCGACCCTGGTCGCTATACCAGGCTAATCTAATAGCCAGGGCCACTATTGTTTTTAATTGATTTTATTTCTGTTTGGTGGTCTGAATCTTGATTTTCTTGATTGAGCTGAGATTCTCATCGATCCGGGTCGCAAAGACCCGAGTGATATTTCTACCTGATCCGGATTAGTGGAGTTTTGGCCCAATCATCGGGCCGTTAGATCCGATATCTAACGGCCTCCGTACGCCCACGTTCGCACCATCCGGACATCCGTTGGATTCGCCACCTGTACGCACCAGAGCCGCACGTCGTCAGCCAGTCAGAGCGCGCCACCTGTTCCCCCCACACGCGACGCATGAGCGGTTTAGTAATTTGTTCTGCTTCCCCTGTAGTTATTTTCCTTTATTATTTAGTTTGTAGAATAAAAGTACACATTAGGGTAATTTGCACTTTTTATCACGCAGTTTTAGACATTTACATTTTAGTCCTTATTGTGTGGTTACACGTGCTTCGTCACGTGCTTTGTGGGTTATCTGCATGTCCTGCCTTGATTTTAGTATATGCTATTGAATGAACTTTTAGTTTCAGTATTTGCATCCATACCCCTGTGCGTGTTGATTTCGGACATGAGCGTAAATTTGTGTGAAAATTACAGATAGACCCTTGAGCTTTTTATGTGTGTTATCATTTAGCTCTGGAACATGTTTTCTTTGCAAACTAGTCCCTGTGTACTGTGTGCTTTATTGTAGTTTGAATAAATAGCAAATTTCATCCAAAATTCATAAAATTTTGACACATGGCTCCTGCCATGGTGTAGAAATTTACGTGAATTTTGGGTTGCATTTTATTTCCATTTAGTATTTTTAAAAATTCAAAAATCTAAAAATTGCTATTGTTTGCCTTTAAAAAATCCACTAAAAATATCAAAAACCCTCGATAAATTCCAAAAATAATCGTGTTTGTTTTTTTAGTTGTTTTGCTTAAGCCCAATTTTTGTTGTATTTGCAGTATAAAAACCATAAAAATTTAAAAACATTGAAAACCTTAGAAAAATCATTAAAAATTCATAAAAAAATGTGTTTTCTTCTTCTGTAGCTAGCTTGTTACTTGTAGTTTCACATAAAATTGCTGCTCGAATTTTATACGCATTATAAGCATTTTTAACTTGCCTTTAGATTCGGATTGTACACTATTTAACATTTTTTACCTTGTTTCATTTTTAGAAAATTAACTAAAAAATAAAAAATAAAGAAATTTGACAAAAAACATCTGAATATTTCAAAAACACAAAAATATTTTTATTTGAATTTTTTGAGCATTTTTGAGGCTTTAAATAATTATTTGTTTGTGAGTTTTCGAGTGCTTTTATACTTTTTCTTAATATTAAAAATTAAAAAAATTGAAAAACTTAAAATCCACCAAATTATTTTATTTCCTTGGATTCTTGACTACTTCGTAGCTTGCGCATTCCGTGCTCCTTGTGTTCGACCCTGGTAGCTATGCCAGGTAAAAATAAATAGCGAGACCGCTACATTTGTTTGCTTGATTGCTTGATTTTCGTGTTTGATGGTCTTTGTTTTCTTGATTGACTTAGCCTCGTGGTTCGGGTCGCAACGACCATATTTATACCTTAACCCGAGTAGCTCATGCATGTCATCAACGTTTCATCAACGCACTCTCAAGCGTTTCCTCTGTTGGATCGGACTTGAGACAGAAGGTCTTTTCGTTTAGAGACTCGTTCACAACCACGCTTCAAGCGGTAACCTAATACTTGTTTGTGGTTTAGATGAAACGATTCGAGAAGTGTTCTTGGATCATATGATTTTGGAAAGTATATGATCGATATCGACTCCTAATGATCAAATGAGAAACTTACTGATAAAAATCCTGAAGTAGACATTGTTAAATAGATCTTATACTTCGGGTTTATTCTGAGTCTTCCAGTATGCAGGATGTACAGGTGTTGGGAATACCTGATGGTGATGTGATCATAAACGATTGTATAACCATGACGCCTCCATTCCTAGGGAGTGATGAAACGGGTCTGAATTTTAGTGACTCCTCCCAGTAGAGAAGTAGTCTGATCTTGGTCCAAATGTTGGACATTGATCTGAATGTGATTCAGATGCAATGAGAATATTAGATTTACGGTCTTGATTTAATCAAGCATCTATAGGAGGCCCGAGATCTGGATTTGAGATGTGATCTCAATATCCAAGTCACTATACGTGGAACAATACAATCGCCCTGTCCTTGTCTCCAAGTATCCGCGGAGAAAGCACATTATCCTTGAAAGAGTTCATGGATAATTTCATTGTTGATATGTGTATCCGAGCATTGAAAAAATTGATAACTAAATGTGATTTAATTATCATGAATAGTGTGAATTTGATTCATATTAGGAGGAGAGTTATCTACAACAACAACAACAAAGTCTTTTCCCACAATTAATTAGGGCCGGCTACATGGATTCTTCGCCTCCATTCAGATCTATCTTGGGCCAATCCCGGGCTTATATCCACAAAACTAAGATCCCTTCGTATTGTCTCTTTCCAACACTTTTTGGGCCGTCCTCACCCTCTCTTAGCCGGCTCAACATCCCAACACTCACATCTCGTAACTGGTGCATCAGCTGATCTTCTTTGCAAATGTCCAAACCATCTTAAGCGATTTTTTGCATCTTATCTTCGATCGGAGCTACACCAACTTTCTTTCTGATTGCATCGTTCCGAATCCGATCTTTACGTGTGTGTCCACACATCCACCTTAGCATTTTCATTTCTGCTACATTCATTCTCTGCACATGTCTATGGTTCACAGGCCAACATTCAGATCCATAAAGCATTGCAGGTCTCACGGCTGCTTTGTAAAACTTTCCTTTAATATTTAAAGGAATTTTCTTATCACAGAGAACAGCAGAGGCTCCTCTCCACTTTAGCCAGCCTGCATTTATTCTATTAGTAACATCTTCATCAATTTCCCCATCATGTTGCAGAATAGATCCCAGATATCTAAAGGAATCTCTCTTCTGAATGTTATCGTCACCAATCTTCACCTCGATTCCTTCACCATTGCTTCCATCAAAGGTGCACTCCATATATTCCGTCTTAGCCCTACTTATACGAAATCCTTTAGTCTCCAACTCATGTCTCCATACCTCAAGCTTCTCATTTACTCCATCTCTAGTCTCGTCAATTAACACAATATCATCAGCAAATAACATACACCAAGGTAACTCATCCTGAATGTGACTGGTCAACTCGTCCATAATCAAAGTAAAAAGAAATGGACTCAAAGTAGAACCTTGATGTAAACCAATGTTGATGTCAAAATATCCAGTCTTCCCAGACGGGGTCATTACACAAGATAAAACCCTATCATACATGTCCTTTATGAGGTTAATATATAGGACAAGTATTTGTCTCTTCTCCAACACTCTTCACAATATCTCTCGTGGGATAGAATCATAAGCCTTCTCTAAATCAATAAAGATCATATGGAGGTTCTTCCTTTTAACTATATAAATCTCCATTATTCTCCGCAGCAAATGGATGGCTTCAGTCGTTGAGCGACCTAGCATGAATCCGAATTGATTTTCTTTTACATTGGAAATTTGCCTCAACCTTCTTTCGATCACACGTTCCCAAATTTTCATAGTGTGACACATCAGCTTGACACTTCTATAATTTGAACAATTTTGAATGTCTCCTTTATTCTTATAAAGAGGCACCACGATACTCCTCCAATCTTTAGGCATTTTCTTGCTTCGCCAAATAATATCGAATAGATTCGTAAGCCAAGTCAAACTACGCTCACCTAAAACTCTCCATACTTCTACAGGGATGTCATCCGATGCTCCTCTACTTCCTTTCTTTGTATCCGTCTATAGCATGCACGATTCAAGTAACTTTCACTACAAGCTAGATCACCTAAAGTGATATCTCTATTTCCTTCCCCAATGAAACGTTTATGGAAATACTGCTCCCTTCTAGTCTTTATATCCTTCTGAGTAACAAGCACATGACCTTCCTCGTCCTTAATGCATCTCACTTGAGAAAGGTTTTTGGTTTTTCTCTCTCTTGCTTTGGCCAACTTGAATATATCCTTCTGTCCCTCCTTAGAGTCGAGATTTTTATACAAAACTTCATAAGCTTTTGACTTAGCTTCGCTTTCAGCCTTCTTTGCTTCCTTCTTCGCTATTTTGCAGTTTGTGATAGTTTCCTCTGTTCTATCCTTAGACATAGCTTTAAAGCAAGCTCTTTTTACTTTTAGCTTCTCTTGCACCCCTTCACTCCACCACCAAGCCTCCTTTTGACATGGAGCTCCTCCCTTTGACTCGCCTAGCATTTCTTTGGCTACCTTTCGGATACAAGATGCTACCGTCTCCCACATCTCGTTTGCACTACCGCTACAATCCCAAGATAAGTCTTCTAAAACCTTCTCCCTGAAGCTCGCTTGCTTCAGTGGAAGATTCCACCATCTAGTTCTCGTTATCTTAGAAACCCTCCTTTTCTTTATCAACCCTTTCATTTGCACATCCAAGACTAACAAACGATGTTGGGTAGTCAAAATCTCTCATGGGACTACTTTGCAGTCTTTACAACACAACCTATCTCTTCTCCTCAATGCAAAGTAATCTATCTGTATTCTAGTTGGCTCACTCTTATAAGTAATTAAATGTTCCTCCCTCTTCTTGAAGATGGTGTTTGCTATGAAAAGATCAGATGCCATTGCAAAATCCAGGATGGCTTTTTCCTCTTCATTTCTAACCACAAAACATGTCCTCCATGGACACTAGTATACTCTTATCCAAATGTCCATTAAGATCTCCACCGATGCAAATCATATCTCTTTGTGGGATTCCTTGTAGACTCTTATCCAAATCCTCCCGAAAAGCTTGTTTAGTCCTTTCATCTAAACCAATTTGCGATGCATAAATTGAGATAATATTCAGAATTTCTTCTTCAAGCACTAATTTTAGCAAAATAATTTGATCCCCGAATCTTTTCACCTCAACCACACAATCCTTCAAATCCTTATGAACAACCACTCCAACACTGTTTCTACACTTATCTTTACCTGAATAACAAAGTTTAAAGCCTATCTTCTCAATCTCCCTTGCTTTCTCTCCAACCCATTTAGTCTCTTGAAGACATAGTATATGAATCTTCCTTCTTTCCATTGTATCCACTATTTCCATCAACTTTCCAGTTAAAGTGCCAATATTCCAACTACCAATCCGCAACTTCCGTTGCAATCTCTTTTGGACTAACTTCTTTACTCGCATGCATCCATTATGCAAGAACCCTTGTAAATTTTGGACTGCATCCGGGCAGTGATGCAACGGAACTAGCTTAATTACCCGCATGCGTTCCTCATGTGAGAACCCTTGCAAATTTTGAACTACATCCTGACTGCGATGTAGCAGCCCTTGCCATTTTTTCATTGCATTCGGGCGATGCAACGCGTCGCAAGTAGGGAACGCCCCAATGAAATCTGTATGTTTGCTTAAATCCATGATGAAAGGATCCGTCTGTCATGAGGCAACTTCTTAAATAGTATTTTTTTAGGAAAAAGTACTATTTAGGAAGTTGTCTCTGACTGTTTTACGTTGGTTGTCGGCTACCTAACGCAACCCTCCTCATTTACCCGGGCTTGGGACCAGCCATGACTGAGTTATAAAGACAGTTATCTAAGATAATTAAATGTGATTTACTTATCAAAGATGTAAATAATGTGAATGAGATTCATATTATTTAAGAACATGAGAATATAGATCCAACATGATTAAATATGATTTAATTATCACAGATATTATTAACGTGGATAGCACTATCCATATTAATTATATATATTATGAATGTGATTTATAATATATAAGAGAGAGTTGTTTCTGATTTACATTTGTTAATTAAATGTTGATGAGAATTGGATTCACATTGGACATTTAATTGAAAATGTAATTTACATTTTATTTTGGGTTGTGAATGTGATTCACAAATTTTCAATGGCAAGATTGCAATATTCTCAACATAATTATGAATTATTTTGTAGAGTAATTTTACAAGTGTTGTTGTAAAATCATGGAGATTTCCAAGGAATCTTGAAATATCAACAAGATTGCATGAGATTGCATAGAGATCTCACCCTTCCATATTGGAAGGGTGGACGACTAAAATTTCTCTATAGAAATTGGTAGCCGTCCACTCTAAATATGGAGAGTGAAATCTCCATCCAATAATCTCCATGTATACTTGATGAATACCCATTCATCACTCTTTATTCTTATATTTTAGCTACAAAAACCTTTGCAAATACATGTATATTCTTGTAAATACAAATAATTACCAAAGTACATGCATTGTATAAAGTTTAATAATTAGCATGTTTTTGTGCAAAAATAAAAGATTAAAGAGACAAAAGAAAAAGAGGGAAATATTTAGAATAAATATTGAGCAACCTAATCCCAAGGGAGAGCTCAGCATGGGCCTGACCGCATAAATGCCCAAGTAGAGAGAGATAAGGAAGCTCATGTATATGCATACCTGTAAATATAATAAAAATATTTTCCTCTAAAAATAAAATAAAATGGGCTTGTATATATTTGTAAATATTTGTAAAGACAAAATCAAAACAAGAATAGAAAAATCAAAAAAAGAAAATAAAAATGGCCTTACTTGTACATAGTCACCATGTACATACACCTACACCTATATTTATTTTACATTGTAAATATATATACATAAATCCCTAAAAATTGTATCTATTCTATCTTTTAGGTTGTAAATAAATAAAATAGAAGTCATAAAAACAAAAATTAAATAAAAAGAACAAAATTAAAAACCAAAAAGAACATTGTAAATATACCATGTATATAGATGTACATAGCTATTTATTTAACCCTTGTAAATAAATAATAAAAACAAAATAAAAAGACCTTTTTATTCCTAATTTTATGATATAAATAAATAAAATATAAAATGGAATAAAAATGTACAAAATAATAAATTAAAAATCAAAAACTAAAAATCAATATTGTATATATACCTATATATAACACTATAGTGTAAATACCTTATTTTTATTTTGAAAAATTAATTAAAAATCACCAAAAAATAGAAAAAAAATAAAATAAACATTTTTCATGTTTTGAGTTTTTAATAATTCGGCCATTTATTATTTTATTTCGAATTTCTAAATATTTCTGATGTGGCCTGCTCTCATTGGTCTACGGGGGATGTTGACCCCCCGGTCAACTCCCCCCTGGACCACTTAGTCCTGGATCCGTGCCCGCGACCTGATTTCTCGAAATTTTTCACACTCGATCCGATCATGAAATCCGTTAATCCCGGGTCCTAATCCGAGCTTGATCATCCCTTATCCACGCCCGGGGTGGATTTTGGGGATCCGCGCTTCGAGCTGCTCGCCCGACTCCCGTTTAGCCGGACCCCTAGAGGTATTTAGTCCGAGCTCCGCCTCCTTCCCCACTCATCTTTGGATCGTTTCTCTCCACCACAGGACCTCCACAGCCTCCGCGAGAGTGACAGCTCGCTGCAGGCCTTGTTGCAGCAAGGAAAGGGAGACCGGGCCACTGATCTGGCAGCTACGCGCCGCCGTGCGCCGCTTGGAGGTGACGCTCGAGCCTCAGGCACGACGGCCCTTGAGGCTAGGACCTGGAGCAGCCCCTGCTCTTCCACAGTCGATTGCGTCCATTAGGTAGCTCTATTTCTTTCCCTATTTCTCTAATTTCCGTTTTCGCCCAAATCGACTCGTCGCCGTTCATCGCCGATTTCGACCACCCTAGCCACCCGTTCGATCATCGGAGTCGACCCACATATCCGCCTTCTCTCCGCGCACATTCCCAACCACTCATCCAACCCAGTTTGCACAGGAACTGGGATTGGGGCTCCTTCGCCGTCGCTTCGCCGGAGCCCCTACGCCCCGTCGCACCTTTCTCCTTCACCTCCGCTTATAGGGTCGAGGCACTTTGCCCTCGACCCGCGAGTCTGTTGCCGTGCTTTTCAGGTTCATCCGAGCCCATCTGAGGGACTTGACCATCTGGTGCAGCAGCTCGACCTCTGCAGACGTCGCCTGAGCTCCCTGGAGCTCCGTCGCGCCATCGGAGGACCCCATTAGATGCGGGAGGCCAAGGCGATTCTTCTCCGATCAGTAGCAGCCCGCGAGGAGGTCTCCAGCGCCCACACGAGCCCGGCGAACCTCGCCGAAGTCCAGTTCTTCGAGTAACCTCCGGAGCTGTTCGATCCCCCTCCAGCTCCAGATTAGATCTCAGACGTCCATCAGAGGAGCCACGCCAGCCGTTGATCTTCAGAGGGAGGATCTCGACCGTCTGATCAGCGAGGTCTTCCCACGTCGCTCCCCAGCCATCCGATCTTCCACATGGGGAGATTCCAGCCGTTCGATCTCGCCGAGGGATCCTTTGCTGGGCGCCACCCTTCCCCGACCGTTGGATCTCCACGTGGCGCTCATCCGACGACCGACTTAATAAAGGGTAAACATCTCTTAGGCCCTTAGATTTTTAGGTGTTAATCTGTAGTCCTGTAAATATTTTAAAACTTTTATTTGCGTGTGGTCATTTGCATAGAAACCCTGTTATTCCTAGGATTTACTTTTATACCTCTGTTTGTAGTGGAACACGTGCTTCGACACGTGATTGTCTAGGTTAATTGCATGTATGGCCTTTATGTTTCAGGGTATTAATGAATGAGTTTAAGTTTTTATTATTTGCAGAAATACCCTTGTGCGTGGTTTATTTGTGCATGTGCTTTATATAGTGGGGATTTTACACTTTCGCCCCTGGACTTTTAGTATGTGTTACTAATTAGTCCAGGGACTTAAGTTTTCTTTCAAATAGGTCCCTGAGTGCCCCAGGTCACGCACTTTGCACGTGAGTTCTTGGGAATTTTGCACCGGACACCCTGGAACTTGTTTTAATTGCATTTAGGTCCCTGTGTACTGTGCCCTTGTGTTTGAATTTAATAAAATAGCAAATCAACTCCAAATTTGATGAAAATTGGACATATGGCTCCTGCCATGGTGTAAAAGTTTCTCTAATTTTTGGAGATATTTTTGACACTTTTTATTATTTTTAAAATTCCAAAACATGCAATTTTCTTACTGTCTAGCTTTAAAAATCACAAAACAAACATTAAATCATCTTTAAAAATTATAAAAAAAGTAAATAGTGATTGTTTTGTGTTGTTTGATTTTCGGACCAATTTTGGTTATTTTTAGATTTATAAAATCTATCCAAAATCACAAAACCCCTAAACACCCATAAAAATTCTAATAATTAAAAGAAAAATTCAAAAATAATAATTTCAGTGCCTAATTTTTCCTTGTATTTTCTACTTTACAGGAAAATTACCTTCAGACCTTGATATGGCTATTTTGCATTTTAAATTGGCCCTCCAAGTCTGACTTGACAAGACCTCTGTTTTTCAGTCTTATTTGATTTTTATAAAATTCTATAAAAATCAGAAAATCACCAAAAATTAACCAAAAACAGTAAAAAATATAAAAAAATGTAAAAATATTTTTGTTTGAATTTTTGAAATAATTTTGAGTAGTAAAATAATTGTTTGTAGTTGCTTGATTTATTGCTTTTCTTATTTTCTTTATTATTTAAAATTCCAAAAAAAAATTTAAAAATTTAAAAATTCACCAAAAAGACTCTTCTTTTGTTTTATTCTTATTTCAGACTACTTCGTAGGGCGCAAGGCCATCACATGCTCCTTGTGTTCGACCCTGGTCGCTATACCAGACTAATCTAATAGCGAGACCGCTACTTGAGCTTGTTTGATTTTATCTTATTTTGGTGGTCCAATTTTTCTCGATCGACACCGCTTGGTGACTTGGGTCACAACGACCCTTGATTACCTTTACCCGAGTCGTCAAGTGTATCATCAATACTTTATTTAATTTAGGATTGAATTATATTTTGATTTATCAAATATATTTAATCTAAATTAAATCAATTGTTGTGTGTTTTTACAACAAAATCTTGATCATTAAAGGAAATACAAATCAATGTAAGCCATTGGATTTGTGTTATCCCATCGATTGAGATCCATGGATCCCAAAATTTTATAAAAGGAGAGGCACCCCTTGCTCTTCAACGTTACAGGTTAGACAACAACTCTCTCTCTCTCTCTCACTCTCTACAAGCCCTCTCTCTCTCTCTCTCATATGACCGTCCACCATGGATGCCCTAGAGAGAGTCTCCATTGCCGCAACGTCGTTATGCTGCCCAATCGTTTGCTCGTGGATCTTCGTCTCCTTCGATGCGTCTTGCTCGTGAAGAAGAATTCCTATCTCATGGGACGAGATCAGGAGATCTGTTGCTTGGATCATCAACATGGATTGCGAGGAGCACGTGTTTCATCAACACGCTCGCAAGTGTCTCCTCCGTCGGATCGGACTTGAGACAGGAGGTCTCTTGTTTAGAGACTCGATCGCAACCACGCTTCAAGAGGTAATCCTATTACTTGTTTGTGGTTTAGATGAAATGATTCGAGAAGTGTTCTTGGATCATGTAGTTTCGTCACATGAAAAAATTTTAATTTCTGCTGCATCGAGCACTAGTGAGACTAGTCGCTCCCGATTGCATACGATGCGATCCTCACGCTTCCGTGATACGCTTAAGGATCTCGCCATATCCTTCTGATTTCATCGATATTTTTTTAAATTCCATTGCCCTATCGGATAATATGATTAATCAACCTAAGATCATACACGATAGGATCTCCACGCTTCTGTGATGCACAAGTCTTTACCGACTCCCTTTAGTTTCGAGGATCGTAAACAATTTTGGGTTGTTCTGCGACTCTTCTTCCACGTGCATATTGGGTTCTTGAAGCTTACTTATGACTGCTCGGGTCCCTTTCTTGGAACCTAAAATCTTCCTCTCAGATCTCCTCCCATGACATACAATAATGTGATGCCCCTCTACACAACGACAATCCATCATGCATGATGCACACTAACTAGGAGAAGATAGCCCCCCTTGCAGAAGACTTCTCGCCATAGTTCCTAACAAAAAAGGGGAATCATGCGGTGGTGATGAAAGCTCTATATCATCATTGCACCATCGTTTTTCCTCTTGATCCAACCTCATGACGGTGCACCTTCATTCGAGGTAATGCTATCTCCTCTTCTAGGAGATCTTCTCTTGCACGAAAATCAAGAGGCCATGATAAAGGTCACCAATCCTCCTCTCAGATCATGAGTCTCCTCTATCATAGACGAATCTACTTCCATGAGGCGGATGCGACCCTTATCACCCAACCTTTTATGGCGATGGGACCTCCAGGCACCCCTGATCCAGCCACTGCTACAAGCGGCACAATGCTTTGTGCACACTCGACCTCCGATCTAAAACCCGAAGATGGAGGCCCTCAGATGCACATGCGATTCTCCAGGAGCTCTTGTCTCTTTGTTACATTCGTAGTGCATCGTGTGATGGGTTCCTTTCTGGAACCCCGACCATGTGAAGGGGGAGAACAAGATCTTAATACGCCTCTCTTTTTTTTTAAAAAAATGATAGTTGTGTTTTAGGCCCAGTGAGCCGACTGCTACCAAAATTGAAAATAAGAGTCCATAGAGTGTTTTAGCCCATGAGGCTGTCGTATATGCAAAAGAATAAGGGATTTTATCACTTGTGCCCCTCCGAGATGTTGCAATATCAGTTATGCCCCTATCTTTTTGGTAATATCAGTTGTGCCCCTCAAAACTTGCTCCGTCATCAGTTGTGCCCTTCCGTCAGATTGACCGTCAAAAGATTAAAATAACCATGGTTTATTCAAACCATGGTGTGGTTAAGAAGGGTATTATGGTCCTCTTCTGTCTCCCTTCGCCTCCGTCTTCTTCCTCCCTTCTCCTCCTCCTCTCCCATCTTCTTCCTCTCCCACCTGTTGCCGCCCCGACCTCCCCCCACCCCCTTCGTCGCCTCGCTCCTCGATGGTGTTCTTTAGCAGGGAACTGAAGACGACGTGGTGAAATGGCGGCGTGGGGAGGGGCTGTAGAAGCTCTCGACGGAGCCGTACGAGCCGTTGTGGATCAAAGGGGGCGGGCACTGCAATCTGGAGCTGTACCCCGACTACATCCGCCATCTAGGCAGGTTTGTGCACGAGATGGAATGTGCGACGACACGGACCCTGCTCAAGAAGATGCGTGAAGCGATCAAGGATGCTCCGGGAGGGTTGGGTGCTCGGGGCGGGGGGGTTGGGTGCTCGGGGCGGCGCGGGGCAAGGGGAGGCCCAGGGGGCGGGGGGCGGGGCTTGCGGGACAGGGGCGGGGGGGTTGGGTGCTCGGGGCGGAGGGAGCAGCTCTGGGCGGAGGGGAAGGTGCGGGGGTGGGGGCGGCGCCGGGGAGGGGAGGTGGCAGTGCGGGCCAGGGGGTGCGGGGCTGGGAGGGGTGCAGCCCAGGGGGAGGGGGCACAGGGGGCGGTGTCGGGGAGGGGAGGGGGCGGCGCCGGGGAGGGGAGGGGGCGGCGGGCTGGGAGGAGGTGCGGGGGGGAGGAGGTGCAGCGCCGGGGAGGGGGCGGCGGGCTGGGAGGAGGTGCGGGGGGAGGAGGTGCGGCGCCGGGGAGGGGAGGGGCTGCGAGGAGCTCGGGGCGGAGAGGGAGGAGGAGGAGGTTGGAGGAGGAGGAAGAAGATGGGAAGAGGAGGAAGAAGAAGAGGTTGGGGAAGAGGAGGAAGAAATGACCATATAACCTTTAAAAAAAAAATAATTCTGCTTATGTCCTCAAAGTTAACGTCCGTTTGCACTGTAGATGGACGGTCACTAACCCGAGGGGCACAAGTGATAAAATAGCAAGTTTTGAGGGGCACAACTGATATTACCAAAAAGATAGGGGCATAACTGATATTGCAACATCTCGGAGGGGCACAAGTGATAAAATCCCAAAGAATAAAGGGAAGAAAGTGGATGTTTGGGCTCAAGTGGACCACGTAAAAAAACTAAAGAGAAAAAAGATGCTTGCACACAAAAATCATGCCAGAGAAAAAAAAGAATAGCCAAAAGATGGCTACAAAAATGATTTGTGCAAAAAAATAAAAAGAGGAGCACAAAACAAAAAAAAAGCATATTGATTCTTCCAACTTGATCAATACATTCCTATTATATCAAGTGTGGGAGAAAGAGGGAGTGAGACCAGACGTGCATTTTTTGATGTATCTACAGAACTTCTACCCCATCCATGATTGACAAACCAATACTCCATAATACTATTGATATCAACAGTCTCCACTGAGTGTCGAATACTTCATCAGGGTGTCTCTATCCATGACTGCCATGTTGGTATTTCTTCTTCTATAACAACTTTTCTTCAGGCACAACCTGGTATCACAACGACTACCACAAACATGGCAAAGGTACTTCCTATTGACCCGAGCTTCATAGCCATGTCATTGATCGAATTCTTCTATCAACAACATGCATATATTCTTCTTGAGATGTATCATGTGAAGATGCGTGGTTTATTTTTTTTTGTTGCAAAGCTACAATTTTCTCAACTCCAGCTTGAGGGAGAATGTTGGAGTATGTATAGCCTCACTCATGTTTAGTCCCCCTCCCACATGGATGAAGAGTTGAGATGCTTATGACACTCGGATCCCTCTTGAAAGTTGATATTCAATCATCTTGCTTTATGAGCATCCGTTGACAAGTCATTAAAAATGTTCGACCTATTCATTTCTCGTAAGGTCGTATCCATGTGAAGTGCAGGAGGGAGGAGGTTGAATCAAAGAGAACACCTACTCCATATTCTATCCCGTAATTCATAGTGTCCGGGCACCCGTGATGTGTGAGTGCACGCTCATGCTTGTTGTTGATGACATCGCCAACAAAGGATCCATTACCACTCAGGATCTTCCTCCGCTGTACTGAGAGTCACATCAGAGCTGCTGCAATCCGCATTATTTTCGTTCACCATTTCAGAAGCATCACCTAAAACACTCATATAGTCCTACATCCTCACTCAACAAGGAAAAAAAAAGAAAGAAAACGAAAACATCAAAACTACACATAGTGGTAAAAGGTTGCAGTTCTTCCTCTTCCTCTTGCATTGGGTTTGACAATTCAGTGGCCAACTTATTTCCTATGAAGAAGACATCTCTGTGATTGTACGTATATGTACATTTGGATCCGCAGGGCACGTAGCTCTCTATTCATATGCACATATTTCACCAAGCTGAAGAAACATCTCCAAATGCCTCCCGCTCTTCCGTATTCTGCAACAAAATAGCGTGGGAATGAGTAGTGTTGTGACCAACCATAAGAAAAGGTGGGAAAAGAAAAGCAAATTAGTTTTAGTACAGCAGATTATTTTTTTTAATTGGGTAAATTAAAATAAAGGGACTGAGTTTTATATAGATTCTCAAATTAAAAGACTGATCTTTATTTTGTAATAAATAGGGAATCAAATTTTAACTTAACCGTTCAGTCCTCAACTTCATCTAATCTATAAATTTACTTGACGAAATTGCCCCTCCGACCTGTCTCCTTCCCCTTGCTATGATCAAGAGCACCTCCGCCCTCCCCTTCCCCCATGCATGCGCCCCACCTACGTCAGCGACAATCCGACGGAGGCACTGCCGGACGCCGTCCCCACACGCTCTATCCTCCTCGCCGGCCAATGATCCGCCGGGAGATGCTATGTCTCCGGGATCCCGAGCGTTGTTACGTGAGGGAGGCAAAGACACAGGGCGGTGGCTTCTGCATGGGTTTTGTCTTGCATGGATATGCACGTGCGACCGCGGGAACGTCCAGCTTTCTGGACTCCATATTCGATCATATCCGGATGATCCTCCGGATTTCTACCAAGCCAATGGGTCTTTTAATTTGAATGAAAGCAGCGGGAGGAGAACATCGTCCTGCAAGAGATCAATGGATGTAATTGTCCCTTCTTACATGAGCCATTAATTGTAACGATCGTCTCCACCTGTCTGAACCCAACAAAATATCTCTGCAAACACAATCTCGTCATTATCCCCGGTGGCACGTTCTTCTGCACGTGGGGACTTCTCTGGTTGTAAGGGCTGCCTTGAAGCACCGAAGAGCTCTGCGGCATGGATGACAACGGGATGTTAATCGGCGGCGTGGTCAGCACGCTGGCCGGAGACGTAGCATCTCCCAGCGGACCGTTGGCCAGCGAGGAGGATGGAGCATGTGGGGACGACGTCCGGCAGTGCCTCCGCCGGGTTGTCGCTGACGTAGGTGGGGTGCGTGCATGGGGGAAGGGGAGGGCGGAGGTGCTCTTGGTCATAGCAAGGGGAAGGAGAAGAGGCCGGAGGGGCAATTTCGTCAAGTAATTTATGGATTAGACGGAGTTGGGGACTGAACCGTTAAGTTAAAATTTGATCCCCTATTTGTTACAAAATAAAGATCAGTCCCTAATTTGAGAATCTATGTAAAGCTCAATCCTTTTTTTGTAATTTACCATTTTTAATTTGGAGTTTCTTTCTTTGGGAGGGCCCTTCTAACGTATGTTCCACTATAATTATGAAGAAATATACCATCCAGATCAAAAACAGTGACCAACATAACAACTATGTATAAATGTCTACTCCATATCTGAAGTTGAGCACACAGCTTGATTGTGAAGCTCGGAGGTTTGACCAAAGACAAGAAGTCGATGAACTGAAGTAATGAACTTGAATCCTACTCGATCATCATCTTTTGTTAAGAGAATAGAAGGAAGACAGATAGCGTGACGGGCATGCTCTAGAAAAAGAAAGATAATTCAAGACTACCACGATGAGGAGGGTGAACTCAAGGGTTGCTGTGGTGTTGCACGTAGGCGGATCCTTTTGCTGTTACAGCAGGTGCTGTAACCCTAGGGGAGCTGTCGGATCACCATCAGATGGCCCTTGGAGGGTGTCGGGGATGACTGATGCACATCCAAGGGCATGTTTGGTTACTGGGTTGGGTTGGGTCGGATTACCCCTGTGAATAGTAAACTGTGAGGAGGGTTGAGAGGTTTAGAAGGAAGGGTACACCGGTATACCCCAACTGAACCCAACAACCAAACATACCCCGAGGGTGATCCAGCAGCTCCTCTGCGTTACAACACTTGCTGTAGGAGGATCCGCCCTAGGTGTTGCATATCCTTGGATGGGCACGATCCATGATCCGCATCCACCATTACACGGAATGAACTACATTGAGGAGAATGTATAAAGAAACTTCATTTTCTTTCTCAAGGGAAATTAATCTAAAAAACAATAACTTAAACCGACTTAGAATCTTCTTGCCCGCTTGCCTTCGATTTCTCGATGTAAACTTTTTGAAGTAGTTCACTTTGCTACGGTAAATAAAATTGTCGAACGACAGTTGTACTGCTACAAACTCGAAATTGACAAACCATTAAATTTACCTGCTCATGTCCAATCCTTCTTAATCCTATTATACATATCGTGCATGCCGCATATCCTGCAAATGTTTAACACGGAAGGCTTAGATAATAACATCAATGATACGAGAAGAGGAAGCCCTCGTTATCTTAAACCATACCCAAGTGGAGTAACTCTGAATTCCTTGAAGCGAAAACATCCGATCACACTCTACTTCCAGTTCACGCGAGTTCTTAGATTTGCTTGGCATCACACTTACCGCGAAAGGTGGCCTTCTCTTCTTCAAATTAATGCTCGTGTCTTCCTTTGACTTGTCTTTCATGGCATGAATCATACTCTCAGCATATTGCTTCTGCCCTTTTTTCTCTCCCCTATCGTGGATCCTCTGCGTAATTCTAGTTGGAAAGAAACAGCCTTTGGTAGGAGGTAACAAAAAGCCGGGTTGGAGGATCTTATCTAGGATGGACTTCCTCTCCTCCTTTTCTTCTTCCTCACATTTGGTATCGGCGACCGCTGGATAACGGTTGAGTCGAATCTGCTTCTTTAGATGCTCCAGTTCCAGACATGGGATCCGGTTCTTCTTCCTTATTTCTGGGTAAGATAGAAAAACTCATCAAGTGGAATCAAGTTGAGACGGTACGACAAGTGACATTGCATAATTAGATGGAACATGGTTGAGACCTTGATAGGAGGACGGATCTACGGCTGTGTTACAACACCCACTTACCGTATGTATGGATATGTTCAATGAGGATCGGACGACTCTCGTAAGAGACCAGACGCCCAATCTCCATCGGACAAATCCCTATGTTACAACATGTACTGTAATACAGCAGAGGATCCTCTTTGCCTATAGAGAAACTCGGAAAAAATTCGAGCTCCTATTTTGACATTAGCTTTTGTTTAGAAGTCAACCCGGATTGAATGCGCCATCATTACTTTTTATGAAGTACGGAGTCGCAATTCCAATTTTTTTAACATTAGTTTTAACACCAATTACAAATTATATATTATAATTGATACCAATTTAGTTGTGTATATCGATCACTTTTACGAGACTTCTCTGCACTGCCTTAATTATACATTCCTTCAATGATGAATGCTTAGTTTGTATTCATACGCGTACGCATGTAATTTATGTTGAGAACAGTGCAACAAAATGGGTGACCTTTTTTAAAATTTCCGGTTATATTGTCTTAAAATATAACGATGGTATCATTCACCGCGAAATCATTTTCTTACTAGAAATTAGCTACATATCAATATTAAACTTCCACATATCAACTTATCCATTGCTATTTTTTTTAAAAAATAACTAATTATTGATAAATTTTGATCAAAAAAATGAGCAGTGTTTAACTAAAATTTCGGAAAATAGGAAAGAAAAAGCATTGCTACATGCATCTTCGCAAAATTAAATAACAACAGATATAACATTTATCGTTAACTTAAGTATAACAAATAATTTCACAACAGATAATATTTGTCGATATATATTTAACAACGGACGACACAATGAAAGATTTTAAAAAAACTGCCACAATAGACATGTTTTGTAGTTGTAGAAAAGTGCATTTTGGTATAGCCTTTATCGATACGTTTTTTTACAAAGTATATGCTTTTGGACTTTAAAAAATAAACTTCAGTACTACATGCGTACCGTTTGTATACATAGCTATTGCTTAGAGCGTAATGTTTTGTATAATGCTTCTAGCACAATGTTTTTTTATATTTGTTTTTTCATAATCTTCTATATAATCATATATATTAGAATTATCAAAAATCATAAAACACAACCTCAATAATTTACAATATAAACAGCAATAATTTACAATATAAAAATCAAATAGCTATCACTACAATTATCATCATTATTTTACTACAAAATAGTTTCATTCTTTAGGGAATATCGAAAGGGGAATTCGAATAGTGATGGGATTGCCTTACCATATATTTTCCTCTCAAGTCTTCTTGCTCTTTTGCCTTCTCTTGATTTCTTCCTCAATTGCAATTTCTCTTCTAACTGTAACCTCGGCAGCAAAAGAAGCAGACATGCATCAACATTTGCGAATAACAATGCAAAAAGGATTTTTAGTTGTAATTAAAAGGACCTAACCCATTTAAAGCTATGGATTAAAGCAAACTCGGATCCCTTTGCGACCCATTCCGTTTTCCTCGAGAACATAGACCCACTGTTCAATTATTTCCTGGAGACCCACATACATATGAATATCTGCCTGATTTTTGTTATGGATGCAGATGCATTTGCTGTTCTACCATTTTTAAAAGATGGTGATACATATATTGAAAACTCTAGCATATATCCGCGGATAAAATTAATGCTCAAGTAGCAGACAAATGAGATTGGGAATTTGCTCAATTGGCAGAGTTGGAAGCCTTTGTCTCCTCTGATCTTGATAAAGCTAGTTGGAATCCCATTGTCTTCTCTGATCTTGAATTTCTAAGATAATTTTTCCAACAACATTAAAAGATCTTGATAATGTTGTTGGGAGAAACTCAGAACATGTAAATTACAACAAATTTAAGACCGTTAAATTACCCGCTCTTGATGGAGGGCATAGGAGTTTCTATTTCCAACGAAATTTGAATGACGCATTAGAGGGATATAGTTATAAAAATCCATAGAAACATTTTTCAAAAAAAATAAAAAAAGTGGAAAAAAGAAAATGGAGTAGGTAGGTATCCTACTTCATGGAGTAGGATCCCTTTCCTCACACACATATATATATATATGTATATGTATGTATGTATATGTATGTATATATGTATATGTATGTATGTATATATGTATATGTATATGTATGTATGTATGTATGTATATATAGAGAGAGAATTTCTTTCAAATAAGGCGCAATCCTTCCATAGTTCAGGAAGGCCATCCTCTTTTTTGTATAAAACAGGATGACTTTGGTAGAATACATATATAGTTTTGTATTATAATGTGTAGTTTTAATGTTTGTAATATAATACACAGTTTGTATGCGACTTTGTATTTATAACGTGCACCTATAATACAAACTGTATACATATTCTACTAAAGTGCTCATTTTTATGCAAAAAGGGGCGGCCTTCCTGAACTCAGGAAGGACTGCATCCTATTTGAAAGGCCCCTTATATATATAGGAGACTTTTCAAATGAGGTTGGTCTTTTCTGAGATTGTAAAGGCCGCTGTCAATTTAGTAAAAACTCTGTAACAATTTTGTAAAAGTATAAGTTGCACATTCTAAAAAAGTTGATTTTGTAAAATATATCATCCAAATTTAAATTAACAATTTCATCCAATATAATAATATTTTAATAATTTTATTTCACTATACTTGTTGTGTTAATATTTATTATTAATTCTATGAAATAAAAAATGTAAATTACATTGAAAATATTCCTAAATTGACCGTGTCTCACCATATATATGGTGATACCCCATCGAATTTGAAGTTTCTCATATATATATATATATATATATATATATATGGGTTAAATTAGGCTACACCCTGGGTGTAGTCAATTGGCTACTCCCACCCTTATTTTTCCCCCATTTTTTTATTTTTTTGGAAAATAAAAATATGTATATTCATCACTACATCCCTATAACATGTCATTCAAATTTCGTCAGAAACAAAGACTCCTATGCCCTCCATCTGAAGGGGGTCATTTTCTATTCTGAGACCGTTAAAATTTGACAGTCTTGATGGGGGGCATAGAAGTATACAATTAATTCAAATTTTGAATGACATCATGGTGACATATTGTGATCTAAATTCCAATAGGTTTCATTTCAGGAAAATAAAAAAATACAGGAGAAAAGAGTGGGAGCATGTAAGTTAGCTACATCTAGGGAGCATATTCCTTTTTCCCTATATATATATATATATCTATGTGCATCTATGTGCGTGTGCGTGTGCGTGTGCGTGTGTGTGGGGACCCTTTCAAATGAGGTGGGGTCTCTGGTGAGCCATCAACGAGATCCATTTGATCACGATCCAATGGTATGATGCCAAAAAGGGTATTTTGATCCTTTTGTTTTGAGATAAATTGTTAGTTCATTTAGTATCGATGATACCATTTTAGCCTCATTTTTATTAAGCATTTTTCGATAGTTCCTTTATTCGCTAATTTCCAAAAATGTTCTCAGCAAATGTAATTTAATGCATGTAATTCATAAAAATGAATAACACACACACACACAGCACACACACAACACACGTGCGCGCGCACACACGCACTAGAAACATCAAATGTGAAGGTGACTCACCATATGTATGGTGAGCGAACATCAATTTAGATACCTTTCGCGTGTATTTTACTGTTACTTATGCCACAAATTCAATATGGTGGTTCTATTTGTATTCGAGTATATGTATCCATTTTTATGAGGGATTTGTCTGTACAGGAGTAGTACATAAACTTCAAGTAGTACATAAACTTCTCTAGACCAGGGCTTCTGTATCCTCCATAATTTCTTCGTTCTTCACATAGTGAAATTTTGACTCAATATATCTATAGATAGATGAAGTCAATTTACGTATCTTTCCAATGTGTTTTACAATTTGTTATATCATAGAATAAATATAGCGGTTTTATTTGTATTCGAGCATATGTATTAGTTAGAATTAGAGGTCCATCTATATAGGACTATAATATAAACTCTTTTAAGATTAAGGCTCTTCGTATCCTTTGTAATTTCTTCTTTCCCCACGTAGTGAAAATCGATAGCCGCCACACACACATATGCATGTATATACACATATCTATACATATGTATATATACATACATATACATATGTATGTATACATATATGCAGATATACATATACACATATATATAGATACATATACATAGATAAACACACACACACATAGGGGGCCCTTCCAATAGACATGGTATTTCCTGAGTTTATGAAGACCACCCCCATTTTGTAAAACAACACCATGATTTTTGTAAAATAGGTAAACATTTTTTATTATGATTGCACATCGTAATGCAAAACTGCACGCTGGAAATACAAAACAACACATTTTATTTTTTACTAAAACAAACATCGAAACTATATATTATAATATAAACTGTTCATCTATTCTACAAAAATGCTAGTATTTTTTCTAACAAAAAAGGGAAGCCTTTCCTGAACTCAGGAAGGATTATGTCTTATTTGAAGTATCTCGAAGGGTTATGTCTTATTTGAAGTATCTCCTATATATATGTCGATTTCTATAAAATCACCGTACTTAGCCCAACCTAGCTCTCCTAGAGCCTCATGCAACAAAGCCCTCTTGGAGCCTCCTGCAACAAACGACGCGCGCGCGCGCACGTACGCACGCACACTGCATATATGAGAAAGAATTCGATTCTTTCTTCGAACACCGGTGTTCCTCGGATGTTGTGAGGTCACTGCAACCTATTATCCCTTCATAGAAATATAAGAAAAGAGAGTATGTGTTGACCACATTTTATTGAACTAAAATGCTAACTAAATTAGCATTCGTAATGAGCTTGAAGAAAAGGCTAAGGAGTCTCAAAGTCGTTTGCAGCTGCTTGAGGTTCCCTGCACACATTAATTTCATGACAGGCTACTCATGAAGGTGAGTTTCAAATTGGATTTGATCAATGAGTTCACCACTTATCCTACACTAGAAAACAAGCCCCTAAATTGTATAGTAGGAAAAGATCTTCCAGTGGAAGAAAGCAAGAATTTCTCAAGCAAAAATGAAAGTAGGAAGTGGATCTAGACTGATAGATAAAGAACCAACATCATCTATATGGTGGGATTTCCCTCTCATAAAAGGAAGTCGGCTCCTTCCACATAATAAAGGAGAAGGGCATCATAAATTTCTTTAGATTTTTGTTTTGAGTAGCAGCGAATTTTTATGACTCATCAACTTATTGTGTTTTTCCTCTCTTGACCTTTTGATCTCTTGACACCTTCAAGATCCATTAGATCGTAAGAAGCCGTATCTTTGCTCGTAACAAGTGATAAGAAAACCGACATACCATCATCACATGCTCTTCAAGTCGGTCTATGCGCATAAGCAAACTGCCCTTCTCGTTGGTCACAGCAGCAGCTTCTTCCTCGGTACGAAGAAGGTCCCCAGCAGTCCAAGACAACGAGTCCACCGAAGAGCATGAGCCGGCATCATCAGGGATGCTTGACCTTGCTGACACCCCCGAGCTCCATCTCATACTCCCATTCATCTAAACCAAATTATTAGGAAGCATCATTCTATATCCTTCTCAAGTAATCAATTAATCTTAAGCAAGCATGCATGCATTTAATTAGAAACCTCACCATGTATTGAAGGCGACCAAGGATGGAAAAGGCTGTGCTGTTTGGCACAGTAGCAGATGCCATGATATGTATCTTCTTCCCCCGCGGACCTTGTGCTGATGGTACAAAACAGAAACACCATGATCGATTTGCATCAGCGCAACGCCATCAGAGCATCTTCTTCTTCACGAAGGTGTGCAGAGAGATTGGGTGGCTTATGCCATCTCAACGCTATGGATAAAAATGCGCGGTTGGGAAGGGGTAAGATATCAACGTAGATCACCACACGAGATAAGGATCGATCGGTCCTACGTGTCCTGAGCTGAAAGCGTAACTTAAGGGACGTCGACTGCCGACACCAAGTAGGATTGCATGCGTTATCGCAGTGCTGCATGTCTTCTGGAGATGCACGCGTGTTCCACGACGATGTTTCTTATTTTGTGATCTACCGGACGTAAGCTATCCAATTAGGGATGTCAAGAGGGGAGCGGATTGTCTGCTGAGCCATCAAGACTCTGCTGCAGCGTCCGAGCCGTTCGATGAAGATCGAGCGGTTCGCATGAATTCACATTTTTTTGTGGGTCCGACCGTGCGAATTCATGCGAATCGCTCAATCTTGATCGAGTAGCTCCGGACATTACTTACAGCAGAGTCTGCTGGCCAGCATACGATCCATGCTCTGTGAAGAGACGGATATAGATATGGATACAAGTATTATTGTATCTTTATTCGTTTTTAACCAGAATATATATGTAGATATGAGTATTGATGGATATTACAACTATCTGGTCATATCTTTAAAAACTGGATAGGAATGTAAAATAGATACTGATCGCATATGAGTAATGTTAGAAATACTCTATAGAATCGACTTAAATATCTACGAATTGATGGAAAACATATGATATAAATTTATTAAATGTATTTGTATCATAAAAATTATACAAATATGGTAAAAGAAGATATAGGATTATGTTATTTAGTGTTAAAAATAAATCTATAACTATATTTATATACGAAAACGGATATGCGAATACACATAACGGTTGTTTGTGGATATCTAAACGATATCCATATTCGTATATATTTTAAAATGGATACAAATACAGATGTCAAAATCTCTATAAAACGAATACGGTGATAGATTGAATACGGATATATCGATAACCATTTGCATTCCTACGTGCAAGGCACAATAATTTTGTCCGTTACACGTTCCATTGAAACAATCAGAGATGGGTCTCATAATTAATGGTATTCAAAAATCCTTAAGCACAACCACTGATTATGCAAAAGATAATATTCTTTAAGCCCTACCCAATAATATTGAATAATATAAAACGTTGGATCATATAACAACATCA
This sequence comes from Ottelia alismoides, assembly GCA_037367405.1. NCBI lineage: Eukaryota > Viridiplantae > Streptophyta > Magnoliopsida > Alismatales > Hydrocharitaceae > Ottelia > Ottelia alismoides. The sequence continues at coordinate 350,927 of JAZKJV010003653.1, forward strand.
ACAACCAATTCATTGGCTTTTTCAAAGAATTTTTATTTGAATAATTGAAAACTCAGCAACGATTCAAACGAAAGTTAACAAGAAAGTTAAATATATATTCGTGTTATATATACTGTTACTAACGAAAATGTCACTCATTTTGAATTTAAAAAATAATGCAACAAGTAATTTCAAATATAAATAACTCTAAGATCATAAGGCACAACAATGAATTCTCAAATCAATTGCGAAGGATGATTGGATTAATTTTAGTTGTCAATTTAGATCTCATGATTCTCGAGAACGAGAACATGAATACCTCAGAAAAGTTGATATGTAGAAAATCAGTACGAGACGATGCTCTTATACAATAGAATCTTGTATTTGTTATATATGAATTCCAAATGAAATATTAATATAATGAAAAATCATGCCCCAACTTAGTACAATTAGCAGGAAGGCTACAATGGATTTACAAGAGAAAACTAGCTCATGCACCTAATCTTTACTAATTCAATTTTACTATTCAAAGGGGGAATCATACCCCATTCTCTTATAATAGGGGTTTCTCAGACATACTCACCATAGTACATATGCTAACAATTTCATTAGACTTTGATGCGACATGAAGGGATAATAAATGAATCTCCATTTCATCATCTTTATTCTTTGATTTGAACTTAAATCCCTAACTAAATGCATGTATATATCATTAATTCATATAAAATAACACTCAATAATTTAATGAAAATCCAGTATAATTACATATATTTAATTCTAAAATAAAAGAATAAAAAAAAGAAAAGAGAAAGAATGAATTGTCAAAGACGTTGAGGGACCCTAGACCTCAAAACCCAGTAAACATGATGACTTGGACGACGAGGACTAAAGTAGGGGGAGATAGAGTGGCTAACTATACAGAAAACACTATACAAAAACCCTAATTCTTTAGCTCAATATATATATTTTGGGTCCTATTTTATTTTCTTTTTTATATCTCAAATAACAAAACCCTCTATATAAAAATTGTACATAAAATTACAAAGAAAAATACAAAATTAATTTCACATCAAAATAATACATAGTGCACCCGACACATAGAACAAAAAGCCACAAAGAAAATGTCACGTCCCTGATTCTGGGTCGTCGAATCCTCCCATTTACCGGATCTTGTTACTTAGTAATAGATTTATCCAATAATAATAACAATAAACATTCAGAAATAGACTACAATAGAATCCTACATAGAGAAAGCATCTATATGTAGCAATAGAATGCTACATAGAGACTGCAATAGACTACAAGAGAATGCTACATAGAGAAAGCATCGAGTACCACATGTTGCAAATCATTCATTTCATGCACACTTATCATAACAAGGCAACATTCTACTACCTATGTATGTCCTGTCAATACAGATGTTCTTCTGAGAAATCTACAGATTACATGCCTAACCTATAATTCTACTCCCAGTCAATCCTAATGTAATACGCAATCCTTTTCAAGATCCATTTCAATACACATCAATTCCCATAATTTACTTCCTTTGCTAAGCCTTCGATTTACATATTCATCAACATTGAGTATGTACTTACACACACACACACATTAATTCCTATATATATATATATACTCGTATTTATATTTATTTTAACTCACAAACCCTAACTTTCCATGCTACTTCATCAATTCAATGCTTAGCTATTATTTTAGTGGGAATCATAAAGCAACATTTCATATTTTCTAAAAAAGAACCAAATTAAGTTTCTTCATAGTAAAGAAATTAAAATCAAGAATTTCAACAATCTCGTATGAAAACCCAACAACAAAGGTAGGATTTCGTTACCTCATTGATCTCACTCGCATATATAGTGCTTTATCAAGATTCAAATTCAGAAAGGGTGATCTACGGCTCCTAAAATGATCAAATTTCCCTTTTCGTATCAAGAACACGAAGAACGTACCAAGAATGAATGAAAAATGCGAAGAACACGAAGAACAAATGAAGAACACAAAGAATAAATTTTCTCTCCTAATTTTAGCATAACTTTCCCTTATATGGGGTAAAATTTCTAAGAAAAATTTCGAAAGAGTTTCTCCTTATTTCATGTCATATTTCTATGAAACTTTCAGTAGAGTTTTCCCTTGTATTGAGACATATTTCAAAAGAAAAAAAATGGAAAGAGATTTCTCTATAAAACCATCGTGAGGAAAACAACAATGAAACAAAAAGAATAGAAGAGAACTAAAAGAGATAGAGAATCAGTAGACACCACACGTCTTAGGTGAGTAAAGCATGTGATGAATCATGGGTTCACTAACGTGCCTAGCCGCACACACCTAAGTAAGGCATTACACAGATTTCTCCATCAAAAAAATTATAAAATCAATGAAAACTGTTGAATCGTCAAGTCTCTTTTCAAGGGTGAGTGAGTCATACGAAGAATATGTATGCTCACTTGTGGCCTAGCCGCCTGTATCCGAGCAGGACTATGCTCAGATTCCTTCTCGACCATAACACCAAATGAATTGGAAAGGAAGATGATTGAAAACCTAGCTTAAAAAAGGAAGATGAACAAAAAACCTAGCTCAAGTTAGAGCTTACTTACTAAGTCAACTAGGAAAGGATCGCATTGTCTTCCTCCTTCTCATCATCTCAGTAGCGCTTCGTTAGTGCTTCTTCCCCACCTCCCTCTCCTCCTCCCAACCTCTCGACACTAGCCTTCGGGTTAGTGGTAGTAGTAGAAATCATAGATATGAAGGTGTAGGGGACTATTTATAGGCTTTAGAAAATCGCTAATCATGGTTAGTAAACCATGATTTAACTTTTAAGCGTGGTTAACGACCATGGTTTTGGTCCATGATTTTGACCAAAGATTATTTGAAACTTAAGGTTTAAGTTAGAATATTCCAGAAGCCTATAGGTTTGCTAATAAAGCTTAATTAGCGCTAATCACGATTCACTTTCATTAGTCGTATTTTAACTTTGATATCTTATGCTTAAGTTTTGTTGACATTTGATTAATGTTTGCTAATTCTGGTTAGTGATCCTCAATCTATCATTAGTTTTCTTGATCATGATTAATTAGTCCGAATGATGGTCATTAAGGTTTAATGACATCTTTAGTCTCTGTACTTCTATTTCTTTCGAAAATCATAACAATTTGAAATGAAGCCAGATTCACATGAAACAAAATTAATTGATTTCCTCTTAACAAATCAGATCTTATGATATAGGATTCGAGAGAGGCCAAATTAAAGGATTTATAATTATAACAACCTTAAAGGAAGTCTCGTCCTCGAGACTTGAAGTGCATGCAAACAACCTTAAAGAGGATTGAAACATAACAACCTCAATATGATAAATATAATTTCATTTATAATGAAGATATACACAATGCATAGTGTTATTATTCAAACAAATAGGGATATTTCTCTCTTATATCTGTCTCGGGTTTCCCATATGGTGTCTTCAAACTCTTGGTTCTGCAACAATACTTTAACTAGAGGCACCTCTTTATTCCTCAACTTCTTGATATCCCTGTCTAGTACTTGCATAGGTATTTCTAGGTATGTCATATCTAGATCAACATCCAGATCATCGTAGATTATCTTATGTTGAGGATCCCTAATATACTTTCTCAGTTTTGATACATGAAAAACATCATGTATTGCTGAAAAGATGTGGAGGAAGTGCAAGTCTATATGCAACTTTTCGAACTCGCTGGATAATTTCAAAGGGACCCACGAACCTGGGTGCCAACTTCCCACACAAGTCAAACCTCTGAACTCCCTTCATAGGTGATACTTTGAGGAATAGAAAATCACCTACCTTAAACTCAAGATCTTTTTATCTGGTATCAGTATAGCTTTTCCGATGACTCTGAGTAGTTATTTCTTTTTTGAGCAAGCTCTACGGCTTCCTTTATCTCCTGAAGTCTATCTGAATCATAAAGGTACTTTATCCTGACCTCTTGACAACATAGAGTAGTGGTACACCTACGTTCATATAGTTCTCCACATGGTGCCATGCCAACACTTGCAAGGTAACTATTGGTATAGGTGAATTCTGTAAGAGAAAAATGTTTATTCCATGATTCCTTCAATTCTAGGGTCCATGTTCGTAGCATATACTATAGAGTACGAATAGTTTGTTCTGATTGACCATCAGTTTGCAGATGATATGCTGTGCTCAAGCACAGTTCTGTGCCTAAGGCTTTCATGAAGTTCTCCCAATAGTGTGAGGTGAATCGTGAATCTCGATCAGAGACTACCTCTTTTGGGATACCATGGAGACGGATCACGTGTGTGATATATAATTCATCGAGCTTATCTAGAATGGAAGATAAGCTTATTGGAATAAAATGTGTTACCTTGGTTAGACGATCGATTATGACCCATATACTATCTTACCACTGGTCGTATGAGATAATCCAGTAACGAAGTCCTTGTAAATGTTTTCCCATTTCCATTCATGGAAAGGGAGAGGTTGTAACAATCCTGGTGACTTTTGGTGTGAAGTCTTATCCTATTAGCAGGTGAAACATGAATTTTAAAACTCAGTAGCATCCTTCATCCTTCTTAGCCACCGAAAATGTGAACGAAGATCCTTATACATCTTCGTAATTCCTGGATGAATGGATAATCTAGAGAAATGCGATTCACGTAAGATGTCTTTCCTCAATTTAGGTGTATTTGGTACACAAACTTTGTGATGATTATACAATAACCCTTCTTGTAGAGTTGATTTTACTTTTTTTGGAATCAGTGAAAATGACTTAAAAATATGGGAAGTTGTAAGAACATACAAATGTTCATTTAAACATGATTTTTGTCTTTTTATAAACGAGAATATTAAATACATATGCATGAATCCTATAATTGTAAATTAAATGGATAAATGAAATCAATTACTTAGAAACAGAGCTCTATTTTCATCTTTTAGAGTAATGAATCACATAATCATCTATCCCCTATACTTAGACTTGCTCTTCCACGAGAAACTAAAATGAATGAATAAGTGAAATGAGATTGGGTTCCTTACCAAGGCATGAATAAAATTTGAAAATGGAGCTTGACCTTTGGATTAATAACGTGGCAGAATTTCTTATGAGAATTAGGGTATTTAAAATAAATGTCTCCAAGTTGTACAAATCAACATACAGACCGAACTCAGAAGTTATCTTAGATCAACCCCCTCCCAAAGTATCCCACATGAACATTAAATAATTATCTCTGGTGTGTGATGGGTGTTAGCTCTTCCCATCCAAGATGCTAAACTAACATGTAATCTCCTCCTCCAGTAACTCGTCCTTGAGGAATCAGGTATTTCCTTCTAAGTTCAGGTATGTGCTAGTTCACAGTGAGTAGAGTGAGAAGTCTATAAGAAATGGAAAAGAGATGGAGAGTGGCCAGTGTAGTCAACTCTTCGGTGAAGCTAGGCCAGTGTTGCTAAGTCTCCACCAGATCTATAGGATGTCTTGCGCTTGGACCATTATGGTCAAATGTTGTTCTTTCTGGAATAGGCTTCTTTTTAGTAGGAATTGTGGTTGCTCTAAATAATCTTTTGTGTCCTGATGTATAAAATCTTTGTTCTGCCCATGTTTTGGGGATTTAGAAAAATTTGTGCTAGCAGTCCATCCCTCATCTGAAGCTTTATTTTAACCCATTAATCCAATCTTTAGATATCCACGCCTACCAAAGAAAAAGATAAATGGTCTTCCAACACCTCGTTTGAGTTGAGCTAAGTACACGGTGTAGAGTACAAATTAATTTCCTATCCAAGAGTTTACTCAAAATGAGGCAACTATGCTATAGACTCTAAGAGTAGAAGTCTAGACACTGCCTTGTGAACTTGGAGAATTAAGATTACGACCTGAAGTTTCTAACACCCTACTTCTCAACGAAGTTTCTCTGAAATTGACATGTGTTAAGGTCAGGTCAAGTTAACTCTTGATTTTTACTCATAACTCCGTTTAGAATCCGCTAACTTTCCACTTTGCATATGCATGATATGCCAATGAAATGCAAATGAATGAAGTGCTCCTTACTATTTTTACATATGCATAAATGAATGAGAAGCCATCTTTTTAATTTTTTTATTATACACCCTATTTTACAATAATTTACAAAACAAATATTATTTACAACAATTTTATAATGATTTTACAAAAAGATTATTATATACACAAACTTATACAAGATTATACACATTTTACAACTTGCATACATTGTATAATTTTCTATTTATTATGCATGTAATACAAAAACATATATTATTATTATTATTCTTTTTTTACAAATTTTACAAAGATTACCCATCCCATCCTATATTTATTGAATATTATATACATAAAATGTGAAAGTATGAGCTTTGGGTGAAGTATATATGTAATATATACACACACCCTATGGTTAGCTTGTGTTATGTCCTCAGAGCACAAAAAGTGAGGAAGAGACATAGCAGGTGCTAGCTTAAGAGAGTGAAAAGAATATAAGTATATAAGTAAACCTTCCCCTATCCTTAGGCTCTGGTCAACCTAAGTATAGAAGAAGAGTAAAAATGGGGCAGTCGAGGTCACGAGGAGAATGAATAAATGAGTGAATTTATAGGGCATGCATCAGTTCCCCCTGTACTTAGGCTCTGGTTAGCATAAGTATAGAAGATGGAGTAAGTGTGAGAACCAATGGGTTGGGGAATATACAGAGAAATATAAAAAAAGAAAGAAAAATCAACTCGAGTCACTCACCCCCTATACTTAGGATTTGGACATCCTAAGTATATCTACAAAACGAAAATGATACATAATTGGGGCAATTTGTGTGAATCATGGGAGAGGGGGGAACACAAATAAGAGAAAATATACAATATGTAGTGCGAATATACAATTCTCAAGAAGGTTTGTGATGAACCTTCTTGCGCGAAGGAGGAGGTGAGGAATGTATATGTGTATCGCCGTCGAAACTGTCCTCAAAAGAAGAATAATGAGATGAAGGGATCATCCAACAAGGGACAACACATGGCTGCTTGCTCAAATAAGGCTTAAAAATAACCAAACTCATCTCACTCATATATATCCCCTCATATTGACTTGATGAGGAATCCTTAGAAAATTCCTTCTCTAATATGTCAAAGGAAACTTTCATAACAAATTTTCTAGAAACTGGAGTATTGAGAAGAAGAGGAGAGTGACACACCTTAAGGAGTTTGTGGGAATACCTTAAGGACTCAATACTCGAGTTCTTCTCACTAGATAACTAACTAGAAGGTGGGGCAACCTCTTTCTTGGAAAAGGTCAATTGGGTCCTGGTTGTCTCCTTCAATGAAGGTCCTGGAGGTAATGTATGTTAGGTGTCAATTGGCTATGGCTGTGTAGGCAAGGGACTCAGATCATCAAAATGGTCAAGATATTCTAAAAAGGGTGGGTCCGACTCAAGTATAGATTCTGGTTGTGAGTCCTCTATAGAAGCTATCATAGTGGTGGTGAGGCAAGTAATAGGCAATGCCACCTTTCGTTGTTTGGTGACATACGAGATATCCATTAGGGGATAAAAACAAATTGTGTCTAGTGATTCAGAATTCCCCTAGTGGATGTGGTGGCCTCGGGGTGTGAGGTGTCTCATGACTAATGGTTAGCTCGATAATCAATATCTTAGGTGTAGTAGAGATGTGGGATTCATCCACCTCTCGATAGTCATGGTTGTCTAAGGCTATGTGGGTTGCCTTGGGTTGACTTGTGTCCTCAGAGGTCATGTGAGGTTAGTGTGTATCCAATGTTGGAAAATCAATTTCCCGAATCTCATAATCTATAATCACCTTAGTCAAGACAAAGAACATATTTCCAAAAATAATGGTAGACTGGGTGAACTCTCCTCATGCTCATTAGCAATGATTGTAAAGCCTACTCTGAGTAGAGCATCTTGGAAATGCTTCTAAAGTAAGAAACCTCATAATTCAAGTCCGACCGACGAGAGTGCACTTGCATGCATGATGATGAATCACATGGTTCCTGAATTCCTGAGCGATGATCCAAGCAAGTGATGTCTTGATTTCATCTCATGAAATCATGTGTCTTCTTCATGAGCATAAAGCACAGAAGAAGATGGGATTCCTCAAGTGATCGATCCTACAACACGATGACAACACATCGACGATCATGATCTCCACTAACCTTGGGTAGGGAGACAACTTAGGGTTGTGGAGATATAGAGGTTGGACATGTATAAGGAGAGACAGAGAGAGAGAGAGAGAATTTCGTCTATGTAACAATTACATATGATATGTTCTTTTGAGGTCTAAGGACAACCCTCCGTTTATAGGATTTTGGAAGTACATGGATGCCAATCCATGTGCTATTAAGAACGATGGTTTAGATTCATTTAAGTTTCTAAAAAACATAAATAAATATTAAAAGAATAATTTTGAATAACAATATCCAAAAATATCTCTTTCAATTAATTCAAACATCAATTAATTAATAAATAATTTAAAAACAAAGAAACATATCAGATTCTAAAAATAGGATGTATGTATACCATGGTAACACCTCATGAACAACCAGAGGAGACGAGCTAGTCTAATGTGGTCTCACAAGGCGGGGCTAACAATATCGTTGAGGCGAATAGACCTGAAACTATGATGAAATCAATAATCAACCCATAATCCGTGATAAAACAGTGTCAAGTAAAGCTGGTTAAAATTTATTATAACCCATACAAAAGTGTATAGTGTATAATTATTCTAGGTGTCGAATCACCAAGAGCTACAGGGATAGGAAAATAATTATTGTATAAAGGAAGAAATGACCACTATTCTTTATGTATTATGGGGTTTTTGATTTTTTTGTGGGTTTTAATTATTTTTACTTTTTTTCATGGATTTTTAATTTTATTTTTTTTTAAATTTTATAACTTTTATTTTCTTTTTATATTTTTTCTGATTTGTAATTTCTTTCTCTTTTAATATATAATAAGTAGTATATATATATGTACATACACAATAATATGTATAATATAAGTAACATATAAAATTTATTTATAAAAAAATATAAAAATACAACTACGAACAATCCTTTTTATTTTTTAAAGGATTTAAAATATTTTAAGGTATTTATAATAATAAATAATTATTATAAATAACTTTATATATGTATCATTGTTGCAATAGTCGGTCGGCTATCCCGAATAGTCGGTCCGACTATGCGGTGCGGGGGGGGGGGGGGGGTCCCTGACTGAATAGACCTCCAGTCGGTCAATAGTCGGCCCGATTGAATAGTCGCCCGACTGGCCCAACTATTAGGACGACTGGAGTTTGACTTTTGATATTTTTATTTTTTTATTTTTAATTTTCAGTTTTTAGGGGTTACATTTTATCGCGGTATCGCAACAAATGTCATATTCTATATATCTATTACATTGATTGGTACTTTATCTTGGATTCATGTTAACTAATGACCATATATGTATAAAAATATAGGAATATATGTATTATAAATAATTTTTATATTAAAAAATACAAAACCGTATAATTTCGAATAGTCGCCCGAATACTAATTATTCTCTATTCAGTGACCCCTCCGACTGAATATTGAATACCGTCTTCTGCAACACTGATATGTATAAATGTAAAATTTAAGGTATTCTATTTATAAATAAAGTTAGGTATTTTTACACCCATAATCCTGAGTAATTTTGCAATTACAATCATAACCCTACATAATCATGAATTACGCTCATGACCCTGAATAAGTGTGCCATCTTACACCTATAACCTTTTATTACTTTACTTCATTAACTCAACCATATGATTGAGTTAATCTAAACACTAAACAATCTAATGACGAGGATTAACTTAAATAAAAAATTCCTAAACCTATAGTGACTTTAAATTTAGGGTGGGGGCTACAACAATTGTTGAAGGACACGGCTCGCTGACGGGCTTGCATGCAGCGGCTGGCCTGCAGAGGCACCTCTATCGGTAGGGGGGTTGCTTTACAGAGATTCTGGACGGGGGAGGGGTCTTGCACAGGTGGTCTCACAGTTGTGGTCGGTCGGCCGGGTGGGGGGAGGGGGGGGGGGGTTCGGCCTGAGGGGTGAGACTGGCTTGTAGAGGCACCTCTGCGGGGGGATTTGTAATAGGGGAGGCTTTGTAGACATTTTCTGCAAGGGGGTGTGGCTGGATTGTAGAGGCAACTGCTTCAGAGATTATCGAACGAGGTAGGGAGGTGGTCTCGACGGGGCGGGGGCGTGGCAATCAAATGGAGAAGGGGAGGTGGTCTCAAGGGGGCTGGGCGAGGGCAAGGCACTCGAATGGGGAAGGGAGGTGGTATCGGTAGGGCGTGGTGGGGGCGTGGCAGAGAATGGGGGAGGGGGGCTTGCAGTGCAGAGGTGCTATCGCAACAGGGCGAGGGCATGTAGAGATTCTCGATCGGGGGGGGGGGGGGCTGCAGGTTGGGTCTCGTAGGCATGTGGTGGGAGGTGGGGGCTTCTCAGGCAGGAGGCAAGGGGTGGCGGCGGAGGTCGGGTCTTCTTCTTCCTGTTCATCCCTCCTCATCTCTCGCGAATGAAGTGTCTTGAGGATTCTGAGCAGATTGATCCTATTTGTGAGACCTTCCCAGATGAGGCTATCCTTGCTATCGCCTCTCTCCCATGGTATGCCGATATTGTGAACTATCTTGTCGTCACGAAAGTTCCACAAGATTGGCCCAGACAGTGACTTGAGACCTTCCTTGCGAAGGCCAAGTTTTACCATTGGGAGGATCCTGTCCTTTACCACGAGGGAGGGGATAGTATCTGGCGTCGGTGCATTCCTCAGGAGGAGCATCACAGCGTCCTTACTTACTGCCACAAGCTTGAGGCAATAGGACATCACTCTGGGAGGAGAACGACACAAAAAGTGCTCCAATCCGACCTATGGTGGCCTACTCTCTTCAAGGACTCTGATGAGTTCGTGAAGAGGTGTACTGACTGTCAGAGGATGGGCACTTGTGGATAGCGTGATATGATGCCGATGCATCCCATACACTTCTATGAGGTTTTTGACGCATTGGGCATCGATTTGATGGGTCCATTCCCTAGGAGTCAGGGATTTGAGTACATTCTACTAGCCGTAGATTATGTGAGTCGTTGGGTTGAGGACATCCCCGCTCGAACTGCAGATGCTAGGACTGTATGCAGATTTTTGAGGAATAATATCATTTCACGGTTCGGGGTCCCTCGAGTGTTGATATTTGACGGGGGGTCTCATTTCGTCAACGACAAGGTAAAGGCCCTTGCTAGCGAGTTCAACATAGACCATCGAGTTGCCACGCCATACCACCCTCAGACGAATGGTCTTGCTGAAGTGTCGAACAGGGAGATCAAGACTATATTGCAGAAAGTCGTCCGCCCTGAACGAAAGGATTGGTCACTGCTTTTGGACTCGGTCTTGTGGGCATATAGGACGTCTTTTAAGATGCCTTTGGGCGCATCTTCCTTTCGCCTCGTTTATGGCAAGCCGTGCCATTTACTTGTTGAGATGAGACATAGGTCACTGTGGGCTGTTACATATATACTTTTGGATCCAGAGAGTGTAGGAGATCAGAGGAGGGCAGAGTTAGCAACCCTGGAGGAGCTTCGTGATACTGCCTTTTCAAACAGCCTACATTACAAGGAGAGAGTGAAGGAGTGGCATGATTCTCATATCAGTCACAAGCAGTTTGAGCCAGGACAGAGAGTATGGTTGTTTGATGCTAGGCTTCGTCTATATCCAGGGAAGCTACAGAGCAAATGGAAGGAACCGTATTTGGTTAGAAAGGTACATGACAATGGGATTATTGATATATCTGAGTCGTCTTCTGATGCTACCTTTCAAGTGAACGGCCAGCGGCTCAAGCCATATCTAGATCATGAGCCGCGGGTCTTTGATGTTGCCCCTATTCACTTTGCATGAGATGTGGTCTCTTGACTCACATCTATTGCATCTCACAGCTAATTATCACTGTTCTTCCGACTTATATAGATCCAGTTGTCCATATCACTCTATTCTTTAGTCCCACACCCCTTTTTCTCATCTTATGATTATGCTATACTTAGAGTGTACTTTACCCTAAGTATAGGGAGGGTGTAGGACTCTCGGGTATCCTATTGATTCTTTCTACCCCTGTTCTGCTGCTTATACTTTGGGATATTTTCACTCTAAGTATATGGGGGGGGGGGTAGACCCTGTACATCCTTCCACTCGGATTTCCCTTCATGTACAACTTGCTATACATAGGATTACTTGATCCTAAGTATAGGGGGAAACACCGAGTCTTCCTCATTCTATTCTTTGATTCGTCTTTGTACATACCATTCCTTTTCACTTCCCTATACTAAGAACGAGTTATGTCTTCTTCATCACTCTTGATCGCTCTGAGGACATCATTCGAGCTAAGTATAGGGGGTGTGTATATATTTCATATATACTTTAGCCATAACTCGTACTTTGTGTGAGTGTGTTTATAAATAAAAATGGATAAAAATCCATAAAAAAATTTCCTTGTACATAAAAATTCTTCTTGCACATACCTATTTATTTATAAAAATTATTTTGTACAAATGATTGTAAAATCTTTTTGTGTAAATAGCTTGTAAATATTTTCATATCAAAATTATGTACATAGTACAAAATTTTTGTAAAATGTTTAGAAAACAAAAGGTTTGCAAAAGCCTTGTGTAAATTTTTGTAAATATTTTGCAAAACTTCGCATTCATGCATACATCCGTGTTTTCAAATAATTTTCAAAAATTTTGCACATGTGTAAATACTTGTAAAATTGCATCTTTGTAAATACTTGCACAGTTTTTCCAAATCATAGTTGACATTTAAACTGACCTGGAATTAAATTGACAAATGGATCTTGGTTAAGACCTTAATCCACCTAATAATAAGAGGAACCTTATAGGGCTTAGGATTGAGACTTTGCATGTCCATTGGGACTTAATTCTTTGAGTCCACTAGGCTATGAGCATATGTCATCTTGATGAGCCTAAGTAGAACACTTAACAACACACGCATGACTCTTAGAGACAATGGATTTACTTGCACCAGCACTTTACACATAGCTCTCCATGGATGAGGTGGTGAGGAGGCAGTTTCCTTTGGCTTGAGGTAGCATATGAGGGTAGTACTTCTAGGAGGAACCTCTCTTCTTCTTATAGTGAAGGAATTGCGTCTCAACTTGGTCTGGTGGTTATGAAGTCTAAAGACAGACGCTGTGTGTTGCAATAAACCTTCAAAGGAGGGATAGTCTACTGGCTCAAGAGGAAAAACTCCTTGTATATATGCTGCACCATGTAGATATGTTGTACAGATGCACATGAAAAAAATGTGCAAAAAGAAAAGAACTCCAAAAAAGTGGTGGGTCGGATGGAAAATTTAATAATCATACCAGAGTGTACATAGTCAAATAAAGCAAAAGCTTATGTTATACATGATCATCTCATGAAGCTTGCAGCGGGAGACTCAGCTACAGTGGTTAGAGCTTCCAAGGATACATGGCTACACTGGCCATGGTCCATTCTCTTCTTCCCCCTCTTCTTGAGCCGGTTGTACTTGAACTTAGAAGGGAATACCCCACTTCTCGAGGAAAGAGTTGCTAGACCGAGGCATTAGAGTTACCAGGTTAGGGGAGGTTGTTTCTTTATTACTTCTGAGGTGGGGAGCTACATATCACTTACACCATATAAGGAAAGATTCATGGTCATTAGAGTTTGTGTATGTAGACTTGTTCTGATCTGGTTTATTGAGGAGTCTTGACCATATATTGGTGGAACATAGAGGCTGTTAAGTTTTAAGCTTAAGTCCAAATAAGATTCCGACAAATTAATAATCCAAAGGTTTGACCGAGCTTCATATTTCAATTTAATAAAGGAAAGTTTAATAATCAACATTGATTTCCACTCCTTTTCTTTTTCTTTCTCTTTTGCACTTCTTTTTCAAATAAGTGTTTGCTAAGGGACTAGCAAAAGTAAAGTATAGGGGGGGGGGGTGATGAATCCCCATTCATCACTCTTTATTCCTTTATTTTAGCTAGAATCCTCAGCAAAATGCCATGTAAATATGTGTAAATATCATAAGTTGCCAAAACACATGCATCATGTAAATATGCATAATTAGCATGTTTTTGTGTAAAAATAAAGGAATAAAGAAACACAAGAAAAAAAGAGGGAAATATTTATAATAAATGTTGAGTAACCTAATCCCAAGGGAGGGCCCAGCCTGGGCCTGACCACAAAAGAAACCAAGTAGAGGGAGATAAGGTCAATCATGGTGTACATAATCCTATGTATTTAAATAAATTTATTTTCCTCAAAATAAAAATCAAAAAGTGTTCTCATATTTTGTACATATTTGTAAAAATAAAACTAAAATAAAAATGAGAAAAATAAAAGAAAAATAAAAATAAATAAAATTCTCTCTCATCAGTATACATAGACCATGCATATAAAATAAAATGCCTATTTATTTTCTCCTTGTAAATAATTAATAAATCGAATAAAAATATTTTTATATACTCCATATTTTATGGTGTAAATAAATAAAATAAAAATCAGAAAAATAAAAACACAAATAATAAAAATCATTTCCCACTTTGTATATATACCATGTACACATGTATATAAACCTATTTATTTAACTCACGTAAATAAAACATAAAAATAGAATAAAAATGCCTTATTATTCCAAATTTTATGTTGAAAATAAATAAAATATAAAATTGAAATAATTTTACAAAAATAAACAATTAAAAATAAAAATAAAAAATACAAATATGTATATACCTATATATAATAATATAATGTAAATACGTTATTTATTTCTTCAAAAAAACAAATAAAAATTACTAAAAAATAATTTGAAAAATAATAAATATTTTCTATGTTTAAACCTTTTTGAAATAAAATCATTTACTAATTTAAAATGATTTTTCAAATATTTAATAAATGGCGGCCTCCCATTGGTCCACGGGGGATTGTTGACCCCCAGTCAATTCCCCCCCTGTACCACTCGTCCGCGGATCTTGGCACCGACCCGACTTTGCCGATTTTTCATGCCATGATTCGACATCCATTCGCCAAAACCCCGGGCTCCGATTGAAGTTCCCACGTCCGAGACCCTCGCCCGATCAGCTTCCTAGGGGTCCGTGCTTCACCGAGGCTCGCCCGATCCCATCTTCTCGGACATGCACCACTATTTAACATCTCCTCCGCCTCACATTCCACTCCATATTTGGCCTCCGCCTTCCATCTCAGAACCTCCATTACCCTCCATAGAGTGACAGCTATCCGAGGGCGGTGTAGCAGGGAGGAGGGAGCGACCCCAGCAACTGATCCGACGACTTGCGCCGCCATGCTCCGCCACCGAGCGAGCCCATCCTCTGGACCCTACGTGCCATCGAGGCAAAGACCCCAGGAGCTCTGCCACCTCTAGCATAGTCGACCTCAACCATCAGGTAGTCCTGATTCCCTCTAGATTCGCCTAATTTTCGATTTCGCCCATTTGCGCCGCCGGGCTTCGCCGACCGATTCAGGACGTTCCACTCATACATAGACTCATCCGACCTCCTACTCATACTCACGAGACTCCTCCCCACATTCTCCGTATCTCCGATCATCCTGTCTTGCCTCGGAGCAGGACCTCAGGTCTCCTCCGCTGTCGCTTCGCCGGAGACCACGCTCCACCCCCTTCCGATCACCCATTCCACCCATAACAGGGTCGAGTCACTTTACCCTCGACCCAGGTGTTCTTATGTGTAGTTTGCAGGTCAAAGAGACCCCGTCTGAGGGTCCAACAGTTCGAGCACAGGAGCTTCGCTCCTCCTTCGTCGCCAAAGCTCTCCGGAGCTTCCCGGCTTCATCGGAGGTGCCCACCAACTGCGGAAGAGTCCGAGCATCCTTCTACACATCTCAGCAGCCCAGGATGAGGTCCAGTGCGCACGGATTGAGCCGGCGAACCTCGTCGGAGTCGAGTTCTTCCAGGATCTTCAGTTGCTGTTCGATCGAACCTCCCGCTCCAGTTCTGATCAAAGCCGTCCATTTATGAGAGGCCTCCACCGTCCGATATCTCTGAGATTCGATCTAGGGCATTCATCCGCGAAGAGGCGTCCGCTATTCTCAGCCGTTCGATCTCCACGAGGCGCTTCTTCGACCATCGATCCCTTATAAAGGGGTAATTTCACTTAGGCCCCTCTTTTTATCGTATTTATAGTTTAGCCCTGTAAATGTTTAGTGTAGTTGTTTTTATTTTTGAATAATTACATATTGGACCTTGGAGTTTTTGGATATTACTATTTAGTCCCTCTGTATGTGGAGCGCGTGCATCGACACGTGACTCGTGGGTTAATTGCATGTTTCCTCCTGGATTTGCTTGTTGTTATGGTTTGATCTTTTATAAATAGGAATGTCATCCATATCCCTTCGTGTCTGATTCACGTGCTCCCCACGTGGATATCTAGAATTTTTGCAAGTTTGGCCCTGAGCTTTTTATACGTGTTTCTGTTTGGCCCCTGAAAGTATGTTTTCTTGCATTTAGGTCCTTGCTTGCTGTGTGCATTGTTTTTATTGAATAAAATACCAAATCAAATGAAAATTAGGTGAAATTTGGAAACGTGGCTCCTGCCACTGTGTAAAAATTTCCCTAAAATTTTGGGACATTCTCGAGGCTTTTTAATATTTTTAAAAAGTCAAAAACACGTATTTTTGTTACTATTTGAATTGAAAAATCAAAGAAAAAGACAAAAATTTGTCTAGAAATTTTAAAAAAATTAGGGATAGTTAATTTTGGCATCTTCCATTTTTTGGCTTATTTAGATTTATAAAACCCGTAAAAATTGAAAAACCCTAAAAATCTTATAAAAATTCTAAATAATTCTATAAAAACCAAAAAAATACAAACTCTTTTTCTGTAGGTTAGTTTTTGCATATATTTTTCATAAAAATTATCTCCAGACTTTTATAAACCAATTATATATTTTCAATTGGTCTTTTAAGTCTGGCTGCATAGTGAGCACTGTTTTTCCTCTTTCTCCATTTTTAGAAAATAAAATAAAAATTATAAAATCTCCAAAAAATTACCAAAAAGACTTAAAAATATAAAAAAACACAAAAACAATTTTATTTTAATTTTTGGAGTATTTTTGAGTGTTTAAATAAATTGTGGTTGTTGCTTGTTTATAATTTTTCTTACAAAATAAAAAACAAAATAAAAATTTGTGTTTTTTATTTTGTAAGAAAATTTATAAACAAGCAACAACCACAATTTATTTAAACACCCAAAAATAATTCAAAAATTCAAATAAAATTGTTTTTGTGTTTTTTATATATTTTAAATGTTTTTTTTGGTAATTTTCTGGAGATTTTATAATTTTTATTTAATTTTCTAAAAATGGAGAAAGAGGAAAAACAGTGCTCACTGTGCAACCAGACTTGAAAGACCAATTAAAAATATAATTGGTCTATAAAAGTCTGGAGAAAATTTTTACGAAAAACATATGCAAAATATAAGCTACAGAAGAAGAGTTTGTATTTTTTTGATTTTTATAGAATGTTTTAGAATTTTTATAAGATTTTTAGGGCTTTTCAATTTTTATGGGTTTTATAAATCCAAATAAGCCAAAAAATGGATAAAAGCTAGAATACACCAAAATTAACTATCCCTAATGTTTTTAGAATTTTTAGACAAGTTTTTATATTTTCTTTTATTTTTCAATTCAAATAGTAACAAAAATACGTGTTTTTGATTTTTTAAAATAGTAAAAAGCCTAAAAAATGTCCCAAAAGTTTAGAGAATTTTTTACACAGTGGCAGGAGCCAATATCCAAATTTCACCTAATTTGGATTTGATTTGATATTTTATTCAATAAAAATAAGACACGTAGCAAGCGAGGACCTAAATGTAAGAAAACATACTTCCAGGGGCCAAACAATAACACGTATCAAAAGCTCAAGGGCCAAACTTGCAAAAAGCCCTGATATCCACGTGGGGATCACGTAAATCAGACACGAAGGGGTATGAATGTCATTCCTATTTATAAAAGATCAAACCATAACAGCAAGAAAATCCAGGAAGAAACATGCAATTAACCCACGAGTCACGTGTCGATGAACACATCCACATACAGAGGGACTAAATAGCAATATCCAAAAACTCCAATGTCCAATATGAAATTATTCAAAAATAAAAACAACTACACTAAACATTTACAGGGCTAAACTATAAATGTGATAAAAGAGGGGCCTAAGTGAAATTACCCCTTTATTTGGGATCGATGGTCGAGGAAGCGCCACGTGGAGATATAACGACTGAGAATAGAGGACTCCTCTTCGTGGATGAACGCCCTAGAACGAATCCCAGAGATATCGGACGGTGGAGGCTTCTCGTGTATGGACGGCTCTAATAAGAACTGGAGCGGGATGTTCGATCAAACGACAACTGAAGGTCCTGGAAGAACTCGACTCCGGTGAGGTTCTCCGGCTCAATCCGTGTGCGTTGGACCTCCTCCTGGGCTGTTGAGATGTGTAGAAGGATGCTCGGACTCTTCCGCAGCTGGTGGGCACCTCCGATGAAGTCGGGAAGCTCCGGAGAGCTCCAGCGACGAAGGAGGAGTGAAGCTCCTATGCTCGAACTGTTGGACCCTCAAACGGGGTCTCTTTGACCTGAAAACTGCACAGAAGAACACCTGGGTCAAGGGCAAAGTGCCTCGACCCTGTTATGGGTGGAATGGGTGATCGGAAGGGGGCGGAGCGTGATCTCCGGCGAATCGACGGTGGAGGAGACCTGAGGTCCTGCTCCGAGGCGAGACAGGATGATCATAGATATGGAGAATGTGGGGAGGAGTCTCGTGAGTATGAGTAGGAGGTCGGATGAGTCTATGGATGAGTGGAACATCGTGAATCGGTCGGCGAAGCCCGTGGGCGCAAATGGGAAAAATCGAAAATTAGGCAAATCTAGAGGGAATCCGGACTACCTGATGGCTGAGGTCGACTATGCAGGAGCCGACAGAGCTCCTGGGGTCTTTGCCTAGATGGCTCGTTGGGGCCAGAGGCTGGGCTCGCTCGATGGCGGAGCACGTCGACGCAAGTCGCCGGATCAGTGGCTGGGGCTGCTCCCTCCTCTCTGCTACACTACCCTCGGATTGCTGTCACACTAAGGAGGGTAATGGAGGTCCTGGGATGGAAGGCAGAGGCCAAAGATGGAGTGGAATGTGCGACGGAGAGATGTTAAATAGTGGTGCAGGTCCGAAAAGATGGGATCGGGCGAGGCTCAGTGAAGCACGAACCCCTAGGAAGCTGATTGGGCGAGGGTCTCGGATGTGGGAACTTCAATCGAGCCCAGGGTTTTGGCGAATGGATGTCGGGTCATGGCATGAAAAATCAGCGAAGTTGGATCGGCGCCAAGATCCGCAGGCGAGTGGTCCAGGGGGGAGTTGACCTGGGGTCAACAATCCCCCGTGGACCAATGGGAGGCCACCATTTATTTAATATTTGAAAAATCATTTTAAATTAGTAAATGATTTTATTTCGAAAAAGTTTAAACCATGAAAAATGTTTATTATTTTTCAAATTATTTTTTAGTGATTTTTATTTATTTTTTTGAAAAATAAATAACGTATTTACATTATATTATTATTATATATAGGTATATACATATTTGTATTCTCGATTTTTATTTTTAATTGTTTAATTTTGTATAATTATTCCAATTTTATATTTTATTTTTTTCAACATAAAATTTGGAATAATAAGGAATTTTTAATCTATTTTTATGATTTATTTACATGAGTTAAATAAATAGGTTTATATACATGTGTACAAGGTATATATACAAGGTGGGAAATGATTTTTATTATTTTTGTTTTTATTTTTATGATTTTTATTTTATTTATTTACACCATAAAATATGGAGTATATAAAAATATTTTTATTGTATTTATTAATTATTTACAAAGAGAAAATAAATAGGCATTTTATTTTATATACATGGCCTATGTACACTAATGAGAGAGAATTTTATTAATTTTTATTTCTCTTTTATTTTTCCCATTTTTATTTTAGTTTTTTTTTACAAATATGTACAAAATATGAGAACACTTTTTAATTTTCATTTTGAGGAAAATAAATTTATTTAAATACATAGGATTATGTACACCATGATTGACCTTATCTCCCTCTACTTGGTTTCTTTTGCGGTTAGGCCCAGGCTGGGCCCTCCCTTGGGATTAGGTCACTCAATATTTATTCGAAATATTTCCCTCTTTTTTTCTTGTGCTTCTTTATTTCTTTATTTTCACACAAACACTTGCTAATTATGCATATTTAGATGATGCACGTGTTTTGACAACTTATGATATTTACACATATTTACATGGTATTTTGCTGAGGTTTCTAGCTGAAATAAAGGATTAAAGAGTGATGAATGGGGATTCATCAACATGTCAGAACATGCTTCCATTACCAGTATAGGATGCCCTCAAGGAACTGTACCTATTCGTCGAGGAAATACAAAAGGTGTTAATGTTACTAATCAGTTTGAAAGATTTAATGGTGATGATTTTGGAAATTCAAAAAATTCTGAAAATGGGAGATCACAATATGTAAGTCTAAATATATTTTAGTTTACCTTTTTAATTCCCTCTCAATGAACACTTTCTACTTGAACAATTTTCCTTTTTTATTTCTTTTGTTCTATTACTCATTCTTAAAATCAAAACTTTTTTAAAGGTTTTTGTTATCTAGTATAATAAAAATAACTTTTTCAATTAGATCAATACATATAGCACTGTTTCACCTCTTGAGTTCATAAATTGTCCTTCTTATGTACAAGTATCCCAACACAATAGTTCCTTGTAGAAGAGTTTCCTATGTAACCAGCCTCAGTATAATTTATAAACAAATACTACTAATTAATTAATAAAATTTTCTACATTCTCTTATCAATTGTACATTCTCTTGTCATCATGACATATGATGGGACACACACTTACTGCCAAAGCTCAAAAGCACACAAGTTTAAGAATGGGTCTCTCTTTAATTCGTGATTTTTTCACTAGCCAATATTAATTACATTTTATATTGAGAGATTAAGGTGTAAATGATGATATAGTTTTATATTTTATCTCGCAATGTACATCTTAACTTTCCTTTATAGGGGATCATTGAAAAAATTGTATGTATATATTGAAAGTAGGTTTTATTTCTCGTGTTAACATGTCTAACTTTTGTCTTTTCAGTTTGTAATTCGAAAAACAGTCGATGGACGATATTTTGGTGCCAAAGCATCTCTCAGTATCCATGCAGTAGAAGGATTAAGTCCTTCCCAAGAAACATCTGCTATTATGATTTTGATGGACCATAATCCAATCCAATATATGGATCAGATCTACGCCGGATGGTTTGTAAGTATTATATATATATAGGGTTAAATGAGGCTACACCCAGGGTGTAGCTAATTGGCTACTCCCACTCCTATTTTTCTCTCATTTTTTTATTTTTTTGGAAAATAAAAATATGTATATTAATCACTAGATCCCTTTAACATGTCATTCAAATTTCATTAAAAACAGAGACTCCTATGCCCTCCATCTGAAGGGGTCATTTTCAGCAATTCTGAGACCGTTAAAATTTGACAGTCTTGATGGAGGGGATAGAATATATATATATATATATATATATATATATTGAAAATTCATTTCTGTATTGTTAAAACCAAGTCATATGGCAATAATACTCCACTGACTTTTTCTTCTATTTTATGTGAAAGTAGCAATGATTATTACAGAATTTAAAGAAAAAGTCAACCGATACTCGTCATTATAGTATCCTTTATCAATAGCTATCAAGTTCGTTATGAACTAAAAGAACATGAGATATGCAATGGATAATATTATGGTTACAAAATTAACACTGAAATATATTATAATGAATATTTAAATACTTTTTTATTGCTGGATAAATTTATTTTGATGTGTATAAAATACTTTTAGAACTTAAGATTTGTCTTCTTGTACTTTTTTCTTCGTATAACTTAAATACCCTGTTTATTTTGCAGATTTCTAAGACAATGTATCCCGACTACCAACCACGGTTCACCATCTTCAGATCGAGTGTAAGAATTTTCTTTATTCCATTGGCCAGAGTATCATATTCTTTGTAACTACATTATGTAGAACATTGTTGTATATTATCTTCCAAGTAAGAAAATGAAATATTCAGCAAACACATAAAAATAAGTAGATATAGCGAAAAAAATATCTAGTTTATGGCAACAAAATTTCCATCACCGCATGCTAAGTAAATCTCGTGAATATTGAAAACTTTTGATTTAAATGTAAGTTGAAGTGGCTTAACTTACGAGGTATAACTATATGAGATAATATTATTATTGAATCCATTAAGAAAGCAATATTAAAATAGAAAAGAACTTATGCAGATACTTCAAAAATTGTAGTAATGAGTTATAAGATGAGATTTTAAAATTGTAGAAACTAAATTTTGAGGAATAATAGTTTATTTATTGACCAGAACCCATTTCTCGAAGTAGGGTAACAAGAAAGAATTATGATAATAAATCTCGAGTGTTAAATAATTTCAACAGAGAGACAAATTATTTTGTCTAATGATTTCTGTTGAAGCTGATGGATAACAAATACTAAGATGCATAGAACCATGGAATCATGATATATCGTCTTTTTGTCATACATGGGGTTGGTCATATGTAGATTAATTGACAAGAAGTGTCTTAATTGTGAATCTTTTCTAAGTCATAATTATTTAAGGTGTACTTTATTCTTCAGCCAAGCATGAAAGAAATCGCCTTTGAATTTTGTTAAGGTGCAGTTCTCCGAACTTCATTTATCACAAGTCACTTTCTATTTTAATTACAGTCAGGTGATGATGCAGATTGTGTCAACCTGAACTGTCCAGGTTTTGTACAACTAAGCAGAGAAGCTGCCTTCGGAGTTCCATTTACAAACGTTTCCAAATTTCTCGGAACTCAGTGCTACATTACAGTTCTTATGTACAACGTAAGTATCCTTTGGTTGTTCTCTTTGTTGGAATACATTACCATCCTAACATCACATTATTCTTTTTCCAGATTTAGGATCCAAAGATACATCACTGGTGGCTCTTATACGAAGAGAAGCTTCAAGTAGTAGGATATTGGCCTCACTTGTTATTCGACACTATAGCTTTTTATGCTCCCATGATGGCAACTTTAGGCACTGGTAATAGCAAAAAAGGTGAAAACGGTCCTCCTTTGGGTTCTGGCCACTATCCGAAAGAAGGATTTGGACGCGCAGCTTACATCAAGAATATCGAAATCGTGGACACGACCAAGAGCAACACGACCCTCACTTTATTGAATGCGAAACCTTGGTTTAGAATGACCGCACCAAGGGAATCATGCTATGATGTGGGGATCTAATTGATAGTGACAAATGGGGACTTTATTACTACCATGGAGGCCCTGGAGGATGCAAGTGTGAATATAATTGTTAAGATAAGAATAATTAATTTGAATAGTAACACCATATATATATCTGTTTGCTGGCAGACAATGAATAAATATACAGTGAAGTATTTCATCAATTGTGCATGCCAAGTTTAGTATGTTTAATTTAGAGTACTGTGCCAAAGTGATATCTCATCCGCAACTACAAATAAATATCATTTCACGTCAATCAAATAACTTATTTATGATAATTTAGCATAAAAAATGATAGCCAATGTTTCATAATGAATCCATTTCATATTTAGCTCTCGTTTGTTGATGTTTTTACATAATGAAATCATCTAACCATCAATCTAGCAACGCTTATTAAGTTTTTGAAAATTAACAACAGAAAAGCATCATTACATGGATCGTCGCTAATGATATATTGACTTATTATACTCCTCGTTGCTTTCACGTATTTAAAAAATGCACAACAAATAATACCACCATTATATATTTAACAACGCCTGATTTGGTGATGGATTTTGAAAATATTATCACTATAACACAATTTTTTGGTAGTTAATCAGCTATTTATTGAAATTAATGAAAAATTTCAATAAAGAAAAGTACACAAGGACCATTATGTAAATAGTTTAAGTTGTAGGGCCTAATAGATAACAGAATCAGAAAATATAAGGGCCAATCATGCAATTTGTTCAAGTAAAATACGTGCATCATGTTAAGTAGTGCTCACAGGGGTATATGTGTAAATATCAAAACTATTACTTCATTCCATAACACGTTCAAAGTGCATGATAAGATATGCAAATACACCAAAAATGTGTGAAGCTACACATAACTATAACTAGATGGACTAAAGTGCAAATAATAAAACTACAGGGTCCTCACTATAGAAGTTCTTAACTTCATATTATATTTATTGGACTAAAAAGAAATAAAACAAAATACCTTACAAAAAGGGAAATATACCTAGGTGAGGCATGTGTTATGCGCGTGGGAGGCTGACGGTTCTGAGGGAGCTTTGCAAAGGTGATGTCACGATCAGAGAATGTCGAGGAGGTGCGGTCAGATCTGCCAAGCTAGGTCTGATCCAACGGTCTTCAAGGCTGCTCTGTCAGAGCAACGCAGATGGGGTCCAGCTTTGATCATAGCGCCAATGTTTGGGATCAAATTGTCAACCATGCATGGTCGGAGGTGATGATGATTCAACGACCGACGATGAAATGAAATTGATATGGAAGGGAGGGTTTGAGAAGGAAAAATTGGAATAGTTGAGAAGGAGAAAATGGATAGAGAATGAGGAAGAGTAAGAGAGAACTGAAGGAGGAGAGATAGACGACTAACCTGGAAAGAAGAAATGATGTTGATATCGTCGGTGGAGTTTGGAGTCGATGCTTTAGATGGTTGTTGCCTCGGATGCGGTGCAACCCACGGAGGTTGTGCGTACGGTAGAGGAAAGGTCGACCGACAAGGTGATTGCACCCCCTCTTATGCACTCGAGGAGAATTGTCACCTCTCCCTCTCTCCTTTGTCGAAGCGCTAAAAAATGAGCAAAATGGCGGTTGGCGATTTCTGAGGGAGGAGCAGACCTATATATAGGCTAGGAAACTTGGAGATGAAGCGAGAAGATGGGGTCACCCTCGATGAATAGGGACATCGGAAGTTGTTGGGCCACCGGTCGTTGGCGAAGTTGGGCGGTAGACGGAGAAGAAAAAGAGGGAGGAGGAAGATCGTCGCGGAAGAAGAGAGGGCGCGTAGAGAGAGAGAGAAAGCCAAAAAATAAAATTAATTAATTATAATAAATATTTAATAATTAAGTGAATAAATAAATGAATAATTAATAAATTAAGATTTAATTAAATAAATTATAATTAGTCAATTAATTAAATAAGTAAATAAATAAATAATTAAATATATTAATAAAGATTAAATAATAATTAATTAAATAATGAACAATTAAATAATTAATAAATATTTAAATATTTAAATAATTTTTTATTTTAGTTTAACAACAAAATATTAATAAAGTATGTCAATAACCTATATGAAATAAATTAAATTAAGGT
This sequence comes from Ottelia alismoides, assembly GCA_037367405.1. Taxonomy (NCBI): domain Eukaryota; kingdom Viridiplantae; phylum Streptophyta; class Magnoliopsida; order Alismatales; family Hydrocharitaceae; genus Ottelia; species Ottelia alismoides. Next base: position 376,448 of record JAZKJV010003653.1, read on the forward strand.
ACATTGTTCAATATATACCAATACGATCCTGAAATCACATTTTGAATATTAATACCAATTTTAGCAAAATTAATGTCATTTGGTATATAATTAAATATAATGAATTTTAAAATTGAATTTGTCCAAATCAGGGTCTACATGGCTGAGTTATGAGGTCTGGAAAATTTAAGTCATGGTTTTGTGGATTAGGGATTTATTGGCATTTTGACTAAAAATATTTTTTTATTTTTCTATTTATTTTTTTAAAAAAATTGAAGAAATAAAGTTAAGCAGTATTACGGATAATTAATTAAAAATTCGGGAAGTTTCTACATATATTACATGTATACAAGGGGGCCTAAACGCCAAAACTCACACATTTTATTCTAATATTTTTTTGATATTTTTAATAAATAGTATTAGTTATAAATGAAGTTTAAAATTGAGTTTGGTTGATTTAGAGTTTTAATAAACAGTTATGAACCTCGGAAGCCCGCTTTTACGACTTTTTCAGTTCATTGTAATATTTTATTTTTTGTAAGGAATAATTTTTGGATATTTTTTATAAAATAGTATACATTTCTATGAACAACTTCCGTAAAGAAAGTGTTTTGAATTGAGATTTTCTTGATAATAAACAAAATAGGAGAAATATTGGCAAGGTGGAAAATGTGTTTATGTACAACTATGATATTTGTTTTCTAATATTTTTATAAGTTAAGATCCTTATCTCCTCCTACTTATTTATTTTGTCGATCAAGTCAATTATTAACCCGATCTTGGGGTTCGTATCAATCTGTATATATTTTATTTACATCCTTCTTTTCTTTTATTTTTCTTTTGTTCTCTGTTATTTTATTTTTGAAAAAGTGAGTATTAAATGTATAATATTAATATTTATGATTAGAATGTTAATTATTAGAAATTAGTGAGTATTTGCATGCATTTTACCAAATATTTTAGCCAAAATGAAAGAATAAAGGCGTTGAATCATAGATTCATCATTCCTCTATATTTTACCTTTGTAGTCCCTTAGCAAATACTTATGTATAAATAAGTGAAAGAAAAATGAAAAAGAAAAAGAAAAAAAATACAAGAACTTAGAACATGCTTGTTTCTTTAAACCAAATCTCACTTCACCCAAAATTTAGAACTTGGATTTAGACCTTTGTATTAATAGTGTGTCAGGACTCTATTAAAATTAGATTTAAGCCTCGATAACCCTCAAGTTCCACAAATCCTTATCTGGATTCACCTCAACAGCCACCTCAGCTCCACCCATCCATCACGTAAACTTTTCAACTTTAAAAGAAATCTATACAGTGTGTGAATGGTTTTAACTCTTCATACTTAGAGAAGCAAAGAAACCACCCATTCCAGTAATACACTCCTATTGGGCTCTCATCCAGCTACTCGATTCTCGAGGAGGGGGGTACTTCCTTATAAGGTCAGGTCGTGATGTGTCCACAATCGAATAGAGAGAAGAAAGAAGAATGTGAAAAGAACTGGAGTGTGATCGGTGTAATCACATCTCCTTGTGAAGTCTAACAAGTTTAGCCAAGTCTCCACTAAGATAACATGGGTTTTTCTGAAGTTGGGACAATTGTGGTCATATTGATATTTAATGTATGGCTTATTTTTTAAAGAATTGTTGTACTGCATAGATCTTCTACACCCCGACGGATACAACATCTTTTTTTCCATCCATTTTTGGGGTCTTGGAAAAATTGTGCCAGCAAATCCTTAATGAATCCCTGATCATCACTCTTTATTCTTTTATTTTAGCTAATTATCTTGGCAAAGTATCATGTAAATAGATGTAAATACAATAAATTAAGCACTATGCATGCATTTGTTAAATATACATAATTAGCATGTATTTGTGCAAAAATAAAAGAATAAAGAAAAAGAAAAAGGAAAGAGGTATTTAGAATAAATACACAGTCACCAAACCCCAAGAGAAGGCCAAGCATTGGCCTGATCGCTAAATAAAATAGGTAGACAGAGATGGGGCACACTCCAAATTGTACATGTTAGTTATGTAACTAAATAACCACTTTTGACAAAACAAAAATCAAATATTCTTTTTACCTCCTTGTATATAATACTAAAAATAAAACAAAAATAAAAAAATAAAATAAAAATAAAAATGAAATTCTCTCTCCCTTGTACATAATACATGTATGTATGCTTTATTCTCTATTTATTATATACCTGTAAATAAATAATTTAAAAATAAAAATTATTTTGTACTCCAAAAATTATGTTGTAAGTAAATAAAATATAAAATTGGGATATTTATGTGAAAAAATAAAATAAAAATAATTACATAAAATACATAGGTATATTATACATGTACATAATACATTATATTGTATATAGAGTTATTTTTCATAAAAATAAATAAAAATCACATAAAAAAAGTTTAAAAAATAATGAACATTTTTCATTTTATACACTTTTTGATTTAAAATCATTTATTACTTTTTAATGAATTTATAAGCATTTTGTAAATTCTGATGTTTTGATTGGTCGGCTGGATTGTTGACCGAGGGTCATCGTCGCCTTAATCCCGGTCAAGCCCGGATCCTGCTCGTCGGAGCCCCTTCTCGAAATTTTCCTGCCTGATTCTGCACTACGTTGGCCGAGAAATTCGGACCGATAACACTCGTAAATCCGTATCCTCGCGGGTCCTTTGCCCGATCCGATTCTTTCTAGGGTTCGGCGATGTGATGAATACCCATTCATCACTCTTTATTCTTTTATTTTAGCTAGTTATTCTGGCAAAAACACCATGTATATATGTGTAAATATAATAAATTATCAAAAGGCATGGATTTGTTAGTATTGAATAATTAGCATGTTTTTGCGCATAAATAAAAGAATAAAGAGACACAGAAAAAGAGGGAAATATTTAGAATAAATATTGAGCGACCTAATCCCAAGGGAGGGCCAAGCATTGGCCTGACCGCAAAAGAAACCAAGTAGAGGGAGATAGGGTCAATCATGCTTGTACATACACACATATATAAATAATTTTATTTTCCTCAAAATAAAAAATAAAAATGTGTTTTTGATTAAATTGTATATATTTATAAAAATAAAATAAAGTAAGGAAAATAAAAATAAAATAAAAACAAATTCTCTCTCTTCCCCTTGTATATACCATGTATATATGTAACTATATATATATATTTATTTATTTTCCCTTGTAAATACATAATACAAATCAAATTAAAATTATTTTATATCCCAAATTTCATGTTGTAAATAAATAAAATATAAAATAGGGATAATTATACAAAAACAAACAAATAAAAATAAAAATAAAAAATACATATGTACATATACCTGTATATAATAATTATATAATGTATATACATAATTTATTTTTGAAAAAAAATAAATAAAAATCACAAAAAAATACTTCAAAAAATAATAAACATTTTTCATGTTGGAAATATTTCGAAATAAAATTATTTACAATTTTAAAATGAATTTTTAAATAATTTCCCAATGGAATTTTCCCATTGGTCCATGGGGGATTGTTGACCCCTGGTCAACTCTCCCCCCAGGACCACACCCGTTGCGGATCCGTGTCTTGACCCGATTTCTCTGAATTTTTCAGATCTGACGCGCCTTCCATTTCCTTAAACCCTGGGCCCCGGTTATTCACGTTGCATCCCTTATCCACGCCCGTCATTCTTCCTAGCGATCAGTGCACCACATTCGCTTGCCCGACTCCATTCTTGCTGGACCCCTACCTATATAAAGCCTCACCTTCCTCCGACATTTCACGCACCTTCGGCCTCTGTCTTCGACTCCCAGGACCTCCATCTTCTAGCCTTGAGTGACAGCAAGCCCTAGGAGGTTTTGCAGCGAGGAAAGGGACAGTCTAGCCCCTGGTCCGGTGATCTTCACCGCCGAGTTCCGCCACCGACGAGCACGAGCCTCTGGAGGCGTCTCTCCATCGAGGCAAGGACCCTAGGAGACTCCTCATCTCCCCCACTGACACGTACAACCATCAAGTGTCCTTACTATCCCTTAGATTAGGTTTAATCTGGATTTTCGATTTTGCGCCGCCGGCCTTCGCCGGTCGATTCTCCGCACTCCGTTCAACCATTCCCCCTTCCGACCATCGTACCACCTTCATGAGACCTCACGACACCTTCTTCACTCCTTTGATCATGCTAGTTCGCCACGGAATATGAAACCTGGGTCCCCTCCGCCGTCGCCTCGTCGGAGACCCACGCCCCGACTCACCTGTTCCCCCACTTCACCCCTAACCAGATCGAGGCACTTTGCCCTTGACCCATTGTTCTTTTTGTGCAGGTTTTATCGAAGGAGGACCCCATGTGGGGGTCCAATCGTTCTGGCATAGGTGCTCCTGCTCCTCCCGGTCGCTGAAGTTCCTCCGACACTTCCGGTCCCATCTGAGCACACCTACCGCTGCGGACGAGCTTCCTCGTCGATTCGCCCACCTAAGCAGCACTTGAGGTGGTCCCCTGTGCACGCATTGGGCCGGCAAAACTCTCCGGCGAGTTGTTTTTCGAGGATCCTCCAACGCCGTTAGATCGAGCTCCTCGCTCCAGGTCTACATCGAGCCGTTCATCTATGGAGAGCAAACAGCCGTCTGATTATTTAAGGAGCTCAATCAGAGATGTCCATAGCCGAAGAGGTACCCGTACACCACAACTGTCAGATCTTACACGTGGCCCCCCTCTAGCCGTGGATCTAAATAATGGGGTAATATCACTTAGGCCCATGTTATTTTCGCATTTATAGTGCAGCCCTGTAAATATTTTATCTAGTTGTTTTTAAGTAGGGTAAATTGCATGTAGGACCATGTGCTTGTTTTATTTGCATTTTAGTCCCTGTGTATGTGGTGCACGTGCGTCGACACGTGATTTGTGGAACTTTTGCATAGTTTATCCTATAACTTTGAGTTGTTACTGTTTACATTTTTAAATAGGACTTACAATTTATTCCCTGTGAATGTGAATCACGTGCATGCCTCGTGCTTTTCTGGACTTTTTGCAATTTTAGCCCCAGGTTTTTTTACACATGTTATCTATTAAGCCGCTGAACTATGTTTCTTTGCACTTAGGTCCCTGTGTGCTGTGGCATTTGTAATGGTCGAATAAAATATCAAATTAATTCCAAATTAAGTGAAATTTGGACATGTGGCTCCTCCCATTGTGTAAAAATTTCACTAAATTTGTGGGACATTTCTGAGTTGTTTTGATATTTTTAAAAATTCAAAATACGCATTTTTGTTACTGTCTGAATTAAAAAATCAACTAAAAATATAAAAACCCATCTAAAAATAATAAAAAATTAGGTTTAGTTTGTTTTAGTATTTCCTTGCATTAGGACAATTTTTACTATATTTGCATTTATAAAACACCTACAAATCACACAACTCTAAAAATATCATAAAAATCATTAAAAATTCTATAAAATTCAAAACAAAATGCAAACTCTCTTATTGTAGCTAAGTTTTTATTTCTACTTTTCATAAAAATTACCTTCCGATTTTTATAGCTAATTATCTACTTTTAATTAGTCTTTCAAATCTGATTGCACATTAGTTCATTGTTTTTACCTTTTTCTATTTTTATAAAATCAATTAAAAATCACAAAATTCAGAGAAAAGTATCAAAAAATACTTAAAAATATAAAAAATACAAAAATAATTTTATTCTGATTTTCTGGCTTGTTTTTTAGTGTTTAATAAATTGTGATTGTGTGCCTTTTACCCTTTTCCTCATTTTTCTTTATATTTAAAAAATAAAAAATATATAAAATCCACCAAAATTATTTTATCTTTTTATTTCATTTTTCGACTACTTCGTAGGCTCTTTAGAGCCAACCCGTGCTCCTTGTAGTCGACCTTGGTCTCTATATCAGGTTAAATAAATAGCAAGACCGCTATTCAGATTTCATTTCTGATTTCTATTATTTGGTGGTCTATTTTCTTGTTGAGTCCGATCTGCGAGATCCCGGTCGCAACGAACCTTGATTGATTTTATTCCTACTCAGATTTCATGGGATTTTCTGCTTATCAGAATGACGTCGTTGCCGGGGAGCACGGCTTAGTAGTCATTTAGATTTTTTGCGGTTTTCATTTTTCACGGCTTTTCTGTGGATACTTGCAGATATTTCTTGTCTGATATTATTTCTTATTTTTATAATAATCTGGTCGGACACATTTCTATCTTGTTTTCTTACGAGGGCTCGAGGATCGAGGTGACTTTTTCGGAAGCCGAAGCAAACATGGGAGTCGGAGGCGGCTCTTTTCTGCATAGAGCCGCAAGAGAGCACGGAGAGCCGAATAGAAGTGCGGGAGCCACATAATAGCCATGAAAATTACCATAGATAGCCGTAGAGTAGTTTAGACTGATTTTCAACAAGACTTTCATTGTAATAATACAGGGACAGACTTGGACTCTATCGATCACTACCAGGTCTGTTTCGCCGAGCACAAGTGTGCTCGAGGGACCTCACCACGTTTTTCATCGGTTTTCGATTTTTGTCGCATTTTATTATAACTGCTTATCTGATTTACACGATTTTGACCTTAGCTTCGGATTTTCTTCTGATTGTGACGAAATTAATTAGAATCCAAACCCTAATTATTTGTCTGCACCTATTAGATTGTAATTGAACCTAATTAATTAAATCACAATAAAAAGTTGGATTACTTAGACTTTAGTCCATGTGCCTTGAGGAGTCACATACAATGCGTGCATGATCCGTTGTGGCGGACACCGAGTGGCTCCTGAAGGATATGGATTTATCCTCAAGCACATCACGGAAGCATGATTGTCGTATCGGATACGACGCAGAACGACTAGTCGTACTACTTGTTCTGTGCAACATAATTTAAAATTTTTTATGCGATGAAACCACATGATCCAAGAACGATTCTCGGATCATTTCATCTATAACCACAACAAGTATAAAGGTATACCTCTTGAAGCGTGGTTGATCAAGTATCTAAAGAAATAGACCTCCGGTCTCAAGTCCGATCGTCGGTGAGATCGCTTGCGAGCACGGGGATGAACCACGTAGTCCTCGCAATCTAAGAAGATGATTCAAGCACGGTTGCTCCAGATCTCGTCGTACGAGATCGAACTTCTCCTTCGTGAGCGTAGCACTCCAAGAAGACGGAGAACCGAAGAACGTTGAAAGTGGCAACGCGGTGGCGAGAGCGTCGACGAATCTCTCCTCTAGGGTTTGGTGGTCGGCCACCAAGAAGAGGGAAAGAGGGTTGGCATGTGAGAAGAAAGAGAGAGAGAGAGTTTGTGCTCCAAATTTGCATAGCCCTAGAGAGCATGGTATGCCTCTCTATTTATAGGGTTTTGGGATCTATGGATCTCAAGAGACATATAAAATCAATGGATGAGATTGATTTATGTCTAATCCAATGGTCAAGATTGTTGTTGGAAAAACCAATAAATTATGATCTAATTTAGATTAAAATATATCTAACAAAATCAAATATACATGAATCCTAAATTACACCAACAAATAAAGAGAGAATATACATGGTGATAACATCTCCCATGTATATACATGGTGGACGACCACCCATTCCAAATAGGACATGGGTGTCGTCCACTTGTTTCCTAATTGAGGCAATCTCATGAGATTTCATGAGATTGCATATCTCCATGGAAATCTCTCATTATTTATTTCCAACAAATTTGTTGTGATATATTCTTCAAAAATAATTCACAATTATATTTAAGAATATTGCAATCTTGCCATTAAAAAATTGTGAATCATATTCACAACCCAAAACAACATATAAATTACATTGTCAATTAATTACACAATGTGTATCCAATACACATAATAATTAATCAACAAATATAAATTATAATTATCTCTCTCTAATACATTATAAATCACATTTATAATATATTACGAATAATTGGATATTTCTATCCACATTATTCTTATCCATAATAATTAAATAATATTTAATTATATTGGATAATTTCTTCACACATCAAGATGATTAAATCATATTTAATCATTATTTCTTCATTGCTTAGATCCATGGAATTATTCTTGAACCCTTCAAGAATAATGCGATTTCTCCGCAGATACTTCGAGATAAGGACAGGGCGATTGTATTGTTCCATATATAGTGACTTGGATGTTGAGATCATATCTCAAATCCAGATCCCATGGACCTCCCACTGATGCTTGATCAAATCAAGATCGTAGACCTAATTTTCTCATTGCATCTGAATCTCATTCAGATCAATGTCCAGTTCATGGACTAAGATTAGGTCACTTCTCAAATGAGAGGAGTCACTAAAATCCAAACCTGTTTCATCACTCCCTCAGAATGGTAGCGACATGGTTATACAATCGTTTATAATCACATCACCCTCATGTATTCCCAATACCTGTACATCCTACATACTGGAAGACCTATGATCATTCTGAAGATAAAGATCACTTTTACACTATCTTCTTTAGGGTTAGATCATTAAGTTTCTCAATCATGGTCACTGGGAATTGGTATAGATCATATGCTTTCCCAAAGCATATATGTTACCTTCAAATTCATGTCATGCTTTCAAAGCATGACGACCATGCATGGAATTTGATCAGTCCCAATACCTCATGAGTGAGCTCATGTCTCCCAGTTCATAAGTGAACCTGTATGATCCCTTTGAGAGATCGTATTACTCACATGTCCTTACATGCACACCAGCTCGCCGGTGTATATACCTTGGTTAGGTCATCAACCTATTGGTCTGCTAAATGTACACACTCAGACATATAGCAATACATATATCTCCGGTCAAAGGATGCATGCCTATGCTGTGACAGTATTCAACATAGGTCTTTGGTTATCTCGATCTCGTTAAGTCAACCCATTGACTCAACTAACCTGACACCTCCGAATCACTATTACCATGCAGAGGACCTGCATCAAGAGGTCAGTCAGATATCAGCCATTTGAGAAACGATTGCCATCTCCTACTTAGGATAGAGATCATCACTTAACAATCATTTGACGATGTTTGATGAGTCCGCTATCCAACTCCTTAGATATTCATCCAAGCATCAGCCTCTATGATTTATTCAATGAATCAACAGCTGTATGATTATCAAGTTGGCCATGGTACATAACCCTTATTGTACAGAGGGACCCTATAGTGCATTCATTCATTCAATCTCAGAAATGGAGTGAAAAATAATAAATAACTTTTATTGATAATTTACTTATTACAATAACATTAGTGTAGGATTGGTTCTCCCTGGGCTCACATTGCTAACAATCTCCCACTAGCCCTCAGAACCATTCAGGTACAATCCTTAAACCCATACTCATTACATGCTGGTCGAAAACCTTTTGTGTCAGAGGTTTGGTAAGAGGATTAGCAACGTTGTTGGCAGAGGCCACCTTGGTGATGATGATGTCACCACGCTTTTGTATCTCCCGAATGATGTGGTATTTCCTTTCCACGTGCTTGCTCTTCTGATGCCATCTGGATTCCTTTACCTGGGCAATGTCTCCCGTGTTATCGCAGAGTAACGGGATGGGAGTATTAGAGGAAACTATGCCAAGCTCCAGGATGAACTTGTGCAACCACACCGCCTCCTTTGCAGCATCCGATGCGGCAATGTATTCGACTTCTGTTGTTGAATCTGCAGTAGTGTCCTGCTTCTTGCTTCTCCAGCTCAGAGCACCACCATTCAACAAGAACACAAACCCCGATGTCGACTTTTGATCATCTACATTCGATTGGAAGTCAGAATCTGTATATCCCAAGACTTGGAGATCACCATCTCCATATACTAAGATGTAATCTTGCGTCCGTCTTAGATATTTGAATATGTTCTTTACTGCATTCCAGTGTTGTTCTCCATAGCAGGATTGGTAGCATGGTAGATATCTGGCCTAGTATACATCATGGCATACATTAAGCTTCCTACGGTTGATGCATAAGGGAATCCAGCCATGACTTTCTTTTTCTCAACAGTTTGAGAAGCTATTCCTTTAGACAGGTGGATACCATGTCTTAAGGGTAGGAATCTTTTCTTAGAACTATCCATACGGAATCGTTCAAGAATCTTCTTAATGTATCCATGTTGTGACAATCCCAAAATCCTCTTTTCTCGGTTTCTGAAAAACTTCAGGCCTAAGATGTAAGAGGCTTCTCCAAGATCTTTCATCTCAAAGGTGTGGGATAGTCAAATCTTCACACTTGTCATCATCCCTGTATCATTCCCACTGATAAGGATGTCATCTACACAAAGCACGATGGACACAATGGTGCTCCCACTAGTCTTCTTGTATACACAAGGTTCATCAGGATTTTGCACAAAATCATAACTCTTTATGGTTTCGTCAAATCTGATGTTCCAGCTACGAGAAGCTTGTTTGAGCCCATAGATGGATTTATTTAGCTTGCATACTTTGCCATCCTCAGTCATGAAGCCCTGGGGTTGCTCCATGTAGATATTCTCCTCGAGGTATCCATTGAGGAAAGCCGTCTTGACGTCCATCTGCCAGATGTCGTAGTCAAGATATGCAACTATAGCTAGCAGTGTCCTAATGGATTTAAGCATAGCCCTTGGCTACGAGCCGTGCCTTGAAAGTCTCTACTTTCCCATCAGGTCCCCTCTTTCTCTTGAAGATCCATTTACACCCAATGGGTTTTACCCCTTTAGGTGAATCCTCTAGGGTCCGTACACCATTCTTATGCATGGAGTCAATTTCTGACTTAATTGCTAGCATCCTCTGTCCATGTCTTGATCCGCGAGTGCTTCATCAAATGAAGTAGGATCAATGTCAGTCTCACTTGACACATGGAATCCATACCTTTCAGGTGGTGCAACCACCCTCAAACTCCTTCGAAGAGGTATGGGTGTTTCATCTTTATTTATCTCTTCAGTTTTTGGTCTAGGAAGCTCAGAATCCTCAGGGATTCAATGAGTTCCTCTACTTCATTCGTGTATTGACCTTTAAGGAAATCATTCTGCAGAAACTTCACATCTCTAGAAACAAAAACATTTTGGGTCTAAGGGTCATAAAGATGGTATCCAATACCATCTTTAACATACCCAATGAAGTAACAATCACGAGAGCGAGATTCTAGCTTACTTGCGTCCACGTTCTTCGCATGGACCAAGCAACCCCAAACCCTCAAGTGATTAACACTAGGTTTGGTTCCATACCAAAGCTCATGAGGAGTCTTAGGTACAGATTTGCTAGGAATCTTATTCATGATATATATTGCAGTCTCTACTGCATATCCCCAGAAACTAAGAGGTAAATGTGCTTTACTCATCATTGAACGGACCATGTCCGTGATGGTCCTATTGCGTCTTTCAACAACACCATTAAGTTGGGGAGTTCCATGAGGAGTGAGATTGGAAACAATTCCATTCTCCTTAAGATATTCCTTGAATTCATCTGATAGGTACTCGCCATCTCGATCAGATCGAATCCGTTTAATCTTCCTATCGGTTTGGTTCTCAACCAAATCCTTTAAATCTTTGAACTTTTCAAAGTATTCAGATTTATGACATAATAGGAAGACAAACTCGTATCGTGAATGGTCATCGATGAACATCAAATAATATCGATATCCATTTCGAGTTGCGGTACTGAAGGGACCACATACATCGGTATGTATTAGGTCAATAATACCTTTGCATCTTGTAACCTTGTTACGAAAAGGCGTCCTAGTCATTTTTCCCTGAATGCAATGTTTGCTAGTGGGCAAAGGTTGAACCTGTAGAAAATCTAGAGGTCCATCCTTTATCAATCTATTGATCCTATCAACAGATAAATGACCAAGCCTTTGATGTTAAATATCATTTAAGATGTTTTTATCCTCCCTGGATCTTTTAGGGTTTTTATTAGTGGTTGTAACATTCATGATACATTTATCAATGCACAACTCATAGAGTTCACCAGAAGTCAAAATACCATTCGCAATATATTTATCATAACGATTTATGACTAATTTATTACAGAAAAGGAATGAATATCTGCTTCTAACAAGCTTAGATACAGATATCAAGTTCCTTCTGACTTCTGGTACATAAAGACACTCTTTAAGTATAAGGACTCTACCACTAGATAATGATAGTCGACAAGTCCCGATGACCACTGCTGCAACACTTACATCAGATCCCATCTGGATGACTATCTCCCCTTCCTCAAGATTTCTAGTTTCCTGAAACAAATGCAACAAATTGCATACATGAACAGAAGCACCAGAATCTACAACCCAACTTCCTTCTCGTCCGACGAGAAAGCTAGTTTCGATGATGAAAGTAGATTTCATACCTGCTGGGGCTTTATCTTTGTCTGACGACTTCAGATATTCCGAGCAGTAACGCCTCCAGTGCCCCAGCTTTTTGCAGTGGTGACAGACGTCGGTTTTCTTCGACACCATTAGAGTGGATGCATTAGAAGAAGAGCCAACACCTTGTCCCTTCTTCTTTCTCATCTGGGCCAGGCCCTTCCGAGAATCATGCTTCCGACCATGCTTCCCTCTGACCTGTGCAACCATTGCACTGCCAGTGGGACCATCCTTCTTCATTACGTCTTCTGCAGATTTTAATGCAGCAAGAAGACCAGCACATGGAATGAAACTACAAAGTTATTGAAAGACTTGGGCAACGGTAGCAGAATGAAGTCAGCTTGCATATCTGCATCCATGGTTGCCCCAAGAGTCTCCAACTCCGACAAGTACCCAAACATTTTGAGTACATGTTCACGGACCAAAGTGACTTCCTACATCTTGCAGCGAATGAGTTCTTTCATAACATTGTACCGCTGGGTGCGGTTAATGTCACCAAACATATCATTAAGATTCTGCATTATCTCCTAGCATGTACTCATCTCCACATGTTGCTTCTGCAAAACATTGGAGAGAGAACCCAAGATATAGCATCTAGCCAAGACATGATCTTCATCATACTTGTCATTGTATGCTTTTTCTTCCTTGGATTTAGGGCTCCCATGCTTGTCCTCGGAGAGCACATAACTTATACGCTCTGCAGAGAGAACAAGCTCCAAATTATGGATCCAATCTAAGTAATTTGAGCCGGTCAATTGGTTGACCTCAAGAAGCCTACTAAGTGGGTTCAAGGACTTCATTTACTGAAATTAAGAATGCACTATATTAGAATATATAAATATATATATTCAAATTTATGATATTTGATTAAGGTATTTTAAATAAAATTATTCTTGCATTGTCTACTTTGAAAGTTCATTCCCTTAATCACTTTAAAAGTAGGAGATATACTTACCGTTATATCTCTAACAAGATTTGGGATCTCCTCTTTATCTTTGTCACATCCCAATAATATGAGAATCTGCGACTCCAATAAAGAGAAGCGGGAACACATTCCACCTTGCAAGTCCAACTTACATTTCCCAATTCGGTCTTTAACACCTGGGCCCACCACCACTAAGGCGATGTTGACCCCTTGTTAATTGAACCAACCGTCAACATGAATAGTACTCGCTATGCGTAATCCAATATCGCCCCAATAATATGAGGATCCGATATTGGAGTCACTACGCATATGGACTTACTCTTTCAAGAAGCAAAGAACCCGATCCAGATGCGCTTGCATACAGGAGCTGTCACTTCGGACATGCGTCTCCCACATGCAATCCCTGACGACGTAACTCTTCGCCTTGACGGGAGACCATGGATGTCACTTATGTGATCCTCCTTCTAATATTCAAATTTTAATTAATTATCATGAATCACATTCACATAATTAATTCTTCCAAGGGAAAATATAACTCTATTCATAATAGAGTGTCTCAATTGGACATAATCAATTTAATCATATTAAATTTATTATTAATCCAATTCAATCAACAAACTTGATTATTTTACTTGAATATATGGTAATATCTCAAAATACATATTAATTCGAATTTTAATAATTAGAAAATACACCTTGATTTTCTCCGGCATTATTGAGTCCTTACCCGTTGTCATGGCCAGTACCAACGAGAGTGGGACGGACCACATATGTTGCAACCCGCAACCCCAATGCTCTCCGATTAGACACCATATCCACCTCAGGAAAGGATAATGCCAAATATATCAATTTGTACTTGAGATGATCATCGATTTTTCAACCAAAATTATACCATATAGTAATAATCAAAACATTTTTTATTATAAGGAAATTTGCTACACAAATTCCCAATCCTATTCAAGCATCAAGTTTGATGATTGTGTTTACAATTAAGATTTAGATCAAATCTAATCAATTAATTGGTTGAGGCCAAGTCAATTAGGTAAATAATCATCTTCCAATATTTCACAAATATTTTTCACGATTATTTCATAAAATTAACAATTAATTTCATTAATTGTCAATCACATGGTTCTTGATTAGGACTGCAATTTCAGTAGCGACCCCTACTCACTAAAATTAACATATCTCAATCAATTTAAATCCTAATTAGACAAACTCAATTTTCAAAGATTACTAACTTGATTTAGGACAGAACCCAAGTGATGTTTCATGCATTTAGAGTCAGATCAAAGCAGTAATTAACTCTTTAATCATGTTAAGATTTACAGTTCCCGCAACAGTGCATACATGTTCATTAAAACACCCATATCTCGAGCATACGGAATCCAATTTACGCAAACTCAGATCTTATGGTTTCCTTATTTAATGGGAAACAAAATAAAAGTAAATAATTCGTGTTTAAATATTTTAAACATGGACGAAATTATTTACTAAATAGATCCGCGAAAATCAAATGCGACAAAAACTTTCGTGATCTTAACGAACCCAAGTCGTCCTCGGTTAGCGAATCATATTCGAAACCGTCGACCTATGGCTCTGATACCACTTGAAGGATATGAATTTGTCCTCAAGTGCATCACGAAAGCGTGATCGTCGTATCGGATAGGACGCAGAACGACTAGTCGTACTAGTCGTTCTGTGCAACGTAATTTAAAATTATTTATGCGATGAAACCACATGATCCAAGAACGATTCTCGGATCATTTCATCTATAACCACAACAAGTATAAATGAATACCTCCTGAAACGTGGTTGATCAAGTCTCTAAAGAAAGAGACCTCCTATCTCAAGTCCGATCGTCGGTGAGATCGCTTGCGAGCGCGGGGATGAACCGCGTAGTCCTTGCAATATAAGAAGATGATCCAAGCACGGTTGCTCCTGATCTCGTCGTACGAGATCGAACGTATCCTTCGTGAGCGTAGCACTCTAAGAAGATGGAGAACCGAAGAACATCGAAAGTGGCAGCACGGTGGCGAGAGCGTCGACGAATCACTCCTCTAGGGTTTGGTGGTCGGCCACCATGAAGAGGGAGAGAGGGTTGGCGTGTGAGAAGAAAGAGAGAGAGAGTTTGTGCTCCAAATTTGCATAGCCCTAGAGAGCATAGTACGACTCTCTATTTACAGGGTTTTGGGATCGATGGATCTCAACCCATGGGATATATAAAATCAATGGATGAGATTGATTTATGTCTAATCCAATGATCAAGATTGTTGTTGGAAAAACCAACAAATTATGATCTTTTTTAGATTAAAATATATTTGACAAAATCAAATATAAATCAATCCTAAATTACACCAACAAATAAGGAGAGAATATACATGTAGATTACATCTCCCATGTATATACATGGTGGACGACCATCCATTCCAAATAGGACATGGGTGCCGTCCACATGTTTCCTAATGGAGGCAGTCTCATGAGATTTCATGAGATTACATATCTCCATGGAAATCTCTCATTATTATTTCCAACAAATTTGTTGTGATATATTCTTCAAACATAATTCACAATTATATTTGAGAATATTGCAATCTTGCCATTAAAAAATTGTGAATCATATTCACAACCCAAAACAACATATAATTTACGTTGTCAATTAATTACACATTGTGTATCCAATACACATAATAATTAATCAACAAATATAAATTATAATTAGCTCTCTCTAATACATTATAAATCACATTTATAATGTATTACGAATAATTGGATATTTCTATCAACATTATTCTTATCCATAATAATTAAATCACATTTAATTATATTGGATAATTTCTTCACACATCAAGATGACTAAATCACATTTAATCATGATTTCTTCATTGCTTAGATCCATGGAATTATTCTTGAACCCTTCAAGAATAATGCGATTTCTCCGCAGATACTTGGAGATAAGGACAATGCGATTGTATTGTTCCACGTATAGTGACTTGGATGTTGAGATCATATCTCAAATCCAGATCCCATGGACTTCCCACTGATGCTTGATCAAATCAAGAACGTAGACCTAATTTTCTCATTGCATCTGAATCTCATTCAGATCAATGTCCAGTTCATGGACTAAGATTAGGTCACTTCTCAAATGAAAGGAGCCACTAAAATCCAAACCTATTTCATCACTCCCTCGGAATGGAAGCGTTATGGTTATACAATCGTTTATGATCACATCACCCTCAGGTATACCCAATACCTGTACATCCTGCATACTGGAAGACCTATGATCATTCTGAAGATAAATATCACTTTTACACTGTCATCTTCAGGGTTTGATCATTAAGTTTCTCAATCTTCGTCAATGTGAATTGGTATAGATCATATGCTTCTCCAAAGCATATATCTTACCTTCAAATTCATGTCATGCTTCCAAAGCATGACGACCATGCATGGAATTTGATCAGTCCCAATACCTCATGAGTGAGCTCATGTCTACCGGTTCATAAGTGAACCTGTATGATCCCTTTGAGAGATCGTACTACTCATATGTCCTTACATGCACACCAGCTCGCCGGTGTATAGACCTTGGTTAGGTCATCAACCTATTGGTCTACCAGATGTACACACGCAGACATATAGCAATACATCTATCTCCGGTCAGAGGATGCATGTCTATGCTGTGACAGTATTCAACATAGGTCTTTGGTTATCTCGATCTCGTTAAGTCAACCCATTGACTCAACTAACCTGACACCTCCGAATCACTATTCCCATGCAGAGGACCTGCATCAAGAGGTCAGTCAGATATCAGCCATTTGAGAAAGGATTGCCATCTCCTACTCAGGCTGGAGATCATCACTTAACAATCATTTGACGATGCTTGATGAGTCCTCTATCCAACTCCTTACATATTCATCCAAGCATCAGCTTCTATGTTTCATTCAATGAATCAACAGCTGTATGATTATCAAGTTTGCCATGGTACATAACCCTTATTGTACAGAGGGACCTATAGTGCATTCATTCATTCAATCTCAGAAATGGAGTGAAAAATAATCAATAACTTTTATTGATAATTTACTTATTACAATAACATTTATTGTAGGAATGGTTCGCCCGGGGCTCACATTGCTAACAGCTCCCAAGATAGGACTCCGGACATAGGTTTGAGTACCCGACTATTGTTCTTCTCGTGTCGAAATTTCTCTGCTTAAGGCCAGTTTCTCGTGCATCATATAGGTAGTTTACTTTCAGTCTTTAATTTTATGCGTGGATCACTCTGCATGTAGACTGCTGGAGTCAGGTACGCATCTCTTACTCTGCATGCATCATTGATTTTATAGCGCATCGGCTTTTTTGTCTTCTCCCCCTATTTTCGGACTTAAATAATCAGGAGAACTGAAAAATTCGTTAGGCTTGCTTGTACTGAAAATACCTAAAAAGAAAAACTATAAAATTGGGACTGCTAAACACACTTGACCCTAAAAGACACCTCACTTAAAAATTTGTCTTAAGGAGAGCAACCCCCTCATTGTCTGGTTTGGATGAGCGAGAGAGCGACCTGCACACTAGGCTAGAGCCATATCCAATCTCCGATCAGACTACAGCCTTTTATATGGGACAGTCTGTTGGGAGGATTGGATTCCCATCAGTTCGCGTAACCATTCTGATAGACTGACATTATCACCAAAATAAAAATTGACAAGATAACTGACCGAACCTTTACGGTCTTCAGCTCTGTGTTGAGTAGGTGAACCTGGGGTTTTTTTTCTCATCTTGTGTGTTTCCTGATCTCATCCGCCTGACTCGCCAGATCAAGATGATGGGCAGGAGGTCTCTTAGGCAGCCTCTGGCTGTATCGCTTTTTAGCACTTCGGCCCGCTCATCCAGGTTGGTTCGTGAGAGTCGAGACCCGCTCTCCGAACCCGAGTTCGATTCCACCCTATTCCCCCTTGACCACCCTTCTACCAGTCCCGAGATACCAGTGCCAGATGAGAGACAGCAGACAGATGATTTATTGGCACCTGAGTTTGGGTCTTTTGCCTTTGCAGAGACCATGGCCAGCAGTGAGGAGCACTCCGAGGGTCAGAGGCCAAAGACGGCGACAAACGTATTGGACTAGGGTGCGATCAACAACACCTTGTTGGCTTCCCTTGAGACGATGCAGCGCCAGATATGAGATCAGGGAGCCTTCATGGTGGAGATGAGGAGAGAGATTGAGAGGTTGAGTACAGCGAGAGAGCAGTTGAGAGACGCATGGGTGAGGGATCCAGATCAGCCAGAGGAGCCAGTCCAGCCGGCAGAGCATCCGAGACCGATGCGGGAGTTGCATAACCCCAGATAGACACTTACACACCAGTGGATGGTACTTCCGGTGATCGTGGGGGACTTCAAGTCCCCTCCACAGACACTTCAGCTTCTTCCCCGCTTCCACGGGCTTGCTACTGAGGAGCCCCGTCTACATCCCCAGGAGTTTGAGATGATCTGCAACACAATCCACGATCGACAGGTGGACGAGGACACCATTCGGATGATTGCCTTCCCTTTCTCCCTTGTTGACAGAGCAGCCAACTGGCTGAAGCATTTGGAGAGATCAGTACGACCAACAGCGTGAGCAACACCAGCAGCCCCAGCCCCCAGTACACCAGCAACAACCATCCCAGCACCAGCAGTATGGTCCTTGTCCCTATCAGCAGGGACAGTCTTGGAGGCGTTAGCAGCCTCAACAGCAGCAATATCATCAGCAGTACCCTTCTCACCCGCACCAGCAACAGCAGCCTCACTACCAGCAAGGCCACCCGTCAATTTCTCATGGGCCGACTTATGAGAACCCTGCCTTGGATGATCTAGCCCACCTCATGATCGAGCAGCAAACCACTTTTCGAAGGGAGATGGATGAGTTCCGCCAGGAGATGTGGGAGATTGTGAGAGGGAAGGCCGCCATCCCTGCCCAGATTGAGCTGAACCCGAACAACCTCAAGAGGAAGTCTGAGCAGGTAGAGTTCACTGAGATTACCACTCCTAGTGCTTCACTTGGTGATATATCTACATACATGTTTGAAACTGATTTTGTTATACATAGGAGCGGTAGGATGCCAGCAGGAGGCACCTCGTCTGAGCGACGATCCCACACCACTTCAAGAGCGCCAGGAGAGGAGGAGAGTGGTGCTGATGCCGCGAGAGATGATGACGGCGGTGTTGACTCCATCATGGATGTTTATCCCACCAATGGTACTGAGGCCGTCACTTCACCAGTTGGAGGAGGTGGTACTGACGCCACCATTACAATTGTTGAGCCAGAGCGCGGTACTGATGCCACGAGTCCAGATGCCAAGGGTGGTACTGATGCCACCATTTCCAGTTCTGCCGGTCCTGTTGTTTTTCCTTCTGTACATGTATCTCAAGACATTTCTGCAAATAAAGGAAAGGGTTTGTTATTTTCGGATCCACATGTGTTGCTTAATGATGTTTGTGTGGATTCTGTTGTTCATGAGCATTCCAGATCCTCTCCTAGTCCTTCATCTGAGAAGGACCTTGTAGTCCCCTTTCCCAGAGCACCCCATTTGGCTAAGGGGCAGAAAAAAGGAAATTCTAAAAAGAACCATCAGATAGAGTTCAACCAGTAGATGATAGACAGATTTCACATATAGCTGACTCTACAGGAGGCCTTGGAGCACATACCGCTACTCCAGAGATCACTCAGATATAGGACCACAGTTAGAAGGAAGAGGTAGAACCATCAGTCAGAGATCCATGTGCTTACTCGTGCTACTTGTTTCGCGATTTAGAACCGTCTGCCAACCAAGAGGCCAGATGCAGGAGCCCCGTATGTTAGATGCCACATCCATGAGCAGAGGTTCGATTGCACTCTATTAGACAACGGTTCTTCTATTAACCTTCTTCCGACAGCCTTTCTCGACCGCTTCGAGTTGGGCCCTCTACGACAGAGCAAGAGGGTCCTTGAGTTTGCTGATTGATCTGTCAAGAGGCCGAAGGGGTTGCTGAAGGACGTTGTCATCACGATTCAGGACCTAAAATTACCCAGGACTTCGTTGTGTTGGACATGGAGATCCCTGAGTCCGTGACCGATACCCCGATCATTCTAGGACGATCGTTCTTGACCACCGCCAAGGCAGTGTCTTACCATGATAGCAGGAAGGTGTACTTTCACGTCGAGGGTGAGAGTATACAAATAGAGATGATCGAGGAGACTAGAGCCATAGATTTAACTTGCTTAGAGACGACTTACGATTCAGAGCATATAACAGAGGTAGGGCAAGACGTCCACCAGGACAGCGATTTTGTGATCATAGATGATGAGGCAGTTTGGGCAGATCCAGTTGAAGGATATGGTTAAATCCTCAAGAGCATCACGGAAGCGTGATCGTCGTATCGAATACGACGAAGAACGACTAGTCAGACTAGTTGTTCTGAGCAGCGGAAATTAAAATTTTTTATGTGACGAAACCACATGATCCTAGAACACTTCTCGGATCATTTTGTCTAAATCACAAACAAGTAATAGGATGAGACCTCCAGTCTCAAGTCCGATGCGACAGAGGAGACGCTTGCGAGCGCGGGGATGAACCCCGTGCTTCTCGCAATCCATGTTAATGATCCAAGTGGTGGATCTCCTGATCTCGACACACGAGATCCGACATCTTCTTCACGAGAGAGGCGCACCGAAGTAGACGGAGTTCCACGAGCAAACCATCGGGCAGCATAACGACGACGTTGTGGCAATGGAGACTCTCTCCATGACATCCATGGTGGACGACCATGAGAGAGGAAGAGAGAGTAGGCGTGCAGAGAGAAAGAGAGAGAGATGTGCTTCTAAAGCATTGTGTAAAGAAGAGCAATGGGGTGCCTCTCCTTTTATAACATTTTGGGATCCATGGATCTCAATCCATGGGACAACAGAAATCCAATGGCTCTCATTGATTGTGTTTCTTTTAGTGGCTAAGATTTGTGTTGGTAAAACCAACAAAAATTAATTTAATTTAGATTAAATCTATATTGATAAATCAATATAAATCAATCCCAAATTAAATCAATCAATCATGGAGATTATGAAATGAAGATTGCCTCCTTCCATATTATTGGATTTGGTGGCAATCTCATACAATCTCATGAGATCTCATGAGATCACATTATTCCATGGAAATCTCCAAGATTTACAACAACATTTGTTGTAAATAATTCAACAACAATAATTCATAATTATTTTGTGAATATTGCAATCTTGCCATTGGAAAATTGTGAATTACATTCACAACCCAAAATAAAATGTAAATTACATTTTCAATTAATTGTCCAATGTGAATCCAATTCACATAAACATTTAATTTACAAATGTAAGTTACAAATAGCTCTCTCTTATATATTATAAATCACATTTATAATATATATAACTAATATGGATATTGCTATCCAAATTATTCATATCCACGATAACTAAATCGTATTTAATCATCTTGGATCTCTATTCTCATGTGCCCAAATAATATGAATCACATTCACATTATTCACATCTTCGATAATTAAATCTCATTCAGTTATCTTAGATAACTCTCTTCATAATATGAATCAAATTCATATTACTCATGATAATTAAATCACATTTAATTATCCATTTTTATCAATGCTCGGATACATTTATCAACAATAGAATTATCCACGAACTCTTTCAAGGATAATGCGCTTTCTCCGCGAATACTTGGAGATAAGGACATGGCGATTGTATTGTTCTACGTATAATGACTTGGATATTGAGACCATATCTCAAATCCAGATCGTGGGCCTCCCATAGATGCCTGATTAAATCAATACCGCAAATCTAATCTTCTCATTGCATCTGAATCACATTCAGATCAATGTCCAACATTTGGACCAAGATCAGATCACTTCTCTACTGAGAGGAGTCACTAAAATCCAGACCCATTTCATCACTCCCTAGGAATGGAAGCGTCATGGTTATACTGTTAGACTTGTGAGCCCTGGGCGAACCATTCTTACAATAAATGTTATTGTAATATTTATATTTATCAATAAAAGTTATTGTTGTTTCATTCCCTTTCTGAAATTATATGAATGAATGCACTATAAGGTCCCTCTGTACAATTAGGGTAATGTACCATGGCCAGCTTGATGATCATATAGTTGTTGATTCATTAAATGAATCATAGAGGCTGGTGTTTGGATGAATATCTAAGGAGTTAGATAGAGGACTCATCAAGCACCGTCAAATGATTGTCAAGTGGAGATCTCCAGCCTGAGTAGGAGATGGCAATCCTTTCTCACATAGGCTGATATCTAACCGACCCCTTGATGCAGGTCCTCTGCATGGGAATAATGATTTGAAGGTGTCAGATTAGTTAGGTCAATGGGTTGACTTGACGAGATCGAGATAACCTAAGTCCTATGTTGAATGCTGTCACATCATAGGCACGCATCCTCTTACCGGAGATAGATATATTGCTATATGTCTGAGTATGTACATTTGGCAGACCAATAGGTTGATGACCTAACCAAGGTCTATATACCGGCGAGCTGGGGTGCATATATGGGTATATGAGCAATATGATCTCTCAAAGGGATCATACAGGTTCACTCGTGAACCGGAAGACATGAGCTCACTCATGAGGTATTGGGACCGATCAAATTCCATGCATGGTCGTCGTGCTTTGGAAGCATGACATGAATTTGAAGGTATGATATATGCTTTGGGAAAGCATATGATCGATACCAACTCCCAATGACCAAGATTGAGAAACTTAATGATTAAACCCTGAAGAAGACAGTGTAAAATGATCTTGATCTTCGGGTTGATCATGGGTCTTCCAGTATGCAAGATGTACAGGTATTGGGAATACCTGAAGGGTGATGTGATCATAAATGATTGTATATCCATGATGCTTCCATTCCGAGGGAGTGATGAAACAGGTCTGGATTTTAGTGACTCCTTTCAGTGGAGAAGCAATCCGATCTTAGTCCAAGTGTTGGACATTGGTTTGAATGAGATTCAGATTCAATGAGAAGATTGGATTTGCGGTCTTGATTTAATCAAGCATCTGTGGGAGGTTCGTAGGATCTGTATTTGAGATAAGATCTCAATATCCAAGTCACAATACATGGAATAATACAATCACCCTGTCCTTATCTCCAAGTATCTGCGGAGAAAGCACATTATTCTTGAAAGGATTCAAGAATAATTCATTTGATGAAAAATCCAAGCAAGGACTTGACGATTAAATGAGATTTAATTATCAAGCATAATATGAATATGATTCATATTAGTATCTAACATAATTAAATGGGATTTAATTATCAAGGATTAAGAGAATGTGGATAACACTATCCATGATATATGTGTATTATAAATATGATTTATAATATACATGTATAAGAAAGAGAATTTATGTAAATAGCATTTGTTAATTAATAATGTGGATTGGATTCACATTTATTAATTAATTGGAAATGCAATTTACTAATTAGTTTGGGTTGTGAATATGATTCACATAATATTCAATGGCATGATTGACAAAATTCACAAATTAATTGAGAATTAATTTGGTGAATATTTTTGTGATTACAAAATTAATTAAGGAATAATAAGATAAATAAAAGGAGCTAAATAACCATAATTCATAGGTGGCGTAACCCATGTATTGTTCATGGGTGACGCCCCCTATTTTTAAGGTAGGTTGGTTGACTCACATTATCTCTTAATTTGTTAAGTGTTAAATTAAATTATGTTGATAATGTTGCAACATTTTTTAATTTAAATTAATGTTGTTGGTTTTAACCAACAACAATCATAGCCATTGATTTAGCATGGACCAAGCATGGCCGTTGGAATCACGTGTCCCATGGATTGAGATCCATTGGATCCTAAACTAGTATAAAAGGAGGGCTAGGGTAGCCTTCCAAGATACAACATCATCTAGAGTTGTAGAACTCTACTCTCTCTCTCTCTCTCATTCTCGTATGGGCTCTCTCCTAATATTCAAGTGGCCATCCACTTTGTGTATTGGGAAGGAGAGCATTTTGGCTTCTCTTCGACTCTTGGATCTTCGTCAAAAGATTGCGGGAAGGACGCGACTCATCATCGTGCCCGCAAGTGCATTCTTCGTGGATCAGACTTGAGACAGGAGGATCTCTACTTTGGGATCTCGCGATCACAACCACGCTTCAAGAGGTATTCCTTATACTTTTTGGTTTGATGAAACGATCCGATAAGTGTTCTCGTGATCATGTGATTTCATCTTTAAAGTTAAATTTTTTTAATTTCCGCTGCATCTAGCATCTAGTACGACTAGTTGCTCCGATTGCATACGATGCGATCGACACGCTTCCGTGATGTGCTTAAGGATTCACAATATCCTTCAAGTGGTATCAGAGCCATAGGTCTAATAAGGTTTTGGATATGATCCATAGACCTTAGACGATTTGGTTCTTGAAAGGGTTGCGAAATTTTTACTGCATTTCAATTTTCGCACCTCTGTCTAATTTATTTTTCCTGTACTGTTTAAAATGTTTAAAAACGAAATTTTCAATTGGATTTTGTTTCCCATTAAACAAGGAAACCATAGGACTTGAGTTTACTAAATTTGGACTTCATTTGCTCAAGATATGGCTTTTGAATATGACTATATTCACTGTTGCGGGAACTGCGGATTTGAACGTGATTAATGAGATAATTACGGTTTTAATCCGCCTTGAAATGCATGAATTATCACTTGAGTTCTTTAATAAATCTAATAGGCAATCTTTGGAAACTGAGTTTGCATTTTTTGGATTTAAATTGATCAAGATAAGTTAATTTTAGTGATTGGGGGTCACTGCTGGAAATTAACATTTTTGATCTTGAACTTTGTGATATGTCATTTAATTATCATGATGAAAATTAATTGTTAATTTTCTGGAATAATTAGTAATAAATATTTGTGAAATATTTTAAGAAATAATTATTTCATTGAATGACACTTGCTTAAACAACAATGATGAGATATCAGATCTTGATCATTGGTTCATCAACAAACATTGCTTTCATGAAAACCATAGTTTATCCTACAATAGTTGTAGGACAACATTTACATGAAAAACCCTCTTGCTTGAATAGGATTGGGGATTTATCTAGCAAATCTCATTATAATATAATCAAAAATATTTTGATGTATATTATTTGTTATAATTTCGGTTGAAAAACCGATGAGCATCTCAAAGTACATGACGACCTATCTGGTATTATCCTTTCCCGAGGCGGATGTGGTGCCTAGTCGGAGAGCATTGGGGTCGCGGGTTGCAACGTATGTGGTCCGTCCCACTCTCGTCGGTACTGGCCATGACAGTGGGTAGGGACTGTATAATACCGGAGAAAGTCAATGTGTATTTTTCTAATTATTAAAATTCGAATAATACGTATTTTGAGAATATACCTTCTATTCAAATAAGACATGTTTGTTGATGATTGAATTAATGATTAATTTAATGTGATTAAATTAATTATATCCAACAAACACTCTATTGTGAATAGATGTGTATTTCCCTTGGAAGAATTAATTATGTGAATGTAATTCACGATAATTAATTATAAAATTTGAATATGAGGTGGAGGATCACATAAGTGACATCCATGGTCTCCCGTCAAGGCAAAGGATTTCGTCGCCAGTTGTTGTATATAGGAGATGCCTGTCTGAGGTGACAGATCCTGTGCATGATTTAATTGGATCGGGTTCTTTGCTTCTCGAAAGAGTAAGGTCGTATACGTAGTGACCCCAATATCGAGTCCTCATATTATTGGGGCGTTATTGGATTGCGTATAGCGAGTATTAAGCTTGTTGACGGTTGGTTCAATTAACAACGGGTCAACATCATCTTAGGGGTGGTGGGCCCGGGTGTTAAAGACCGAATTGGGAATGCAAGTTGGACTTGCAAAAGGCGGAATGAGTTCCCGCTTCTTTTTATCGGAGTCGCAAGTTCTCATATTATTGGGATGTGACAAAGATAAGAAAGGAGATCCCAGTTCTTGCTTGAGATACAACGGTAAGTGTATCTCTTACTTTGAAGGAAAAATAGGGAATAATCTTTCAAAGTTGACCTAGCAAGACAAATTTGATTTAAAATACCTTAATCAAATTATTCTTGAAATGAATATATATTTATCAATATATTCTAATATAGTGCATTCTTAATTTTAGAAAATGAAGTCCATGAACCCACTTAGCAGGTTTCTTGAGGTCAACCAGTTGACCGGACCAAATTATTCGGATTGGATCCGAAATTTGGATCTTGTCCTCTCTGCAGAGCGCATCTCTCAAGTGCTTAGCAAAGACAAGATAGCAAACCATCTGACTGATGAAGATAAATCATATAATGAAAAATATGATGAAGACCATAATCTGGCAAGGTGTTACATCCTTGGGTCATTATCCAATGTGCTTTAGAAGCAACATGTGGAAATAAATCATTGCCAAGAGATTATGCTAAATCTGAAGGAGATGTTCGGTGACATAAACCGCACACAGCGTTACAATGTGATGAAAGAGCTTATTCGCTGCAAGATGCAGGAAGGGACCTTTGTCAGAGAACACGTACTCAAAATGTTAGGGTACCTCTCTGAGCTGGAAACCCTGGGGGCCTACTTGGATTCTGAAATGCAAGCTGATTTCATTCTCCTGTCGCTCCCTAAGTCTTTCAACAACTTTGTTGTGTCTTACCACATGAACAAAGGTGACTTCACAAATGCTGGGCTGTTAGCTGCATTGAAGTCTGCAGAAGACGTCATGAAAAAGGACGACCCCTCTGCTAGTGCAATGGTTGCACAGGTGAGAGGAAAGCGCGTGCGGAAGCAAGGCTCTTAGAAGGGCCTAGCCTCGAAGAGAAAGAAGAAGAATGAAGGAGTTGGTTCATCTTCTAGTGTTTCCACACTGATGACATCGAAAAAGACCGATGTCTGTCACCACTGCAAGAAGCCAGGACACTGGCGGCGTAACTGCCCGGATTACCTGAAGTCTACCGACAAAGGTAAAGCCCCAGCAGGTATGAAATCTACTTTCATCATTGAAACCAGTTTTCTCGTCGGACGAGAAGGAAGTTGGGTTATAGATTCTGGTGCTTCTGTTCACGTATGAAATTCGCTGCATTTGTTTCAGGAAACTAGGAATCTGGAGTAAGGGGAGATAGTTATCCAGATGGGATCTGATGCAACAACAATTTTCATAAAAATTGTCTCCACATATTTAGAGCTTATTATATATTTTTAATTAGCCTTTCAAATCTGGCTGCACATTGCTTCTGGTTTTCAGCCTTTTCCCATTTTTATAAAATCAACTAAAAATCATAAAACCTTGAGAAAAATATCAAAAACACCTAAAAAACTATAAAACATAAAAATAATTTTATTTGAATTTTGTGAGTTGTTTTGGAGTTTTAATAAATTGTTGTTTGTGTGCCTTTTACCTTCTCTTCATGTTTCCTTCATAATTAAAAATACAAAAATATTTAAAAATCTATAAAAACCACTAAAAATATTTTATTCTTTCATTTCATTTTTTGACTACTTCGTAGGCCACTTGGTCAATCCGTGCTCCTTGAGTTCGACCCTGGTCGCTATACCAGGTTAAATAAATAGCAAGACCGCTTATTGGGTTTTTGACTGATTATTCTTATTTGGTGGTCTGATTTTTCTTGTTAAGTCCGATCTGCGAGATCCGGGTCGCAACGACCCTTCATTGATTTTATTCCTACTCGAATTTTGTGGGAAATTCGGCTCATCGGTAATATATACAATATAAAGTGAATTTATGGAATTTGGAGTTTGTATAAAATATCTACAGATGAGCTGTTTTTTTACATGTGATTTAGCTTCTTATTTAATGTGGATGCGAACGCTAAAATGCAAATGTCATCAATTCATGCATGAATGCTAATTACGCAATTTTTGCAGAAATATGCACTTAATTCCTCTGGAGCAAGGCTCTATTTTCAACTTTAAGAGTGATGAATCATAGATTCATCACCCGCCGGAAGGATGCCTGCTGGTCTGAGAGTAGGCGGGCGAGATCGTTAAGGACTGGGTTCTCATAGATGGGTGCAAGAGTATCAAACAGGTTGCCTCGTTGGAAATGAGGCTGGCTCTATTGGTACTACTAAAGGTTGAGTATACTATTGCGGTTGATGTTGCCTCCACTGTTGTCCCTGATGGTAGGGATGAGGACCGGACTGGTAGTGTTGTGATGGCTTGGGAGTACTAGGGCTATTGCTGCAGGCTGGCTGATTTGTCCGCCCTGAGCTGGAGGCTGTTGTTGGGATGAGTCTCCTCCGATAGACAACCTGAATCAGGGATGATCATAGAGGATCCCATACTGCTGCTGGTCATATCAAATCCCGTTAACTTCCATCAACGGCGCTTTCTTATGAGGGGAAGGGGGAAGAACTGCGAGGGGTTGATCAGGCCGATAAACCACTATCTGAGTATTCTGAGAAGGCAGTGACTGAGTGTAATGCTGCAACGGTTAAACCGGATCTGCCTGAATATGGTGGACCTGGTGGTACTGGGTAGGTGACTGAGAAGAGCTGTTGCTGTTGTGATCGCTCCCTGACCTGAGATGGGGCTATAAAGCTGTCTGTGCCTCCTAGAGACACATGATATGGGTCTCCAAGTCACTGAGAGTCTGCGCCAACTAGTTTATCTGTGTCATGCCCTGGCACTGTTTCTTCTCTATGATCTAGATGCGGTCCAACTTCTTGCTGATAATCCCCATGAAGCTGTCGACGACTCTACCTGTGTTGCTGATGCTGACGACATAGAAGGACCTACATCGACCCGTGCTATCCTCTGACAGGACACGACCTGTGTAAGGGGCTTCCCCTACATGTAAATAGGGGTCTGGGATATCACTATGTAGTTTTCTGCCATCTCCTCATAGATGGCCCAGACCTGGTCCTCATCCCTTGTGAAATAGGACCATCCATATGAGGCGTTGACAAGCCCCTGCAGCTCCAATATCAACCCGCAAAAGAAACTCTACACTAAGTTGGGCTTGGAAATCTCATGGTGTGGACACCAGTCGATGAGCTCACGAAATCGATCTCACGCCTGATGAAACTGCTCATTGAGGATCATGGTGAAGTTATTAATTAGAGCTCTAGTTGCATTGGTCAGGACAAGTGGATAATACTTGTTTAAATACTCGGTCCGGAGCTGCTCCCAAGTGGTAACATATCTCCCCAAATGCTTCAGCTAGTCGACTGCTTTGTCGACCAGGGAGAATGGGAATGCCATCATATTGATGGCATCCTCATCCACGAATATGTCGTGGATTGTACTGTAGATCATCTCAAATTCTTGCAGGTGCAAATGCAGATTCTCAGTGGCTAACCCATGGAACTTGGGCAGAAGCTGAATCGTTTGGGGGCCAAGCTTGATGTCGCCCAGAATCTCCGAAAGTTGAATCCAACGGTGGGTGAGGGTTGCACCAGGGTTTTGCAACTGCCTCATCGTGCGTGGTGGCCTCTGCCTGGGCTGATCGTATGGTTGTAGATCCGCTCCTCCTCTAGTTGTGGGTATCTCTCCACTGACTTCTCTTTGAGGATCTCCTCTGTTAGCTCGCATCTGCGCTAATTCTCTACGCACCACTACCATAAATGCTCCTTGATCTCTAATCTATTTCTGCATCGTCTCCAGGGAGGCTAGAAGTGTGTTGTTGATGGCATCCTGATCAAGAACATATGTCAAACTCTGGGGCTGCTCATCGGCGCATCCTTCACTGTTGGCCATATCGTGGGTCTTTACAAAGGCAAAAGACCCCAACTCAGGTGTCATCAAATGTACTAATAGTTGTGTTGCTCTCTGTTCTGGCACCTCATGACTGGAAGAAGGGTGGTCAGAGAGGAACAGGGTGGTAGCGAACTCGGGTTCAGAGAGCAGGTCTGGGCTCTCCGAAGCCTCCCTAGATGAGTGGGGCGGAGTGCTCGGGAGCGTTGCTGCCAAAGGCATTCTAAAGGGCATCCTTCCCATCATCTTGCTATGGGGATGAGTGTGGATGAGATTTGGATGCAAACAAGATCAGAAATAAAAACCCCTAATTCACCTACTCAACATGAGCTGATGACCGTAAAGATTCGGTCGTTAATCTTGTCAATTTTAGTTTAGGTGATCAATCAATCTATAATAGCGATTAGCGAGCTATAGGAACCCGACGCTCCCAGGAGACTGACCCAATTCCAAAGTTAGATCTTTCCTAGCCATTATGGATTGCGGACCGTTTACCGGCTACCCGATCTATCCACTCTGCTAAGGAAGTCCTCGGACCATTTATCAGCTACTCGAATAAGTCCTTACTGGAGAACGACTAACCCCAAGATCAGTAGTCTGATTGAAGTGTTGGACATGCGAGCCCACGACGAGCCATTATGCAATAAAAGTTATTGCAAATATCATTCCCTGATCTGAAAATGAAGAATAAATAATTTGCATAATAGGTACCTGATGAATCTCCATTTCATCACCTTTATTCTATCATTTTGGCCTTAAAAACCCCAGCAAATGCATGTAAATAGCATCAATTTGTACATAATAGCATCCATTCTTTATTGTATTTATTGTACATTAAATAAGGTTTTTAATGCCAAAATTAAAGAATAAAGGGAATTAAAGAAAAAGGAATAAAAGATTGCAAATATTTTATGACCCTAACCCCGAGACCAAGGCCAGCATGGAATTGGTCGACAAGGAATAAAGTAGGGGGAGATAAGGGCCAATTATACAATAAATATCTCATTTATTTATTCATTCATTTATGCATTCTTGACACCTATTTTGTACATAATTATTTATTCATCAAATAAGGAAACTTTGTACATGAAAGTTGTAGATAATAATGTAAATAAAAGTGCAAAATTGAGTTTGTGAAAAAAGGATACACAGTGTACATTTTATACACAGAATAAAAAGCCAAATTCTCAACTTCACAGGCCCATATCTTGCAAATAAAACTCCAAATCCCCCAAACTCACCTTTAATTGTATATAGCATTCCATGAACTATTTTATAAAATTTGTTTCATAATTTTTTGGAGTCCATCTTTGGAAGTTAGGTTTTTGGCCCACCTTGTACATAATACCTAATTAAACTATTCCATTTATTCAATATTCATTATTTTTACAAATTTATATCTTTAGTATCTTGTAAATAATGTTTATAATACATGTACATATTGAGACTAAAAGAAAACCCAAAAAGAAATTGAAAAATAAAATAAGCCTATGTAATACATAGGCAAAATACCTATGTGAAGAATATAAATAAATAAAAGGGTATTTTAATTCTTTTATTCTTTATTCATCCATATTTTTAAAAATACAAATTCAAAATAAAAACAAGTAAAATTCATTAAATAAATAAAACGTATATAATATATAGGTAAAATACCTATAAGTATACCTACATATACATAAGCACATTTATTTAAAAATGTAAATAAACTCCTAAAAATTAAATAAAAATATATTTATACTCATAAAAATGAGTTATAAATTTATAAAATAAGCCAATAAAATAATAAAAGAAAATAAACAAATCAAAAATAAAATACACAAAAATACATGTAAATACATAAATATACACATTATTAAATTAAAACCATAATAAAAGAGCCCAAAAAAATAAATAAAAATAATAAATAACTACTACATTATTTAATAAACATTTTTTATTCAATAAGTAAATTCTAATTAATTCATTTAACACGTGTAATAAATCAGTCAAGATCGGTCCGATGTGGACCAATCAGGGGCCAGGGAAAGTTGACCTCCGGTCAACTCCCCCTGCGCCTCTGATTTTCATCAGACATGTCTTTTCCCTTGATTTCTGCCATTTTTCCTAGGCGCCCCTTTCACCTATCACCGTCGAATCCTTCACGGATTGTGTTCTCTGATCATCCGCGAATCTCGCCGTGATCTTGGATCCATTGTACATATCCCCGATTCTTTAATAATCGCCGGTCACTGGGGGTCCCCTGGAATGTGTATAAATAAAAGCTTCCTCATCCTCGGCCGAATTTGGCCAATTTCATCCCCCTCTTTGAGCTTGAATAAGCTCCTGGTGGAGCCCTCGTGACAGGAGGCGCTTCCCAGCACCTCGATTCGGCCCAAGGAGGAGGGAAATTTTGATGCGGCGGTGCTCCGGCGGCCGCCCTGCTCCCTGGAGGCCCCCAGGTATAAGAGCTGCGCCTTTATGTTTCTTAGGTAGTTTTTCGTTCCTGCATTTTATCCCCGTCGTTTATTTTGCATTTAGATTAGTAGATTAGCGTAGATTAGTTAATTCGAAGTTCGCCGGAGCTCCGCTCCGGCGACTTCTCCACCTTGTTTCTGACCGTACCCCGCCACCATTCCGCCTTCATTTCGTTCCCCTACGCCTTCTCCACCTTCCAGCTACTTCCTATCAACCGGAGCCCCCTTGGTTCCACGAATCGAAGCTCCTCCACCACCCTTCGCCGGAGCTTCCTCGCCCATCACCATCTCCTTACTTTCAGCTTCAAACCCCGGGTCGAGAGTGACGCCCTCGAGCCTCTCTACCTTCCTGTGCAGGTTAGGTGCGCTAAAGAGCACCAGGAGACGATTCACAATGCGGCGGAGGTACCTGGAGCTTCGCTTCTTCTCCGAGCTCGTGGCGGTGCTCCAGTGCCCCTCCGTCCGATCAGACACCTCCAGCAGCTAGATGACCCTTCCAGAAAGCTATTGGGACCTTCAGGTGCGGCGAAGACCGGCGAGGGAGCGAGATCGAGGAGGAAGAAGCTCGCCTCGGCGAGCTTTCTTCCCTGTTCTTGCACGTGTGCTTCCAGTCGTTGGATGAAGACGAAGGCCCAGTTCGATTGCCTGCCGTCCGATGAAGCGATGCTACGACTGTCAGATCACGCTAGTGATCTAATCCCAACTGCTCATCGGCGAGGCGTCATCGGCGCACGTGGAGGCGCCACGTGGATTAGTGAATAAAGACCAGTCGTTCGATTCAGCGCTTTGGGGGTAATTTTCACTTGTACCCCCGCCTTTTTGTATATTTAAGCTTTAATTCTGTAAATAATTTTGCACGTTATAAAATAATTGTAAATTTTGCGAAAGGACCCCTGTACTTATCTAAATTGCATTTAGGTCCTTCCGCGCCTCACGTGTAGTCCCACGTGAGGCGCGTGAATTTTGCATTGTAAACCCTGGTATTTTTGTTTATTGTAAAATAATCTTCAAAGTTTAAATAAATGTGTATTCCAGTAGGTATTTTTGCGCGGATGCCCCTGAGACTTATTTTAATTGCAAAAATGCCCCTGCTAGGCTGTTTTATCATTATGTCTTTTATCTATTTATTAAAAATACTTATGAGGCTTCTAAAAATTCACAAAAATTAGGATAGATGCTCCATGCAGTGTTCTTCCACGCCTATATTTTAGTTTGCATTTTTTGCATTTTTTTCTAATTACTAAAAATGAAAAAGAAGCCATTTTTGTATTGTTTAAATTAAAAATACAAAAAAATTAGAAATTGTTTTTGAAAAATTCCAAAAAAATTATATATTGTGTAATTATATATATATATATATTGTGTCCACAAATGAAAAACCCTAAAAATATGAAAAAGAAAATTAAAAAAATCAAAAAGCCCCAAAATCCAACTAAAAATTAGAAAAATCCTTGAAAAACCCCAAAAATATATTTTTCTCTTTTATAATTATCTATATATTATTGTAAATGTATTAGAATTGTTTTGGGTAATTTTGGAGTTTATTTTATATTTTTAAAAAACCCAAATTATATACGGATATTTAAATGGTCCTATATTGTGGACATTTTTGAAATTGAAAATACATGAAAATTAGCAAAATTCTAGAAAAACAACATAAAAATTAGAAAAAATACAAAAAGCCTAAAAAATATTATACTTAATATATTGAGTATATATATATATATGCCTATGTATCCTTATACTACATCTCCTTCTCTTCTTATATATATATATTTCTTCATATGTATAAATATTATATAATAAAAATATATATAAAAATTAATTAAAAATTATAAAATATAAAAACAAAATAAAACATTTATAAAAACCAAAAATAAAAAAATAAAAAAAATATTAAAACCCACAAAACAATCAATAAATGGACATGAACAATGGATTGAATACGTGATACACCACATACATTCCCTTCGCCTCCCATTGTTCGACCTCTACCTGTGCTTACACCTATACACATTTACATGTAGAGTTATAATAAATTTTAACTCCATATTTTTGGATATTCATTGCATATATTTATTGTGGGTTAATTGTTGATCGATTTGGGGGTTTGTCTGAGGTCAACTCAGCGACTGTCGATCCGCCTTGTGGAAAGAACGACCTTGGCAAATCCCCAATCATCAGTACCATAGTACAAATAGGATTATGTACCATGGCCATCTTGATGATCATACAGTTGTTGATTCAACTGTTGAATCATAGAGGCTGGTGCTTAGATGAATATCTAAAGAGTTAGATTGGGGACTCATCAAGCACCGTCAAATGATTATTAAGAGATGATCTCCAGCCTGAGTAGGAGATGTCAATCCTTATCTCTAAAGGTCGATATCTGATCGACCTGTTGATGTTGGTCCTCTGCATAGGAATAGAGATTCGGAGGTGTCAGATTAGTTAGGTCAAAGAGTTGACTTAATGAGATCGAGATAACCAAAGTCCTATATCGCATGCGATCATGATATAGGCACGCATCCTCTGACCAGAGACAGATGTGTTACTATATGTCTAAGTATGTACATTTGGCAGACCAATAGGTTGATGACCTAACCAAGGTCTATACACCGACGTACTGGTGTGCATATAAGGGCATATGAGTAATACGATCTCTCAAAGGGATCATATAGGTTCATCTATTGAACCAGAAGGCATGAGCTCACTCATGAGATATTGGGAAGAATCAAATTCCGTGCGCACGGTCGTCTCGCTCGGGAAGCTTGACTAAATTTGTAGGTTTGATATATATTTTTGGAAAGTACGTGATCAAGACCTAGGTAAGATATATGTTTTTGGAAAGTGTATGATCGATACCAACTCCCAATGATCGAATGATAAACTTACTGATAAAACCATGAAGTAGACAGTATAAAGTTGATCCAATACTTCGGTTTTATTCTGAGTCTTCCGGTATGCAGGAAGTACAGGTATTGGGAATACCTGAGGGTGATGTGATCATAAACGATTGTATAACCATGGCGCTTCCATTCCTAGGGAGTGATGAACCGGGTCTGGATTTTAGTGACTCCTCTCAGTAGAGAAGTGATCTGATCTTGGTCCAAATGTTGGACATTGATCTGAATGTGATTCAGATGCAATGAGAAGATTAGATTTGCGGTCTTTATTTTATCAAGCATCTATGGGAGGCCCGCGATCTGGATTTGAGATATGATCTCAATATCCAAGTCACTATACGTGGAACAATACAATCGCCCTGTCCTTATCTCCAAGTATTTGCGGAGAAAGCGCATTATCCTTGAAAGAGTTCATGGATAATTCTATTGTTAATAAATGTAACCGAGCATTAAGAAAATGGATAATTAAATGTGATTTAATTATCATGAATAATATGAATTTGATTCATATTATAAAGAGAGTTATCTTAGATAATTAAATGAGATTTGATTATCAAAGATGTGAATAATGTGAATATGATTCACATTATTTGGGCACATGAGAATAAAGATCCAAGATAATTAAATGTGATTTAATTATCATGGATATGAATAATGTGGATAACAATATCCATATTAATCAAATATATTATAAATGTGATTTATAATATATAAGAGAGAGATATTTGTAATTTACATTTGTTAATTAAATGTTAATGTGAATTGGATTCACATTGGACATTAAATTAAAAATGTAATTTACATTTTATTTTGGGTTGTGAATATGATTCACAATTTTCCAGTGGTAAGATTGCAATATTCACAAAATAATTATGAATTATTTTTGTTGAAAAATTTAACTATCCTCTCTCTCTCCTGTCCTCCTACTTCCTCATGTCGGCTAGGATAGAATAGCCACCTCCGCCTCCCAAGGCTGCTCAGGATCCCCTAGGAGATCCTTCTCGATCAGTGGTCCCTCGCAAGAAAACAAGAAAGGGATGTCAGACAGTTCAAAACAAATTATACAATGGAAACAGATAATCAACAATGGATAAGCAGATAAAAAGACACAAGTCTACTCTACAAGCCGATGCTCCCCGGCAACAGCGCCATTTGAAAAAGTAGAAGATGAGAGCCGCTAAGTAATGATCTGACAAATCAGACTCACTGTCGCTGAGGCGACTACTCAAGTCTTCACGTTTATCAACAATTAACCCACACAATCAATCAAGCAATCAAGAGCAAGGATTAAAATTTATTACCCTACTAAAAATGTACAGTGACAAGCAAGTAGGAGTCGAACACAAGAAGCACGGAGTAAAGTAAGCAGACGAAAAGTCAAGTCCTATGCCCAGTGAACTACTTAGCCAATTGGGACCTCTTTTTTATGGGTTTTTTATTTTTATATTTTTTTATTTATTGTTTTCTTTTGATTTTATATTTTTATATTTTGATTTTTAATTTTCTGATTTTGTATTTTCTTTTTATATTTTATATTTTTTATATTTTCTTTTTCTTGATTTATAAAATAGAATATAAATAAAGTAGGAAGAGAGAGGAACAAAGTATTTATAAAAATAGGTAAAAATAGGGAAAATTCAGGAAATGAAATGTTTTTGGTCTTTTTATATTTTTGTAATGTTTTTGTGATTTTTCTAGACTTTTCCTAATTTTTTGGTATTTTTAAAGGAGAAAATACTAGAAAACAGTGAATAAAGTTGCTGGCCAAAATTAAAATGAGGATGAAAAATATCAATCAGTCCCCAAAATTCCTCAAAGTAGGGAAAATACAGAAACTGAAATTGTATTTTTAGGAATTTTGTAGAAATTTTAAGATTTTTAAGAAGGCTTTTGGGGTTTTATGATTTTTAAGAGTTTTCTTTTATATTTTTTTAGTGATTTTTGGTCTGGAGCTAAAAGATATGCAAACACATAAAATATATATTTTTGGAATTTTTCAAAAACGTTTTACAATTTTTATGTATTTTCTAATGCAAACAGTGCTGAAAATGCATGTTTTTGAATTTTTATAAATATGAAAATGCAATAAAAATGTAAGATAAAAATATGACGTGTAACTACTACGTAGCAGGAACTTATGATGATTTTTTCTGATTTTTTTAGGTATTTAGAGATGCAAGCAATAAATAGATACAACAAATGGAAAAATCATACTAGCAGGGGCATCTTTGTAAATAGTAGAAAGTGCGGGGCCAAAATGCAAAATTTCTCACAAAATTTTTAACTAAATAAAAACTTTTCAGGACTAAATGCAAATAATAAAAGCCGACAGGACAAAAGTGCAATTAAACCAAAATTATATTTAAATCCCCACACACATGGGTATAAATGCAAATACAGAAATAATCAAGATCCCCAGTGCAAAATGTCCAAAATCACGTGTCCCAATCACGTGAGGTGACGTGGATAGGGATTAAAGTGCAAATAACTGAAGTTAAGGGGTCTAGTTGCAATTATTACAAATATTTTTGTACTAGAAATTACAAATTTTGGACTAAAGCGTAAAGACAAAAAGTCCTTGAGTTGAAAGTGCAAAATACCCAAGATAGCGCGGGGGTGGACGGCTGGGATGCGTCCCCTTAACACATGGCACGCGCTGGACCCATGATGACGGTTCGCAGTGGACGGCGGAGATTAGATCGTCGAGGGAGATCCAACGGTGGTGGCTCGCAATGATCCAACGACTGCTGGAGCTTCTGGCATTCGCGCTTGATCAGACGGTCGCGGAGGTTGGTGGAAGAACACCCCCTGGAGGTCGGTTCGATCAAGGATGGTGGCCGACTCTGCAGTCCTCCAACCCTAGGGTCGAGGGCAAAATGATCCTGGGGCCCTTTCACGTCGAATGAGGGTCTCAGGCAAGCCTGAGGTGGCGTAGAACGTCGGGACGACGGAGGTGATCTGGGCAGCAGCTCCCTAGAATGTCGACGCTCGATAGAACCTTCTCTTTGGCTCTGACCTACAGGGTTAGTCGCATAAAATCAAGGTGAATCTACTGGTGTCCTCAGATGAAGAAATGGAAGCGGAATATGGGTCGGGCGACGAGCTTCGACGTACGGCGTAGTTGGGAGCTCAGGTGGCTCGATCCGAGCAAGATCGAGGAGGATGGAGGGGTGGAACGGAGCGACGGAGCGATGAGGAAGAAGATGGAGGTGAAAGGAGCGGGCTTCGTGCAGTGGTGTGGTCGGAAAGCGAAGGCTGAGCGAAGCTCCGCCGTGGATTCGAGCAAAGATTACTGGAGAACGACGAATAGGAAAGCTACTCTACTGCTAGGCTATGCTACTCTAGGTATAAACTAAAAAAAAGTGCAAAAATAAAGGGGGGAGGCTCACCGGAGGGGAAGTTGGAGACTTCTGGCGGAGCTCCGACGAGGGAATAGATCAACCTCGATTCGACGCCAACCTCCACACGAAGGGGTGCTCTAGGTAGCTGCTGTCACCAGGTAGTCGAAGAACACTAGCACACTCGGTGAAGGTGGAGGAAGAGGGATCGAAAGAGAGAGGATGGCGGGGGGTGGTTTTTGAAGGGTTGACGGATAGGTCATGAAAATCGAGGTGAAATGCCTCGCACAACGATCCAAAGCCCAAGATTTACCTTGAGCGTGAATCACCATTACTCGAGGAGCAAAAAAGCAAAAGATCTCGTCATGAGAATACGCAAGACGTGGCCTCAAAAATTAGGAGAAAACCAAGAAAATCTAGTTTTGACAAAAGCTAGACCTCGGTCAGGGAGTTGACCGAGGTCAACCAGGGAGAGTATGTGGTTGGTCCACGTGGACCAACTAGAAAAATCCCTGAAAAAAAGGTTTATTAATTCGGTTTAAAATAGTAAATGATTTAATTATTTTTTGGTATAAAATAAAAAACGTTTATTATTTTTATAAATTATTTTATTGTGATTTTTAATTATTTCTTCGAGGTATTATTTACAAGTTACCTTTTATAGGCAATATAGGTATATATATATATATTTTATTATTTTTTTATTTTGTGTATTTAATTTTATTTATTTTGTTTATTATTTTATAAATTTATAAAGTATTTTTATACACTTAAATATATTTTTATTTTATTTTTCTGAAGTGTTTTACATACTTAATAAAATAGAAATAATAATTATACAGGTATATGTATAGGTATTATACCAAGGTGTTGTACTCAGGTATTTTATTTTTGTCTTCTCTTTAGGTTTTTATTCTGATTTTGATATACAAATTTATTATAAATAATATTTACAAAACAAAAATATAAAATTATGAAGATAAAGAATAATAAATAAAATGAATATTTTAATCTGTACAAGTATATAATAAGGGTCCAAAACTCAACTTTCAAACCATAGCTCTGCCAAATGCGAAACCACTTCCATTAAATAGTTTATTTAAAATTATATACAATTAAAGGTGAGTTTGATCATTTCGAGTTTTTATTTGATAGATTCGGGTCTGGGAAGTTGGGATTCTGGAATCTTATTCAGATCATAACTTTTTATCTGTACATTATTTTTTAGTGAAATCAATTTTGTATTTTTATTTATTTAATTATCTACAACTTTCATGTTCAAAGTTTTTTTATTTGAAGTATAAAAAGTGGAACCAAAAATAGGTCCCAAAATGAATAAAGAATGGATTAAATGAAAGGGGTTTTTATTGTATTTTTGGCCTTATCTCCCCCTACTTTATTCCTTATCGACCTAGACATCGAGATGTAAAATATTTACTATATTTTATTATTTTTATTTTCTTTTCTTTATTATATAATTTGGCTTTTAAAAACTGCATTTTATATAATATTTACACAAATATGCATGGATGATAAAATGCATGAATTAATGCTATTTACACGCATTTACTAGGTTTTTAAGGCCAAAATGATAGAATAAAGATGATGAAATGTGGATTCATCAGTTGCTAACTCTGATCTCCTACACTCACTTGATCCATAAGTATATCAGTAACAGCCCAAAGTGACCTATGTCTCAGCTCAACAAGTAAATGGCAGGGCTTGCCATAAACGAGGCGAAAGGGAGATGTACCCAAAGGAGTCTTGAAAGATGTCCTATATGCCCACAAGATCGAGTCCAAAAGATGTGACCAATCTTTTCAGTCAGGGCGGACGAATTTCTGCAATATAGTCTTGATCTCCATGTTCGACACTTCAGCAAGACCATTCGTCTGAGGGTGGTATGGAGTGGAAACTCGATGGTCTATGTTGAACTCGCTAGCAAGGGCCTTTACCTTGTCGTTGACGAAATGAGACCCCCCGTTAGATATCAACACTCGAGGTACCCCAAACCGAGAAATGATATTCCTCCTCAAAATCTGCAAACAGTCCTAGCATCTACGGTTCGGGCGGGGATGGCCTCAACCCAACGACTCACATAATCTACGGCCAATAGAATGTACTCAAATCCCTGACTCTTAGGGAATATACCCATGAAATCGATGCCCCATACGTTAAAAACCTCACATAAGTGTATGGGCTACATCGGCATCATATCACGTTGTCCACAAGTGCCCATCCTCTGAAAGTCAATACATCTCTTCACAAACTCATCAGAGTCCTTGAAAAGAGTAGGCCACCATAGGTCGGATTGGAGCACTTTCTGTGTCGTTCTCCTCTCAGAGTGATGTCCTCCTGCCTCAAGCTTGTGGCAGTAAGTAAGGATGATGCGGTGCTCCTCCAGAGGAATGCATCGACGCCAGATACTATCCCCTCTTTCATGATAAAGGACGGGATCCTCCCAATGGTAAAACTTGGCCTTCGCGAGGAAGGTCTCAAGTTTCTGCCTGGGCCAATCTTGTGGAACATTCTTGGCGATAAGATACTTCACAATATCGGTATACCAT
Organism: Ottelia alismoides; assembly: GCA_037367405.1. Lineage (NCBI taxonomy): Eukaryota > Viridiplantae > Streptophyta > Magnoliopsida > Alismatales > Hydrocharitaceae > Ottelia > Ottelia alismoides. The sequence continues at coordinate 417,740 of JAZKJV010003653.1, forward strand.
GAGAGAGAGGCGATAGCAAGGATCGCCTCATCTGGGAAGATCTCACATATAGGCTCAGTCTTCTCAAAATCCTCAAGATACTCCAATCGGGAGAGTTGATCCACCACCACATTCTTGACTCCAGGCTTATCCTTAATCTCTATATCAAACTCCTGGAGTAGAAGGATCCATCTGGCCAATCTGTCTTTGGCATCCTTCTTTGCCATGAGGTACCTGATGGCGGTATGATCAGTATAGATGGTCACTCTAGATCCAATGATGTAAGATCTGAACTTGTCTAGGGCAAAAACTATGGCTAGCGTCTCCTTCTCAGTGACTGTGTAGTTCCGCTGAGAGCATCCAAAGTACGGCTAGAATAGTGAATAGAAAAGGGGACTCTATCCCTCCTCTGTCCTAGCACGGCCCCCATGGCAAAATCGGAGGCGTCCGTCATGATCACGAATGGGAGAGACCAATCAGGCAGCTAGAGAACAAGAGCCTCTACAACACGACTCTTGAGAGTCTCAAACGACGATAGACACTTATCATCAACAAGGAACTCGGTGTCTTTCGTCAGCAGATCAGTCAACGGTCGGGCGATCCTGCTAAAATCATGAATGAAGCGTCGATAGAAACCGACGTGCCCCATAAAAAACCGTAACTACTGCAAGTTGGATGATGGATTGAGTTTTCTAGTGACATCCACCTTGGCCGGATCAACCTCCATGCCCATGTTGGAGATGATGTGACCAAGCACCGTCCCTGAGTCACCATGAAGTGACTCTTCTCCCAAGACAACATAAGGTGAATCTCAATGCTTCGCTGACGGACTCGGTCTAGGCAGTCAAGACAAGAATCGAATCCTTCACCGTAGACCGAGAAATCATCCATGAAGACCTCCAAGAACTCCCCCACCATGTCTAAAAAGATGGACAGCATGCATCTCTGGAATGTCGCTGGAGCGTTGCACCATCCAAATGGCATGCATCTGAAAGCATATGTCCCAAAGGGACATGTGATGGTGGTCTTGTCCTGGTCCTCCGGCGCGATGGCCACCTGATTATAGCTGGAGTACCCATCTAAGAAACAATAATGGCTCTTCCCTGCCAGCCTCTCTATAATCTGATCAATAAAGGGCAGGGGAAATGGTCCTTCTTGATGTCCTGGTTCAATCGTCTGTAATCCACACAAACCCGCCAAGAAGTGGGTACCCGGGTAGCAACCTCCTCTCCAGACTCACTAAAAACTGTGGTGATGCCCGTCTTCTTGGGCACCACATGTAACGGACTGACCCACTTGGAGTCAGAGATGGGGTAGATTAAATCAGCGCTCCACCATTTCAAGATTTCCTTCATGACAACGTCTCGAAGATTCGGGTTCATCCGCTGCTGGAACTCACGCGACGGCTTCTCCTCCTCCTCGAGATATATATGGTGGGAGCACAGGGTTGGACTTATCCCCTGGAGATCGGCTATACTCCATCCTATCTCCTTGCGGTTCTTTTCAAGAACCCCCATTAGACGGGATTCCTGCTCTCCACCCAAATCTACGGAGATAATGACTAGTTGCATCTCATGCTCACCCTCAAGGAACCTATACTTCAGCAACGACGGTAGTGACTTCAGCTCTGGACAAGTAGGTGCTGGCGGATCTGGCCTCTGAAAAGTCTGAGTGAATGCTGCCAAATCTGCATGGGAGAATGAGAACTCTCGCTCCCAATCTAAATATGGCGAAGGCTGCTCTGTTGGACTGTCTCTGCTCTGTATGGAATCAGCCTCCTCCCTAGATGTAGGCTCAGTGGAAGTCAGACATGGTATCAAATCATCAAACTTTTCCCAATCAATATCTGACTCTGAGGGATCTGTATCAGACTCACAAAAATCTGCCTCGCGATTGGGAACGGACTCTACTGTCTGAGAAGTATCCTGGACCAGGAATGCGCTCTCCAAGCTCTCCTCTGCTGGTGTCTATACGTCAGTGAACTCTGAAGGTAAGAGGATGGCCTGTGCGACTGGATCTACCCAAACTGCCTCGTCATTTGTAATCACAAAATCGCAATCCTAGTGGATGTCTCGCCCTGCCTCTGTCATCTTCTCTGAATCGGATGTCGGCTCTGAGCAAGCTGAATCTCTGGCTCTAGTATCCCTGACCATCTCTATTTGTATACTCTTCCCCTTGACGCGAAAGTACACCTTCCCGCTATCATGGTCGGACACTGCCTTGGTTGTGGCCAAGAACGAGCATCCTAGAATGATCGGAGTATCGATCACAGACTCAGGGATCTCCATGTCCAACACTACGAAGTCCACGGGGAATTTCAGGCCCTGAATCGTGATGACAACGCCCTTCAGCAACCCCTTCGGCCTCTTGAGAGATCGATCCGCAAACTGAAGGACTGTCCTGCTCTATCGTAGAGGGCCCAACTCAAAGCGGTCGAGAAGGGCTGCCGAAAGAAGGTTAATTGAAGAACTGCTGTGTAATAGAGTGTGGTCGAACCTCTGCTCATGAATGTGGCATCTGACATACAGGGCTCATGCATCTGGCCTCTTGGTTGGCAGACAGTTTTGAATCGCGAAACACGTGGCACGAGTAAGCACATGGATCTCTAACTGATGGTTCCACCTCTTCCTCCTAACTGTAGTCCAGTCTCTGAGTGATCGTTGGAAGAGAGGTATGTGCTCCAAGGCCTCCTGTAGAGTCAGTTGTATCTGAAATCTGTCCATCATATGCTGGCTGAATCTATCTGATGGTTCTTTTTGGGATTTTCTTTTTTCTGCACCTTAGCCAAGTGGAGTTCTCGGGGAAAGGGGACTATAGGGTCCTTCTCAGATGGACTAGGAGAGGTTCTCAAATGCTCATGAATAGTAGAATCCACACATACATCATCAAGCAAAACAGGTGGATCCGAAAACAACAAACCCTTTCCTTTATTTGCAGAAATGTTCTGAGATACATGTACGGAAGGAGAAACAATAGGACTAGCAAAACTGAAAATGGTTGTCTCAGTACCACCCTCGGCATCTGGACTCGCGGCCTAAGTATCGCGCTCTGGCTCAGCAACTGAAATGGTGGCGTTAGTACCACCTCTTCCAACTGGCGAAGCGACAGCCTCAGTACCGTCGGTGGGATCAACATCCATGGTGGCGTAAGCACCATCGTCATCATCTCTTGCGGCATCAACAACGCTCTCCTCCTCGCCTGGCGCACCAGAAGAGACGTGGGATCGTTGCTCAGATAAGGCACCGCCTGCTAGCATCTGATAACTGGTATTTCGCGAGGGTCAAAATATGTTGTCCCTGAGGCGACCGCTCACAGAACATCGGTTAATCAGCAATTAACCCACATAAAAGAATAAATCAATTGAGTAACAAAATTGTGAATTAACATTTAACTCTACCACAAAATGCATAGTGAACAAGCATGTAGAGGTCGAACCACGGAGAGCAATACAAAAATGCAGTAGCCTATTATGTGCATGTACCATAGAGTCATCCTTGTATGAAGCCTATTTTTGTGGGTTTTTCTTTTTGGTTTTTTTAAATATGGGAATAGATATACAATGTAGGGAGAAGGGTCATATAATATTTATAAAAATATACAAAATAGTCAAAAATTCAGAAATAAAGTCTTTTTGGTATTTTCATTATTTTTTACTGTTTTTGTGAGTTTTGGGCATTTTTCAACAGATTTTTGGTATTTTTAAATACTGAAATAAAGCAAAACAGTGGAGTAACTACTGGTTGGGGGAAAAATGGTAATTAAAAAACATCATATAGCCACAAAATTTTTCTAAACCTTTTTAAAGTAAAGAGGTTAAAATATAGAAACTACAAAACTTGAGTTTGCAATTTTTGGGGTTTTCTAGAATTTTTTATATTTTTTTGAATTTTTTGAGTATTTTTGAATTTTTAAGGTTTTTCCTTTGAGATTTTTAATGATTTTTGGACAGACACTTAATTATGATAAAATAGACCGCAGTTAATTTTTTTGGAATTTTTCGAGGTGGTTTACTCTTTTTTTGGTATTTTATAAGCTAGACAGTAAATAAAATGCATGTTTTTGATTTTTAATAAATGCAAAAATGCAACAAAATTAAAAACTAAAAATATGGCGTGAAAAAGCAAGCTAACATGAGCTTATATCCATTTTTGTAAAATTTTTCAAGTTAATATGAGGCATGAAATAAATGGATAAAGCATACAAAAATATATGGCCTAGCAGGGGCATTTTTGCAAATAAAAATAAAGTCAGGGGCTTCTGTGCAAAAACACCAAAAATATAACACGTGGCTTGCAAATTTAAGGGCCAAAGTGAAATACAAAACCCGCTAGGGATCCCGTTGCAAAATACCCAACACGTGGGACTACAAGTGCTCCGCACCTACAGGGACCAAAAAGTAATTTCCAAAAGTCCAGGGACCTTAATATAAATTTTCACCAAAATATTACACTGGAAATTTTATTTTGTGGACTAAAGGAAAATATACAAACATACATTGGTGCTTATGCAATTTAGCCACCTCACGTGGGGGTACACGTGAGGTGACGTGGAATGGACCTAAAAGTAATATAATACAGGTACAGGGGGGTCCATGCAAAATTTACACACTTAAATAAACTTCGACTTTTATTTACAGGGGTGAACAATAAATACCAAAAAGGACGGGGCTAAATAAGAAATTTACCCCTAAGTGCGCGCTGGTGGACGACGTAGATCAGTTCACTTGAACACGTGTCGCGCATCCAACGGCCGATACCGCTTCGCCGATGAAGGGCTGAGATTAGATGTGCCTCGCGGATCTGACGGTCAGTGCAGGTCTTCATCAGACGAATCTCGTTTAATCTGGAACACTCCTCCTGATCGGACGGCGAGGGAGGCGTCTGGAGGAACAGGGAAGAAGCTCGCCCCAGGCGAACTTCGATCGTGGAGCATGGGCTCCTCCGGGCATCTCCCTCGCGTCTGAGATGGTCTGGACGTAGCTGGAGGCCTTCCGCGTCGGCTGATGGTCTCGCCATGGCTCCTGTAGGTCCAAAGAGATCGAACGAGGTCGATGAAGGTCGGGACCTCCAGGAACCTCTTCTTGGTTTTAATCGAGCCTAGATGGGCTCCTTTCTTTGTTTGACCTGCATAGGAAGAACCGGGGGAGCGAGGGCTATCTCCTCGACCCCGGGTTTTGAAGCTCTGCAGCAAGGTGGAGTGAGGCGGAGGAGCTTCGGCGATAAGCGGAGGTGGAGCTCCGGCTCGCAAAGGCCAGAGGTCCTTGGTTGAACAAAGATGATAGATGGATGGAGAACGCGATGGGGAACGAAGTGGGGGAAACGTGGCGGTCGGAAACGATCGAGATCACGGTGAAGAAGTCGCCGGAGCGGAGCGCCGGCGAACTTCGAATTTTCTATTTCACGCTACGCTACTGATCTAAAGGAAAACTAAGAACAGGAATGAAAAGCTAACACTAAAATCTACCTAAAATGAAATAAAGGGCAGCTCTTATACCTGGGGGACACCAGGGAGCAGGACGGACGCAGGAGCTCCGCTGCGTCAAAACTTTCCCTCCTCCGGCCGATTCAAGTCGCTGCAATGCTCCCCCTGTCACGAGGAACATCCCAGGATCAAAATCAAGGCTTTTGGGTGGATGAAATTGGCCAAATTTGAGGAGGGGGGCGAAGCTTCTTATTTATAAACATTGGTCTGGACCCTTATTGACCGGCGGTTATTGATTAATCCAATGAGTATCGTGTTGATCTAAGATATCGGCGGGCATCAGCGATAATCAGGGATGATTTCTTGTGAAGAAAGCGAGCTTGATCGATGGACGAGATGCCCGTAAAAAAGGGAAGAAAATCGAGGGAAAGACACTTCTGGCGTGCCAGGTCCCGGATGGGACAGTTGACCGGGCGGTCAACAAAGGCCGCGCCCTCATTGGTCCACCTGGGACGCTAGAGGACAAAATAGGGAATTTTGCTCGAAATTGATTTATTTGACATAATAGATGATTTTATTATTTTTTCTTATAAAATAAAAAATGTGTATTACTTCATGTAGTATTTATTTATGATTTTTATTTAATTTTTTTGAAGTGTTTTATTATAGTTTTATTTTAATAATGTGTATATGCATGTATTTACATGTATTTTGTACATTTTATTTTTATTTTGTTTATTTTATTTAATTATTTTATTGTCTTATTTTATAAATTTATAATTTATTTTTGTGAGTGTGAGGGTATTTTTATTTAATTTTTATGAGTTTATTTTCATATTTGAATAAATAGGTATATGTATATGTAGGTACACTTGTAGGTCTTTTACCTATATATTATATACTTTATTTATTTAATGTATTTTATTTGTTTTTATTCTGAATTTATAATTTTCATAAGTTATGTATAATATTTACATTATTATAAAAATAAAGAATAAAATAATTAAATCCCCTTTTATTTATGTACATACTTAGCATAGGTATTTTGCCTATGTATTACATAAGCTTATTTTATTTTACAAATTCTTTTTAGTTTTCTTTTATTATCAATATGTACATGTATTATACACATTATTTACAAAATTCTAAAAATATAATTTGATAAAAATAATGGACAATGAATAAATTGAATATTTTAATCAGGCAGGCTGCACAATGAAGGCCAAAAACCTAACTTTTGCAGATGAACTCCAAAAATTATGAAACCAATCTTATTAAATAGATCTTGGAAAGCTATATACAATTAAAGGCGAGTTTGGGTGATTTGGAGTTTTATTTGCCAGATATGGGTCTGTGAAGTTGAGATTTTGGCTTTTTATTCTGTGTATAAAATGTACACTGAGTATTATTTTACACAAACTCCATTTTGTATTTTTATTATTTACATTGTTTTCTACGACTTTCATGTACAAAGTTTCTTTATTTGATGCATGAATAATTATGTACAAAATAGGTGTCAAAGATGCATAAATAAATGCATGAATAAATGAGGTATTTATTGTACACTGGCCCTTATCTCCCCCTACTTTATTCCTTGTCGACCAATTCCATGCTGGCCTTGGTCTCGGGGTTAGGGTCATAAAATATTTGCAATATTTTACTCCTTTTTCTTTTCATCTCTTTATTCTATAATTTTGGCATTAAAAACCTTATTTAATATTCAATAAATACAATAAATAATGAATGTTATTATGTACAAATTGATGCTATTTACATGCATTTGCTGGGATTTTGAGGCCAAAATGATAGAATAAAGGTTATGAAAGGGAGATTCATCACCTCCCTATACTTGCCTTTGCTAGTCCCTAGCAAATACTTATGCAATAAGTACAAAAAGAATAAAGAAAAGAAAAAGAAAATTAAAGAAGGATAGAGTGAATAGGGGTGCTTTCAGTGCAATGTATGTCTTTATAAAATCTGAATTTAGAGCTCCTGTCAGACCTTGGGTGTAGATGTGTGTGGAACCTAGTTGGGAACCAAATTTAAAACACAACAGCCTTCGAGAGTCACAGAACTCGGTTCAAATCACCACAATAGCCAGGTCAGAACTAGCCTACATCATACGCAAACCCTTATGACTATGAAGCTGCCTTGTACAGTGTAAGTGATAGTGGTTCTCTCCAACTGAAATGACAAAGGAACTGACTTCTCCAGAGTGACAACCCAATGATTCCCCAATCCAGCCCTCTACCGTCAAGGAGCGGGGTATTCCCTTCTAAGTTCAAGTGGTATCCGACTCAAGAGGAGGAGGCGGGGGAGAAGAATGGACGGTAACCAGTGTAGCTACCTATCCTGGGATGCAAGACCAATGTAGTCAAGTCATCCAGCTGCGGGCTCACATGGTATGACTTTGATGCTCAACCTTGCTAATAACATATGTACATACTCCGGCAGGCATTTTTATTTTTATTTATTTACAAGCCTGTCCACTTTTTTGGAGTTTTTTTTCAACATACTATTTACAGCAGCAGTTACATAAGGACTTTTTCCTCTTGAGCTAGAAGACTATCCCTCTTTTGAAGCTTTATCGCAACCCACACTCTCCTGTCATTCGACTTCATTGAAACTGGACCAGGTTGGGGTGCACTTTCCTCCCTAGACGAGGACGAATGTTTCCACCCGTGTGCGTCTCAGACCGGCAAATCCAACCCCCTCACCACTCCAACTGAGTTGAGCCAAGTGAAAGGTACAAGTGTCCAAGTTAGGTCACGGCCGACAAGAGTCATACGTGTGTTTCGAAAAGTTCTAATTAGTCCACTGAGGTGACTTGAACCCAACCCTGATTTCTCAAAGAATTAAGTCTGAACAGACCTGAAGTACCTCAAACCTAGTTCCCGTAAGGTTCCAGTGCAGTTAGGTGTGGTAAGGTCTAACCAAGCTCCAATTTGAGAATTTATTGGACTAATTCAATCATCAAGCTCACTCAAAAAGAATATGAATGGTATGCGCATGCTATGCACAATGAATGATGCAAATTTTCACAAAGAATTTACAAAAATCAAAGAATCTTTTTACAAAAAGAATTTTTTTGTAAGTAAAAAGCTTGACACATACAAAAGGTACCCACAATTATTTACACGGGCGTGCCGCCTTATTTTCAGAATATAGGGATTTATAAATACTTTACAGGTTTTAATGAAGTAGTTTATTCAGATTGTTTATGTATTTTATTTACGATTTTGTAATGATGCTTTTATTCCTCAGGTCTAGTTTGAAAATAATTTTGCAAACTATAGTACACGATAATTTTTGCAATCATTTACACACATTTGAAAACTATTTTTGCAAAGATTTTTCACACTATATATATATACATTTTCCACAATAATTTTGACAAACATTTTCCAAAACATTTGTACATAGGTTTTTCAAATCCTTTATTTCACACAAAGAAAAAGTTTTTCAATCCAAACAATTTTACACAGGTTGAAAACATTTCACAGCAAAATTTTCAAACGGTTCACACTATTTTTTTCAAATCACCCTGTATCGGTATTTAACCTAATTTATTAATCAGTAAATACAAAGAAAAACTATATTTGTTGTACAACAGGGTTTTGGCTTTTATAAGCTTTATTTGGGATTATTGCTTATTTTTGTGTGAGAGATTTTTGTGCAGACTCCTCAGACTTACTCGAGAATTATTTTCAAAAGATTTTAGAAAACTATAGTCCAAACTAATTTTACAAACATGTTCACGTATTTGAAAATTATTTTACAAAGGTTTTTCACACAAGATAGATAGATTTTTCAAAGCAGTTTGACAAACAAATTTTTCCAATCATTTGCACACTGATTTTCACATATTTTTATTTCACTCAAATAAAAGAAATTTTACAAATGAAAATTATTTTGCAAAGGTTAAATACTTGTACACACTATTTTTCAAGCAAATTTTCAAAAGATTTTTCAAAGAGAATATTTTGCACAAAACGCTTTTCCTGACTTATTAATCACTACAAGTACACAGAGTCTGAGGAGCTCACAATCATCTTTTATTTTTATAGAGTTACTTATTACTTTTTAGATTGAGTTGATGTTTTATTTTTCAGTACGAGTTATGGCTTATAGTATATACATGGTATATACGACCCCCCTATACTTAGCTTGAGTTATGTCCTCATAGATCGAAGAAACAAGAGAAGACATAACTCGTACTGAGTATAGACAGATCTAAAGAATATATGGGAATGAATGAATGAATGAGAAGTTGACCGCCCCCCCATACTTAGGATTAAATAATCCTAAGTATAGCAGGCTGTACACAAAGCAGCGAGGATCAAGGGTGGGAATACATAGATCGTACTCAGATTGTCTCCCCCTATACTTAGGGTAAGATACTCCTACGCATAGACAAGAAGAGGAGACAATGGAGAGGATCAAAATGAAATGAAAAACTCGGGGTGCACATCCCCCCTATACTTAGGACAAAGTATGTCGTAAGTATAGAAAACTGTCTCCAAGGGCGGCACCTTTTAGATACAAAAAGAAGATAGAAAAGGAAAAGAAGAAAAGAAGATAAACAGTTTTTGGAGTACATTGTCTGAATCTTCTGATGCTGTCACTGTTGTAGATATGCCATCATGGTGCACAAGCTGAATGGAGTCTACGACGGCCAAGAATGTATCCGGTTCGAGGTAAGGCTTCGGGAGTTGGCCGTTGACGACGAATGGTTGTGCGTCAGGGGACAATTCTGATATGGCAATACTTCCATTGTCACGCACTTCACAAACTCGAAATGTCCCTGTCCACTTACTCTTCAATTTGCCCGGGAATATCCGCAACTTTGCATCAAACAACCACACCTTCTGTCCAATATCAAAGGTCTTTCGTCTGATGTGCCGGTCATGCCATCGTTTCACCTTCTCTTTGTACATCAATGTGTTATCGTATGCATAGTCTCGGAACTCCAAGAGTCTGTTCAGATCATCCTTTCTTTTCTGACCACTTTTGCGTGAGTCCAAATTGCAACTGTTAACTTCCCATAAAGACTTGTGAATTAATTCAACTAGCAGATGGCACGGCTTCCCATATACAAGACGATAGGGCGACATGCCCAAGGGAGACTTGTAGGTGGATCTGTAAGCCCATAAGACCGAGTCCAAGAGTTGGGACCAATCTTTTCTGTTTGGCTGACAAGTTTCTGTAGGATAGTCTTGATTTCTTTGTTTGATAATTCTGCCGTGCCATTGGTCTGAGGATGGTAAGGAGATGCGACACGGTGGTCGATGTCGTACTCCTTCGTCAATTTCTTGACCTCTTTATTAATAAAATGGCTACCCCCATCTAACATAAGAATTTTCGGTATCCTGAACCGCGAGATGATGTTCTTCTTCAGGAATTGACATATTGTTCGGTTGTCGGCGGCTCGAGCAGGGATAGCTTCAACCCAACGACTCACGTAATCGACGACAAGAAGGATGTGCTCAAAACCTTGAATGTTAGGGAAAGTTCCCATGAAGTCAATACCCCATGCATCGAAAACGTCTGCTATCTGAATGATCTTCAGGGGCATTGAATCTTTTGCGGTGAGTGTACCTTTTAATCTCTGACAGTCAATACATCGCTTGACAAATTCTGCAGCATCCTTAAATAATGTGGGCCACCAGAAGCCACACCGAAGTACCTTGGTTGCCGTACGATCTCCAGAGTGATGTCCACCAGATTCGAGCGAGTGACAATGCTCGAGGACACTAGATTGCTCCTCCCGAGGGATGCACCTGCGCCAAATGCAATCCGCTCCTTCCCTGAATAAAAGAGGATCCTCCCATTGATAGAATCAGATGGTCGACATGAATTTGTTCTTCTGATTTTTCGTCCAATCCGCTGGTGTTACCCCAGAGGCGAGGTAGTTGACTATATCTGTATACCAAGGAAGAGAATCCACTACTAATATTGCTTCGTCAGGGAAGGTTTCTGTAATGGGTGCGCTGTTCAGAGGAGACTCGTGCTGCTCAATTCTGGAGAGATGGTCTGCTACCACATTCTGAACTCCGGGCTTGTCCTTGATTTCCAGATCAAATTCCTGGAGGAGAAGGATACATCGAATCAGTCTCGGCTTGGCATCCTTCTTCTGCTGGAGGTACCGGATAGTATAGTGGTCTGTAAAAATTGTGACTTTTGATCCAAGCAAATAGGATCTGAATTTTTCAAGGGAGAAAACCACAGCCAGCAACTCTTTCTCTGTCACTGTGTAATTTCTCCGTGCTTCATCTAATGTTTTACTGGCATAGTGAATGGCATAGGGCGCTTTCTCTTTCCTCTGCCCAAGAACAACCCCGACTGCAAAGTCTGATGCATCGGTCATTATCTCAAAAGGAAGAGACCATTCAGGCGGCTGTAAGATTGGAGCCTGAGTAATAAGCTCCTTTAGCTTGTTGAAAGCAAGGAGAACTTGTTGATCGACATTGAATTCAGTTTCCTTGCACAGAAGTTCTATCAAAGGTCGGGCAATGCGGCTGAAATCCTTGATGAATCATCTGTAAAATCCCACATGCCCCAGGAATGACCTTACATTTTTCACTGACTGAGGTGGCTCTAGATTAGCAATAACATCCACCTTCACCGGGTCGACTTCCATGCCACGTTTGGAAACGATGTGACCCAGCACAATGCCTTCAGTGACCATGAAGTGGCTCTTTTCCCATGAAAGCACTAAATTGACTTCCCGACACTTCTGAAGCACTCTGTCTAGGTGCTCAAGACAAGAATCAAAACTATCACCATAGACAGAGAAGTCGTCCATGAACACCTCGAGAAAACTGCCTACCATCTCGGCGAAGACTGCTAACATGCATCTTTGGAAGGTTGCAGGTGCATTGCATAATCCAAAGGGCATTCTCTTGAAGGCGTAGACAGAGAAGTCGTCCATGATGACACGCCTGACAATCGGGTTAAGTATGAAATAAACAGTGGTCGTCGTGACCCAAATTACCAAGCGCGGTCAACAAGAAAAATATGTAAAACCACTCGGAAAATATAAAAATCGATGAAAACAATGTAAGCGGTCTTCGCTATTCTTTTTACCTAGTATAGCGATCCAGGGTCGAACACAAGGAGCACGATTGAAAAACTAAGTAGTCAAATTTCAGAGAAGCTAATTTTTAGTGGTTTTTGATTTTTTTATAATTTTTTTTAGAATTTTAATATGTGAAGGAAAATAAAGAAAGTATAAACAAGTACACTTGAGCAATTTATTTAACACACCAAAAATCAAGAAAAAATTCAAGAGAAATTGTTTTTATGTTTTTTGGGTTTTTAAGTGTTTTTGGTGAATTTTTGATATTTTTCTAATGGGTAGATTATTTTCTAAAAATCAAACAGTGCTTAAAAATAAAAGGTACTGTCCAGCAAGGCTTAAGACCCAAAAATAAAATACTTAAGGATCTTAAAAAAAACCTGAGGTAATTTTCCTGTAATCTAGAAAGAATAAGGAAAATTTGGGCACCTAAATTATTGTTTTTGGATTTTTATGTTATTTATTATAATTTTTATGAGTTTTTAGGGGTTTTTAGTTTTTTAGGGTTTTTAAGCAATGAAAAATAGCCAAACTTGGCTAGAAAATCAAACAACACACAAGAAACAGTAACTAATTTTTATAGGATTTTTCAAGGGGTTTTTATATTTTTTTGTGATTTTCCAATTCAAACAGTAGCTGAAATAGATGTTTTTGAATTTTTAAAAATAGTAAATGAAAGTAAAAATGTCCTCAAAAATCACTGAAATTCCTACACCATGGCAGGAGCCATGTGTCAAAATCTCATTGGATTCGGAGGTGGTTTGATATTTTATTCAAAGATGCAAAGGGGGCACTGTGCACAGGGACGAATGTGCAAATACCCGAGAATCTGGGGGCCCAGGTGCAAAATACCCAGCAAGTCACGCGCGTGGCACGTGGCTGGGGCACACAGGGACCAATTGGTAATGAAAACCAAGTCTTAGGGCCTTTTGATAACTCGTATCAAAAGCCCAGGGACTTGGTTGCAAAAAGCCCAATAAAATGCGCACATGCGCAATAAAAACACTCACAGGGGCATAATTGCAATTACTCAAAAATATTCATTCATTTCATAACAACCCAGTTCTACAGGACAAAAGATGTAAAATGCCCAACACAACACGTGACGAAGCACGTGGTCACATACACACAGGGGCATACATGCAATTAAAACTAAGCACAAGGTCCATCATGCAATTTACCCTACGTAAATAAAGTTCTAAAAATATTTACAGGACTAAGACGAAAAAGACAAACTAAGAGGGGGGCCTAAGTAATTTACCCCTTTATTCGTCGACGGCCAGATGCGCGCCACGTGGAAGATCGTACGGTCCTAGATGGCTGGCGCTCTCCTTCGTTGTCTCTTGGGCTCGATCGACGGCTGAGGCGAGGCCACGTGGGTGATCTGACGGCTAGGGCTCAGGTGCCTCTCTCCTCTGCTACTAACGGTCCAGATGAGATCCTCTGGATGATCAACGGTCGCGGCTCCTCGAAAGATGGACGGCTGAGATCAAGACTGGAGCGGAGGCCTCATCGGACGGTTCTGGAGGATGATGGAAGAACTCGACGCCGGCGAACTTCGCCGGCCTCCTGCGTGAACTGCACTCCTCCTCAGCTGCTCCTGATGATCGGAACGTGTCCGCGGTGAAGCCCCGCAGCTAGTGGTAGCCTCCGATGGTCCACCCGAGCCCTGGAGGGGCTCCGGTGAGCTCGGCGGCGGTGCGCCTCTGGTCTGAATGTGAGGGGGGCTCAGATGCCCTCCTCTCGACCTGCAAAATACGCCAAAGGCTTCGCGGGTCGAGGGCAAAGTGCCTCGACCCCAATAGGCGAAGTGAGGGTGATCGGTGCGGTGGGATGAACGAGCTCCGGCGAGCGGAGGACGGTGGAGCTCGATTCCCAGATCCTGTGCGATCTGGGTTGAGTGAAAGGGTGTAGAAGGTGCGTGAGGGAATGGCGAAGGTGAGCGTAGGTTCCGATGATCGAGAAGATACGCAAGATGACCGGAATCAGAGGAACTCGTCGGAGATGTGATTTGGGGGAAACCTAAAATTAGACGAAATAAAAGAGCTAATCGACTACCTGGGTGGAGCGGAAGACTGTGCTGGAGTGTGGCTAACTCCTGGTCGTAGCCTCGAAGGGCGTCAAGGCCTGAGGCTCGAGCTCCTGCAAGCGGCGGAGCAACGGCGGCGCGAAGCTGCCGGATCAATGGTCGGGGCACCCTCTCCTCACTGCAACAAGGGCAAACGCGAGCTGTCACCTCGGTGATTGCTCTGGAGGTCACGGGAATGAGAATGGCGATCCAAAGATGAGGCGCGGAGGCGGCGGAGGGAATTCTATATATAAGTGCAGGCCCGATTAGGGTTAGGCGACGACGGCTAAGGAAGGCATGGATTTCGCGGCGAAAGATCTGGCGAGGGAGACGGATGATCGGCGAAGAATCCGGGCACGGGGTTTGCGTGGGAGACAGGCTGGAGATGCGAGGAAAAATCGGCGAAGGCGGGGCGGCGCACATCTTCCAGAAAAGGAAGGAGTCCGCGGGGGAGTTGACCGGGGTCAACAATCCCCCGTGGACCAATCAGGGGCTGCCACGTATTTATTTTTTTGTTTATTTAATTTAAGGTAGAAAAAGGCCGAATTAAGAAAAACTCAAAACATGAAATATTTTTCTTTTATTTTTTTCTATTTTTTGGTGATTTTTAATTAATTTTTGGAAATAAAAATAGGGTAGCTATATATATAGGTATATGTACACTATATAGATTTTAATTTTTGATTTTTTTATTTGTTATTTTTATGTATTTTTATGCCCATTTTATATTTTATTTATTTACATTATGAAATGAAGAACAACATGGTATTTTTATTTTATTTTAATTATTTATATTTAGGTTAGATAAATAGTTATATACTTTTATATACATGGTATATACACTGTATTTTTGTATTTTTAATTTTGTAATTTCTATTTGATTTTTGTTGTGTTTCTTTTTATTTGCTTTATTTATAAAATATACCTTAGAATATTCACAAAAAGTTTTGAAAATAAATACATTTATTTATAGGATTAAAGGATGATGGTCTATACACATGGTGAAAGGGCATTTCTGAATTTTTGATTTTTAAATTTTTATTTTGTTTTTAATAGTTTCTAAATATACACAGAATATGTACAAGCATATTTTTGGGTGAGGAAAATATAATTTTATTTATTTACAGAAGTATATACACATGAGCTCCTATCTCCCTCTACTTTGTCTTTTATGCGGTCAGGCCCATGCTGAGCCCTCCCTTGGGTCAAGTTGCTCAATATTTATTCTAAATATTTCCCTCTTTTTCTTTTTACTCTTTATTCTTTTATTTTTGCACAAAAACATGCTAATTACAGGTTTTTACACAATGCATGCTTTAGGTAATTATTTGTATTTACACATATCTACATGTATTTGCAAAGGTTTTTGTAGCTAAAATATAAGAATAAAGAGTGATGAATGGGTATTCATCACCCCCCTATGCTTAACTTTGCTAGTCCCTTAGCAAACACTTATTTGAAAAAGAAGTGAAAAAGAAAGAAAACGAAAAGAAAAAGAGGATGTACATGGGTCAAGGTTGATTTATTAAACTTTCCTTCATTAAATTGAAATATGGAGCTCGATCAGATCTTTGGATTATTAATGTGTCGGAACCTTACTTAGACTTAAGCTTAAAACTCAACAGCCTCCAAGTTCCACCAATCTATGGGCAAGACTCCTCAATAAACCAGATCAGAACAAGTCTACATACACAAACTCTAATGACCATGAATCTTTCCGTGCGGTGTAAGTGATATGTGGCTCCCCACCTCAGAAGTAGCAAAGAAACAACCTCCCTCAACCTGGTAACTCTAATGCCCCGGTCTAGCAACTCTTTCCTCGAGAAGCGGGGTATTCCCTTCTAAGTTCAAGTGCAACCGGCTCAAGAGGAGGGGGTAGAAGTATAGAGTTTTGGAAGCCTAGCCAGTGTAGCTAGGTCTCCCGCTGCAAGCTTCATGAGATGTAGCATTGATACAATAAGCTTTTGCTTTATTTGACTATGTACACTCCGGTGGGGTTATTAAATTTTCAATCCGACCCACCACTTTTTTGGAGTTCTTTTTGCATTTTTGCATATATTTTTTTTTTTCAAGAACTTCTGTACAACGTATCTACATGGTGCAGCATATGAGAAATTTTCCCTTTGAGCCAGTAGACTATCCCTCTTTTGAAGCTTTATTGCAACCCACAGCTTCTGTCTTTAGCTTTCAACACCACTAGACCAAGTTGAGGTGCACTTCCTTCACTATAAGAAGAAGAGAGGTTCCGCCTAAAAGTACTACCCTCATATGCTACCCCAAGCCAAAGGAAACTGCCTCCTCACCACCTCATCCATGGAGAGACATGTGTAAGTGCAGGTGCAAGTCAAGCCATTGTCTCTAAGAGTCATGCGTGTGTTGTTAAGTGCTCTACTTAGGCTCATCAAGATGACATATGCTCATAGCCTAGTGGACTCAAAGAATTAAGTCCTTATGGACCTGAAAAGCCTTAACCCTAAGTCCTATAAGGTTCCTCTTAAAGTTAAGTGGATTAAGATCTTTTTCAAGCTCCATTTCTCAATTTAATTCCAGGCTTAGTTTAAATGTCAACTCTCATCCAGGAAAAACTATATACATATATGTACACAAGATGCTATTTACACATATTTTACAATCATGCAAAATTTTTGAAAAATGTTTTGAAATCATGAATGAATGATGCATGAGGTGCAAGTTTTGCAAAATGATATTTACAAACATTTACACAAGATATTTGCAAACTTTTGATTTTCAAAACATTTTGGAAAAATTTTGTACTATATACATAATTTTTGATACAAAATACTTACACAAACTTTACACAAAAGATTTTTGAAATCATTTTTACAAAAATACTTTATACACTAGCTATGTATGTGCAAGGATAAAAGAGGTTTATGTACCAAAAAATTTTTTTTTAAATTTTTGTGATTTTTAGCCATTTTATTTATTAACACACTCACACAAAGTACGAGTTATGGCTAAAGTATATATGAAATATATACACCCCCCCTATACTTAGCTCGAACGATGTCCTCAGAGTGATCAAGAGCGATGAAGATGACATAACTCGTGCTTGGTATAGGGAAGTGAAAAGGAATGGATAAGTACAGAAATGAATAAATGAATAGAATACGAGGAACTCGGTGGTTTCCCCCTATACTTAGGATTAACTAATCCTAAGTATAGCAAGCTGTACATGAAGGGAAATCCGAGTGAAGAATATGCAGAATCTGCCCCCCCTATACTTAGGGTAAAATATCCCTAAGTATAGGCAACAAAAACAGGAGCAAAAAGAATAAAAAGAATACCCGCAGGTCCAACATCCCCCCTATACTTAGGGTAAAGTACACCCTAAGTATAGCATAATCACAGGATGAGAAAAGGGATGTGGGACTAAAGAATAGAATGATATGGACAACTGGATCTATACAGGCGGAAAGAACAGTAGATATCAGGCGTGAGATGCAAAAGATGTGAGTCAAAAGACCACATCTCACGCAAAATGAATAGCGGCAATAACAACGTCCCACGGCCCATGATCTAGAAATGGCTTGAGCCGCTGGCCGTTCACTCGAAAGGTACTCTCAGAAGATAACTCAGATATATCAATGCTACCGTTATCGTGTACCTTTCTGACCAAGTAAGGTCCCTTCCATTTGCTCTGTAGCTTTCCTGGAAATAATCTGAGCCTCGCATCAAACAACCATACTTTCTGTCCAATCTCAAAATGCTTGTGGCTGATATGAGAATCATGCCACTCCTTCACTTTCTCCTTATAATGTAGGCTGTTTGAGAAAGCTGTATCTCTAAGCTCTTCCAAGGCGGCTAGCTCTGCCCTCCTCTGGTCTCCTATACCATCTGGATCCATAAGAATATCTGTGACTGCCCAAAGTGACTTGTGCCTCAGCTCAACAGGTAGATGGCACGGCTTGCCATAAACGAGGCGAAAGGGAGATGTACCCAATGGAGTCTTGAAAGACGTCCGATATGCCCACAAGACCGAGTCCAAAAGCTGTGACCAATTCTTTCGGTCAGGGCGGACGACTTTCTGCAAAATATTCTTGATCTCCCTATTCGACACCTCAGCTAGACCATTTGTCTGTGGGTGGTATGGTGTGGCAACACGATGGTCTATGTTGAACTCGCTGGCAAGGGCCTTCACCTGGTCGTTGATGAAATGAGACCCCCCATCAGAAATCAGAACTCGTGGAACCCCGAACCGCATGATGATGTGCTTCTTCAAAAATCTGCAAACTGTCTTCGCATCAGCAGCTCGGGCGGGGATAGCCTCAACCCAACGACTAACGTAATCTACGGCCAACAGAATGTACTCGAATCCCTGACTCTTAGGGAATGGACCCATGAAATCGATGCCCCATGCGTCAAAAACCTCACAGAAGTGAATGGGCTGCAACGGCATCATATCACGTTGTCCACAAGTGCCCATCCTCTGACAGTCAGTACACCTCTTCACGAACTCATCAGAGTCCTTGAAGAGTGTAGGCCACCACAAGCCGGATTGGAGCACTTTCTATGCCGTTCTCCTCCCAGAATGATGTCCTCCTGCCTCAAGCTTGTGGCAGTAAGTGAGGACACTATGATGCTCCTCCTGAGGAATACACCGACGCCAGATGCTATCCCCTCCTTCGTGGTAAAGGATGGGATCCTCCCAGTGGTAGGACTTGGCCTTCGCAAGGAAGGTCTCAAGCCTCTGCCTGGGCCAATCTTGTGGTACTTTCCCAGCAACGAGAAAGTTCACAATATCGACATACCACGGGAGTGAGGTGATAGCAAGGATCGCCTCATCTGGGAAGGTATCATGAATGGGATCAATCTGCTCAGAATCCTCAGGCTGCTCTAATCGGGAGAGATGATCCGCCACCACATTCTTGACTCCAGGCTTATCCTTGATCTCAATGTCGAACTCCGGGAGTAGAAGGATCCATCTAGTAAGTCTGGCCTTGGCATCCTTCTTTGACATGAGGTACCTGATGGCGGTGTGGTCAGTATACAAAGTCACTCTAGATCCAATGATATACGATCTGAACTTATCTAGGGCAAACACTACTGCTAGCATCTCCTTCTCTGTGACCGTATAATTCCGCTGGGCGGAATCCAATGTGCGGCTAGCATAGTGTATGGCAAATGGAACTCCGTCCCTCCTCTGTCCTAGCACGGCCCCTACGGCAAAATCAGAGGCGTCCGTCATGATCTCGAATGGGAGAGACCAATCGGGTGGCTGAAGGACAGGAGCCTCAATAACACGCTGCTGGAGAGTTTCAAAGGATGAAAGACACTTGTCATCGACAAGGAACTCGGTGTCTTTCGTCAAGAGGTCAGTCAACGGTCGGGCAATCTTGCTGAAATCATGAACGAATCTCCTATAAAAACCAACGTGTCCCAGAAATGACCGTAGCTGCTTTAAATTGGACGGCGGTGCGAGTTTTCTAATGACGTCAACCTTGGCCGGATCAACCTCCATGCCCCTGTTGGAGATGATGTGGCCAAGCACCGTCCCTTGAGTCACCATGAAGTGACTCTTCTCCCAAGACAGAACCAAGAGGGTAGCAATACATCGCTGGAGCACTCGGTCTAGGCAGTCAAGACAGGAATCGAATCCGTCGCCGTAAACCGAGAAGTCATCCATGAAGACCTCCAAACACTCCCCTACCATGTCCGAAAATATCGACAGCATGCACCTCTGAAAAGTCGCAGGGGCATTGCATAGCCCAAATGGCATGCGTCGAAAAGCATATGTTCCGAAGGGACAGGTGAAGGTGGTCTTCTCCTGATCCTCAGGAGCGATGGCCACCTGATTGTAGCCCGAGTACCCATCCAGGAAGCAATAATGGCTCTTCCCTGCCAGTCTCTCTATGATCTGATCAATAAAAGGCAGGGGGAAGTGGTCCTTCTTGGTGGCCTGGTTGAGTCTCCTGTAGTCAACGCAGACCCTCCAAGAGGTGGGTACTCGTGTAGCAATCTCCTCTCCCGACTCACTGATCACGGTCGTGATGCCAGTCTTCTTGGGCACCACATGCAAGGGGCTAACCCACTTGGAGTCGGAAATGGGATAAATAAAATCTGCACTCCACCATTTTGATATTTCCTTCATGACAACATCTCTTAGGTTGGGGTTCAGTCGCCGCTGGAACTCACGCGACGGCTTTGCCCCTTCCTCGAGATAGATATGGTGGGAGCACAACGAGGGACTAATCCCATGGAGATCTGCTACGCTCCATCCAATTGCCTTGCGGTTCTTTTCAAGAACCTCCATCAGACGGGATTCTTGTTCTCCAGTCAGATTAGCGGAGATGATGACTGGGTACATCTCAGACTCTCCCGCAAGGAATCGATACTTCAGCGAAGTAGGGAGCGGCTTTAGTTCTGGACAGCTGGGTGCTGGCAAATCTGGCTTCTGAAGAAGATGTGTGTATGCTGACAATTCTACCAAATCTGCCTGGGAAAATGATAACGAACTCTCACAAACTGGATCTGGAGAAGGCGGTTCCTCTGCATTGTCTCTAATCTGCTCTGCCTCTACCTCCTCCTCATCTGTAGGCTCAGGTGGATCCAGGTCTGGCATCTTATCATCACAATCTGCCCAATCAGACTCTGAATCCGAGGGATCTGTATCATCCGCGGTGGCATCAGTACCACCGGACAACAAGGTGGCCTCAGCACCACCATCACTGAAAATCATGTCGCGATCAAGGTCCGACTCTGCTGACTCAATAGTATCCTGAACCAGGGCTGTGCTCTCCAGACTATCCTCTGCTATCATCTCTGCATCAGCTGTATCTGAATATGAGAGGATGGTCTGCGCTGCAGGATCTGCCCAAGCTGCCTCATCATCTGTGATCACAAAATCACAGTCCTGGTGGATGTCTGGCTCTGCGTCTGTCAGCTGCTCTGAATCTGTACTGCCCTCTGAGCGGGATCTATCTCTAGCTCTGTGGTCCTTAACCGTCTCTATTTGTATACTCTCGCCCTGGACGCGAAAGAATACCTTCCCACTGTCATGGTCAGTCACTGCCTTGGCTGTGGCCAGGAACGGGCGACCGAGGATGATGGGGGAATCGGTCAACGAGTCAGGGGTCTCCATGTCCAGCACTACAAAGTCCACGGGGAATTGCAAACCCTGAATCGTGACGACAACGTCTCGCAATAACCCCTTTGGCCTCTTGACAGACCGATCAGCAAACTGAAGGTATGTCCTGCTCTGTCTAAGAGTGCCCAACTCTAAGTGGTCGAGGAGGGCTGCCGGAAGAAGGTTGATCGACGATCCGCTATCTAATAGAGTACGATCGAACCTCTGCTCACTAATCTGACATCTGACATACGAGGCTCCTAAATCTGGCCTCTTGGTCGGCAGATGGTTCTGGATCGCGTAACACGTGGCTTTGGTCAACACATGAATCTCTGTGGTTTTATTCCTCTTCTTCCTCCTGACTGTGGTCCTGTCTCTCAAAGATCGCTGAAGAAGAGGGATGTGCTGCAAAGCCTCATTGAGGGTCAGCTGGATGTGAAATCGGTCTATCATGCCCTGGCTGAACTCCTCCTGCTCTCTCTTTTTTGGATCTTTTTCTTTTTTCTTCCCCTTCCCCAACTCAAGGGCTCTAGGAAAGGGGATCACAGGGTCCTTCTCAGATGAAGGACTAGGAATAGGCCTAGACGGTTCGATGACCGGATCCTCACAAACATCATTCACCACAGTGGGATCAGAAGAAACTAAACCTTTTCCTTTATTCGAATTAGAGTTCTGAGATACATTCATGCGAGGAAAGACAACATTTCTATCAGAATAAATGTTGGTGGCCTCAGTACCACCTCTAGCTGGCTCTACAACTAGACGTCTTGCGGCTTCAGTACCGCGGGCTGGCTCGGCTCTGCTGGTGGCGTCAGTACCACCTTCTCGATATGGTGAAGCGGCGGCCTCAGTACCGCCAGTGAAAAAGGGAAGGCCATCATCCGAATCGTATCTTGGTCCACATGACGGTCGTGGACAGTGCTGCAGATCATTAAAAACTCCTGGAGATGGAGGTGGGGCTCCTCAGTGGCAAGTCCGTGAAAATGAGGAAGCATCTGCAGGGTGTTCGGAGGGAACTTGAAATCCCCCACGATAGCAGGTACCACCACCCAATGGTGCATCAGTGTAGATCCGGGGTTGTGTAACTCCCGCATCGTTCTCGGTGGTCCTGCTCTGGCGGCGGCTGCCGCTGCGGCAGCCGCTGCGGCAGCTGCTGCCTCTGCATCAGCATCAGGAATGTCCTCAGGCTCGCTCTGATCTCTCTCTTCTCTGAGTCGCTCCAACTCCCTTCTCATCTCAATCATGAAAGCTCCCTGATCGCGTAGCTGCTTCTGTACTGTCTCTAATGATGCGATCAGGGTGGAGTTGATCGCTCCCTGGTCTAGTACAAAGTGTTCGGGCTGGCGATCTTCTGAACTGCCGGCTCCGGCCATAGTGACATCTGCAAAATCAGATGAGCCCAACTCAGGTTCTGTCAAATTAATTCGTCTTTCCTCGGGCTCATGTCTCTCAGTAGCAAAAGAAAGGGGGTCGAGGGGGAACAGGGTGGAATCAAACTCGGGCCCGGAGAGCTGGTCTTGACTCTCACGGGCCAACCTAGATGTTGAAGTAGACTCGCCTGAAAGCGGTGCAGCCAGAGGCTGCCTAAGAGATCGTCTACCCATCATCTTGATCTGGCGAGTTGGGCGGATGGGATCTGGAGAAAATATGATCGCAAAGCAAACCCCCGGTTCACCAACACAACACAATATGAAGACCGTGAAAGCTCGGTCAATTTATCTTGTCAATTTTTATTGGGTGAACATACAAAATATCAGAGCGCTTACGTGACCTGTTAGGATACCCGATGCTACTCCAACCGACTGGCCCGCACGGAAGAGTCGGTAGTCAGCTAGAAATAGCACCGGAGGGCTCTATCTAGGGTACGGGTCACTCTCTCGCGCATCCAAACCATACAAGGAGGGGGTTGCTCTCCCCAAGACAAATTTTTAATGTGAGTGTCTTTTAGGGTCAATAGTGTTATCCAGTCCCAATTTTTTGTTTTTCTTTTTAATTTTTTTCAAAATAAATACAAGCGGCCTAACGATTTTTCCGATTCTCCTGATGATTAAGCCAAAAATAGAGGGAGAAGACGAAAAAGCCGATGCGCGAAGAAATCAATGATGCATGCAGAGATAGAAATGCGTACCTTGTCTCCAGCACTCTACATGCAAGTGATCCGCGCAGAATTTAAAGACAGAAATAAAACTACCTACATGATGCAACGGGAAAAACCGAGTCCTAGATGAGCAACTTCTATCGCAGAACCGTCTAACTCAGTTACTCGCCTTCGATCCAAAGAGTCCGGTCTTGGCTTACCCCTCCTCTTCTCGACAGGTCGAGTTCAGGAGTAGCGCTTGTGGGGCAGGCTCGCGGCACGTAGGCTCTCAGGAAAGCGACTAAGTTATTTTTATTATTTATTCTTAGTAGGTCCAATTCACGATCTATAGGAACAGATCAACAATTAGGTGTGGGGATCCTACTAATTACGGCACAAGCAAGAGAAATTCCTAAATCTAGGGACTCGAGAAAAACCGCGTAAACACCGGAAAAGGCAGCTAGCTATCAAAACCGTAAGAAAAGCCGCGAAAATCCAAATGGGTCCCCCGAGTACACCGGTACTCGGCGAAACAGACCCGCTAAGTTACAAGTGTCCACAAGTCCAAAGTCTAAGCTATTACAACAAATATTGTTCTCTCTCTCTCTCTCAGAAATAAAAATTCCTTCTTCTCTCTCTCTTCCTCCTGCACGGGTCCTCTAAAAAGAAGCTCCAAGTCGTCCAAGCAGTACCTCGCACAAAAATCAAAGAGAGAGAGAGTGTCAGAGAACAATGATAATGTAGAGAGACAATATGGAAAAATGACTACAAAGCCGTGCTCCCCGGCAACGGCGCCATTCTGATGACACGCCTGACAATCGGGTTAAGTATGAAATAAACAGTGGTCGTCGTGACCCAAATTACCAAGCGCGGTCAACAAGAAAAATATGTAAAACCACTCGGAAAATATAAAAATCGATGAAAACAATGTAAGCGGTCTTCGCTATTCTTTTTACCTGGTATAGCGATCCAGGGTCGAACACAAGGAGCACGATTGAAAAACTAAGTAGTCAAATTTCAGAGAAGCTAATTTTTAGTGGTTTTTGATTTTTTTATAATTTTTTTTAGAATTTTTAATATGTGAAGGAAAATAAAGAAAGTATAAACAAGTACACTTGAGCAATTTATTTAACACACCAAAAATCAAGCAAAAATTCAAGAGAAATTGTTTTTATGTTTTTTGGGTTTTTAAGTGTTTTTGGTGAATTTTTGATATTTTTCTAATGGGTAGATTATTTTCTAAAAATCAAACAGTGCTTAAAAATAAAAGGTACTGTCCAACAAGGCTTAAGACCCAAAAATAAAATACTTAAGGATCTTAAAAAAAACCTGAGGTAATTTTTTTCCTGTAATCTAGAAAGAATAAGAAAAATTTGGGCACCTAAATTATTGTTTTTGGATTTTTATGTTATTTATTATAATTTTTATGAGTTTTTAGGGGTTTTTAGATTTTTAGGGTTTTTAAGCAATGAAAAATAGCCAAACTTGGCTAGAAAATCAAACAACACACAAGAAACAGTAACTAATTTTTATAGGATTTTTCAAGGGGTTTTTATATTTTTTTGTGATTTTCCAATTCAAACAGTAGCTGAAATAGATGTTTTTGAATTTTTAAAAATAGTAAATGAAAGTAAAAATGTCCTCAAAAATCACTGAAATTCCTACACCATGGCAGGAGCCATGTGTCAAAATCTCATTGGATTCGGAGGTGGTTTGATATTTAATTCAAAGATGCAAAGGGGGCACTGTGCACAGGGACGAATGTGCAAATACCCGAGAATCTGGGGGCCCAGGTGCAAAATACCCAGCAAGTCACGCGCGTGGCGCGTGGCTGGGGCACACAGGGACCAATTGGTAATGAAAACCAAGTCTTAGGGCCTTTTGATAACTCGTATCAAAAGCCCAGGGACTTGGTTGCAAAAAGCCCAATAAAATGCGCACATGCGCAATAAAAACACTCACAGGGGCATAATTGCAATTACTCAAAAATATTCATTCATTTCATAACAACCCAGTTCTACAGGACAAAAGATGTAAAATGCCCAACACAACACGTGACGAAGCACGTGGTCACATACACACAGGGGCATACATGCAATTAAAACTAAGCACAAGGTCCATCATGCAATTTACCCTACGTAAATAAAGTTCTAAAAATATTTACAGGACTAAGACGAAAAAGACAAACTAAGAGGGGGGCCTAAGTAATTTACCCCTTTATTCGTCGACGGCCAGATGCACGCCACGTGGAAGATCGTACGGTCCTAGATGGCTGGCGCTCTCCTTCGTTGTCTCTTGGGCTCGATCGACGGCTGAGGCGAGGCCACGTGGGTGATCTGACGGCTAGGGCTCAGGTGCCTCTCTCCTCTGCTACTAACGGTCCAGATGAGATCCTCTGGATGATCAACGGTCGCGGCTCCTCGAAAGATGGACGGCTGAGATCAAGACTGGAGCGGAGGCCTCATCGGACGGTTCTGGAGGATGATGGAAGAACTCGACGCCGGCGAACTTCGCCGGCCTCCTGCGTGAACTGCACTCCTCCTCAGCTGCTCCTGATGATCGGAACGGGTCCGCGGTGAAGCCCCGCAGCTAGTGGTAGCCTCCGATGGTCCACCCGAGCCCTGGAGGGGCTCCGGTGAGCTCGGCGGCGGTGCGCCTCTGGTCTGAATGTGAGGGGGGCTCAGATGCCCTCCTCTCGACCTGCAAAATACGCCAAAGGCTTCGCGGGTCGAGGGCAAAGTGCCTCGACCCCAATAGGCGAAGTGAGGGTGATCGGTGCGGTGGGATGAACGAGCTCCAGCGAGCGGAGGACGGTGGAGCTCGATTCCCAGATCCTGTGCGATCTGGGTTGAGTGAAAGGGTGTAGAAGGTGCGTGAGGGAATGGCGAAGGTGAGCGTAGGTTCCGATGATCGAGAAGATACGCAAGATGACCGGAATCAGAGGAACTCGTCGGAGATGTGATTTGGGGGAAACCTAAAATTAGACGAAATAAAAGAGCTAATCGACTACCTGGGTGGAGCGGAAGACTGTGCTGGAGTGTGGCTAACTCCTGGTCGTAGCCTCGAAGGGCGTCAAGGCCTGAGGCTCGAGCTCCTGCAAGCGGCGGAGCAACGGCGGCGCGAGGCTGCCGGATCAATGGTCGGGGCACCCTCTCCTCACTGCAACAAGGGCAAACACGAGCTGTCACCTCGGTGATTGCTCTGGAGGTCACGGGAATGAGAATGGCGATCCAAAGATGAGGCGCGGAGGCGGCGGAGGGAATTCTATATATAAGTGCAGGCCCGATTAGGGTTAGGCGACGACGGCTAAGGAAGGCATGGATTTCGCGGCGAAAGATCTGGCGAGGGAGACGGATGATCGACGAAGAATCCGGGCACGAGGTTTGCGTGGGAGACAGGCTGGAGATGCGAGGAAAAATCGGCGAAGGCGGGGCGGCGCACATCTTCCAGAAAAGGAAGGAGTCCGCGGGGGAGTTGACCGGGGTCAACAATCCCCCGTGGACCAATCAGGGGCTGCCACGTATTTATTTTTTTGTTTATTTAATTTAAGGTAGAAAAAGGCCGAATTAAGAAAAACTCAAAACATGAAATATTTTTCTTTTATTTTTTTCTATTTTTTGGTGATTTTTAATTAATTTTTGGAAATAAAAATAGGGTAGCTATATATATAGGTATATGTACACTATATAGATTTTAATTTTTGATTTTTTTATTTGTTATTTTTATGTATTTTTATGCCCATTTTATATTTTATTTATTTACATTATGAAATGAAGAACAACATGGTATTTTTATTTTATTTTAATTATTTATATTCATAGGTTAGATAAATAGTTATATACATTTATATACATGGTATATACACTGTATTTTTGTATTTTTAATTTTGTAATTTCTATTTGATTTTTGTTGTGTTTCTTTTTATTTGCTTTATTTATAAAATATACCTTAGAATATTCACAAAAAGTTTTGAAAATAAATACATTTATTTATAGGATTAAAGGATGATGGTCTATACACATGGTGAAAGGGCATTTCTGAATTTTTGATTTTTAAATTTTTATTTTGTTTTTAATAGTTTCTAAATATACACAGAATATGTACAAGCATATTTTTGGGTGAGGAAAATATAATTTTATTTATTTACAGAAGTATATACACATGAGCTCCTATCTCCCTCTACTTTGTCTTTTATGCGGTCAGGCCCATGCTGAGCCCTCCCTTGGGTCAAGTTGCTCAATATTTATTCTAAATATTTCCCTCTTTTTCTTTTTACTCTTTATTCTTTTATTTTTGCACAAAAACATGCTAATTACAGGTTTTTACACAATGCATGCTTTTGGTAATTATTTGTATTTACACATATCTACATGTATTTGCAAAGGTTTTTGTAGCTAAAATATAAGAATAAAGAGTGATGAATGGGTATTCATCAGTGCTCAAGACAAGAATCAAAACTATCACCATAGACAGAGAAGTCGTCCAGTCCATGAACACCTCGAGAAAACTGCCTACCATCTCGGCGAAGACTGCTAACATGCATCTTTGGAAGGTTGCAGGTGCATTGCATAATCCAAAGGGCATTCTCTTGAAGGCGTAAGTGCAGAACATGCAAGTTAAGGTAGTCTTCTCTTGATCTTCAGGGGTGATTGCCACTTGGTTGTACCCAGAATACCCATCCAAGAAGCAGAAGAACTCCTTGCCTGCTATCCTTTCCAAGACTTGATCAATGAATGGCAAGGGGAAGTGGTCCTTCTTCGTTGCTGCATTAAGACGGCGGTAGTCAACACACACCCGCCAGGACGTTGGTACCCGAGTGGATATTTCCTCTCCTTTGTCATTGGTAACCAAGGTAAGCCCAGATTTCTTTGGAACTACATGCAGTGGGCTTACCCATTTTCAATCGGAGATGGGATAGATGAAGCCTGCGTCACACCATTTCGTGATTTCTTTCATGACGACGTCCCAGAGGTTTCGGTTCAATCTTCTTTGGAATTCGCAGGACGGCTTGGCGTCTTCTTCCAGGTAGATGTGATGCGAGCACAAAGCTGGATTTATCCCTCGGAGATCTGATACGCACCAACCAAGTGCCTTGCGGTTCTTTTCTAGAACCTCGAGAAGATGAGATTCCTGATCCGAATTTAGCCTGCTGCTGATGATGACCGGATACATTTGTTCTTCACCCGCAAGGAAAGCATACTTCAGGCCTGCAGGAAGTGGCTTGAGTTCCGGTTTTGACCTGTCCAACTTATTGGTTACTTCAGACACTATGCTGGTGGTGGGATGTACTTCCTTGACGGGGCTACCATCCTCATCATTCTATTGAGATCCTAGTGAGGTGTCGAACGGTTCTGCACTAGGTTGATCGTGTTCGGTCTGGAATGAATGATCAAAGAGATGCGCCTGCATCTGAGACTCTGTCTCCCAAGAATTATCGGAGCATAAGGTAACTGTGCTTTCCAAGTCCTCCTCAAGTACGAGGATTTCTTGGGTCCATGAATCATTCAATGAAAAGGATGAATCTCTGATCTCAGCAATAAAGTTACAGTCTGCTTCGAATGCTGCATGCCTCTCATCAGTCGTGGCGCTCAGCTCCCTGCTCATGTTTATAGTGATTTTCTTGATGTTCGAGATAAAAGTAATCTTGCCAGACCCGTAATCAACCACGGCACCTGAGGTACGTAAGAACGGTCGGCCAAGGATGATAGGGGTCTGGAGCAGAGGTGCTGGTGAGTACATATCAAGGACTACGAAATCAGCTTGGAATTGCATCTCCTGCACTTTAACTACAACGTCTTCCAAAAGACCCCAGGGCCGCTTGATGGATCGGTCAGCGAACTGAAGGATCATTCGTGTCTGCTTGAGTGGACCCAGCCCGAATTCTTGCATTATTGATGATGTCAAAAGGTTGATGGAAGACCCACTATCGAGGAGAGTGCGCTTGAAAACATGATCAAAAATCTCACAACTAATAAGAGGTGCTCCTGTGTCTTGTTTCTTTTGTGGGAGGTTGCTGATAGCTGCAACAGTGGCCATGGAGAGCACGTGCTTTTCTACCTCTCTGCATCTGTTCTCTTGTGCTGGGTGACGCTTGTTGGTACATGCCTCCTTTAGTCCTTTCTTCACAGCTGGCATGTACTCCACGGCCTTCAATAAGGGAATCTCAACAGTCAATTTGTCTAGTATTTCCACAGCTCCCGGATCAGACAATGCCTTTTTTCATTATGCAATTTTTTTTGGATTTTTCTATTACATGAGGAAAAGGAATATGTACATCTCTAGCAGGAAAAGTAGAGTTCTTATGTACATCAAAATCATCGCCCATAGAATGTTGTACATCCGGATCACAAAAAGGAGTACAATCTGGATTCTGACATACTGGTGCTGAAGGGCGAGCAGATAATATAGCGTCTGCTCCGTCGGCTGGCGAGGGATCGGCTACTGCTGGCGGCTCCTCCAAGGCTGGCGCGGCTTTGCTTCGGCTGCAAGCTTCTTTTTGTTGTTTTTGATTTTGCTGATTTTTTTGTATTTTTAGCTGGGGATGCTGGCATTGCACGACGGCTGGAATGGCTTCTCCTTCTTCTTCCTCCTCACCCGCCCCTGTAGCTGGCACGGCTGATGCAGAAGATGACGATCCACCTGGTTCTTTATTCTCCCCATTCTTGATAGCAGGTGGAGGCAAGGCCCTACCGCTCCTGAGAGTGACAACATTAGAATACATTGTGTTATCATTTTCCGACTCTACAGATGCAGACAGGACATCACATTCTACCTACTCTCTCTTTTTGGAGCTATTGGGGTTGGCTTCAACCTGAGCTGGAATGGTGGTCTTTGTGGCAGTCAGCTCATCGAGCCTCTTGGTCATATCTGCTAGCCCTTTTACAAGTTGGGCCAAGCAATCCATGGTCAGGTTCACTGGAGTTGCCTCGGTGGATTCGGCGTGCAGACCACGCTGCTGTTGCATATGCTGGTGTTGAGGTTGTTGTTGGTAGTGCTGAGGTGGTGCAGGAAGCTGAAGCTGCTGATAAGAAGGAGGGGGATATTGTTGGTACTGCTGAGGTAGAGCAGCTGCATACTGATGATAAGGCTGTGGGTGACGGTATGGCTGCTGTTGATACTGCTGGTTCTGCCTCCACTGATTGACATACTTGGGAGGCTGATGATACGGCGGCGGCGGTTGTGATGACTACCCAAAACGACCACCCTGAGGTTGGTGGTATTGCCGGTTGACTGATGGCTGACCCTGAGGTTGTCCCATAAGACGGGTCGGCCGTGCTTCGTGACTCCATACCCCGTTCACTTCCTGAACTAGGGGTGGTGGTGGGAATACCGAATCAGAACCTGATACGAACTATGGTTGATACACAACCATCTGCTGCTGCGACTGGCCCTGATCGGGTGCCTGCACGTAGTACACGTGCTGGACTGTCGGGGGCTGCTGGCTCGGCTGAGGCTGATGTAGCGGTGGTTGCTCGTCTTTCCTCTCAGCTGGAGCTTCTAATGGTGCTGCCGACTGAACATAATTGATGGTGCATACCAGCAATTCTAGCTGCTTGGTGATCTGATCCAGCTTGTCTAGATTCTGAGTCCTCTTCTCGATCACAACGAGTTTTTCGAGATCCTGTGATCGTTTCTCAAAATAATCAACCTTCGAGAGATGGCCCCCGATGATGCTGAGGTTGGAGCTCTCATCTCTCTCCGCCTCGCGGGACGCTGCAATGTGTACTTGTTTCTGGAGGATCTGGGGCTGTTTCCTGTATGCTTTTGATTAAGAGAGGGCAGCCTTTCCTTCGGCCATTTCTTCGAATATCTGCCAGACTGCATCTTCATCCTTGTTGAAGTGTGAACCCCAACATGCTGCGTCAACGAGCCTTTGGCTCTCAATGTTCAGACCCCCAAAAAAGTGTTGGACCAAACTGGTCTTCGGGATCTCATGATGGGGACATTTCTCCTGCAAATCGGTGAATCTCTCCCAGGCTTCGTGTATGGATTCATGTGCTCCTTGGGAGAAGTTGCTGATACGTGCTCGCATCTGGTTGAGCCATCCGAGAGGATAATATTTGTACTGGAAGGCGGACTTCAGTTCCTCCCAGGTGGTTACAACCTTCCCCAGATGGTTGACCCAATAAAGGGCCTTGTCTTGCAGGCTGAAGGGGAATGCCATCATTTCGACAATGTCCAGAGGGACATTCGGATAGTGAGTAGTTCGGCAGATGCAGGAGAATTGCTGCAGGTGGATGTACGGCTCTTCACTTGTGTTTCCATGGAAAGATGGAAGGAGAGCGAGGAACTGGGGCTTCAGCTCAAAGTGAGCATGCACCGGTGGAATGAGAATCCATTCGGTCATCTGGCTGTCTCCAGGATTATAGGTCTCCTTTAGTGTAGGCTTTTGTCCCCTAATTTCTGGCTCTCTGTCGTCATCAGGTGGACCACCACCTCCTCCTCTACCTCCTCCTCCTTCGGCTCTGTTCATCACATCATTCAGCATATCCTGAAAAGCGGTCTGGGCTAGGGTTTGCTCTGTCAGCTGCTGTTGGATTGCCTGGATAGATGCCAATAGTTGTGCATTAACTTGGTTCTGATCTGGCAACTGTCCTTCTGGTTGGGGTGGCTGCTGACCCTTGCCCTTTCCTTGAGGAGCCATGTCAGGGTCTGAGTCGGATGAAATGAATTCCGGAGTAGAAGCCAGGGCTCAGTCTGCCCTTTTATCTGCAGAATGAAAGAATCCGGATCAGACCACTTGCATTATTGTTCTGCTGTCATGATAATCTTTGGAGTTAAGGTCAACCCCAACATGTTGTGAACAGAACAAGATGTAGACTGTAATCGACTTCCATTCACAACGACGAAAGTGGGACAAAAGTGATCCCTGTTTATTGGGTGGTCAAGAGGGAGGTAGAAGACGAGGAGTCTGGGGATCGATCCGCAAAGTCCGGATCGGGTTCTCGGGAATCGCCTCAAATTTATTGGTGAAATCGAGTCCATGGAATCGATGTGGGTGTCGGCAACTTCCCAAGGGAAACCATCCATGGATCGATTTCGCAAAGCAAGAGATGAGTAGATGTTGGAGGAAGGATACGATGGTCAACAAGGAGTAAAAAGGAGTGCAAAACAGTAGAAAGGCTCAAACTGAGCGGGGATCAAAGAGGAGTGACACAACAAAATTTGCGCAAAGGCGCGGGACTTGATCTTTGAACCCTAATCTTGATCCATACAAACACAATACAAGATTGGTTTCACCAACTCACGTCATGTGAAGTCGTAAAGGTTCAGCTACTTATTATCTTTTCAGTTTTAGAGTTGTTATTTCAGGCATATCTTCTAACAAGTCCTTAGCACGCTACCCCTATAGGAGAGAGAGTACTGCCAGAAAAGTATCCCGTACTTGTCCTCCTCCTTTGTAACCTGTAGTCTGTACTTTTTGAGGTCCTTGTAACCCTTCCTGGATCCCTACTCAGCCAAAGAAATAGAGAGAGGAAGCCAATAGGAGAAACCAATACTTCGGTCCTCGCTCGCAACGGAATCACCCGTGAGTGTGCAAGAACCTACTCGGACGCAAGACGATGAGACAGACACCCCCGTGAAGGCGTGGCCTATGCTCGATACTTCGGACAAGGTCGATGCTCCACACAACAGAGAGTCATCACTGGTGACCAAGCCCTACTCGCCCACGTACGATAGAAGCGCCAATACTTCGGTAATCCAGGCGATACACATGGCAGTTGCAGACTGGGATTTTGGCTCTATTCCTTATGGGACATGCCTCGCTCAAGGGAGTAGAGTTTTGGTCCCCCTCCAAGGTACCTGAAAATAATGAGGGCTTTATGAACCCAGTACAATGATAGTCCATTACAGATTTTAATTAAGGTCAAAGTTTATTTAGCAGTCCCCTTGTTTTAGTTTTTTGGGTTTTCACTTTTTTTGAGTCAGTTTCATACCAGTGCCTAACGTTTTTGTAGATTTTCACTTATGTCCTAGGTGCTCAAAATCAGAGGGAGATAGCGGAAAAGCCATGCAAGTTGGTTCTATGATGGAAATCTCACCATTGAACCGAATGATGCATGTTGAGTTAGAAGACTTACAGTGCATCCCAGCTCTCTCCATGTGGTATGCAAAACAGAATTTTTAAACATATCTACATGGCGGTGTGCATTCGACAAAATCACCCTAAACATTAGCTGCTATTAACGGGAAGAACCACAAGTTGGTCACTTATATTTAACCTAAAGGTCCAGTCTTGGCTTACCCCTCCTCTTCTCGACACACTCGAGTTCAGTAGTAGCGCTTGATGGGGCTCGCTCATGGAACACGAGTTAAGAGATAAATGACCGAACTGTTTAATTTTGACAGATCCATACGAAGTAGACTATAGGAACATGCATTCTTATTAAGGTTTGGACCTAGCTACTGAATCAAGCAACATATATCTAGGGGCTCCAAGCACACAAAACAACATGAAGTAAAGGCGGAAAGCACAAAACAACGGAAAATAAAGAAAAGAAGGCGGTAGAAAACACGGAAAACAGCGATGAGGTCCCCAGGTGAAAAGACACCCGGGCACTGGACCTCATTGTGAAGAGTAGAGTCCTGTTAATTATTACATGCCAAAATTGTCTCTCTCTCATCATAAATTACAAAAATGATCCTAATTGCTCTAACTCCTATCCCTTGGTATCCTTGATGCTCTCTCTCTAGATGGTCATGAGGTGAAGACCACCCTCCTCCAAGCTCGGCTGCCTTGGCTCCCTAAGCAACCATCCTCACGTGGCGGGCCCTCGCATCAAAGTCACAAAGAGATTGAATTAGTATAGCTCAATTAATAAAATAAAGCAAGAAAGAATTAATCACAATAAATAAAGCATTAAAGCATAGTGATCAATTGCAAAATAATTAGCTGCTCGCACAATCAATGATACATCAATGTCTAAACAAGAATGACAAAATTAATAGGCTACGCTCATTGCTCCCCGGCAACGGCGCCATCTGATAACTGGTATTTCGCGATGGTCAAAATATGTAGTCGTTGAGGTGACCGCTCACAGAACATAGGTTAATCAGCAATTAACCCACATAAAAGAATAAATCAATTGAGTGCCAAAATTGTGAATTAACATTTAACTCTACCACAAAATGCATAGTGAACAAGCATGTAGAGGTCGAAACATTTAACTCCAAACCATTTTTAAAGTAAAGAGGTTAAAATATAGAAACTACAGAACTTGAGTTTGCAATTTTTGGGTTTTCTAGAATTTTTTATATTTTTTTAAAAGTTTTTGAGTATTTTTTAATTTTTAAGGTTTTTCCTTTGATATTTTTAATGATTTTTGGATTGACACTTAATTATGATAAAATAGACCGTAGTTAATTTTTTTGGAATTTTTCGAGGTTATTTACTATTTTTTTGGTATTTTATAAGCTAGACAGTAAATGAAATGCATGTTTTTAATTTTTAATAAATGCAAAAATGCAACAAAATTTAAAACTAAAAATATGGCGTGCAAAAGCAAGCTAACAGGAGCTTATATCCATTTTTGCAAAATTTTTCAAGTTAATATGAGGCATGAAATAAATGGACAAAGCATACAAAAATATATGGCCTGGCAGGGGCATTTTTGCAAATAAAAATAAAGTCAAGGACTTCTGTGCAAAAACACCAAAAATATAACACGTGGCTTGCAAATTTAAGGGCTAAAGTGAAATACAAAACCCTCTTGGGATCCCGTTGCAAAATACCCAGCACGTGGGACTACACGTGCTCCGCACCTACAGGGACCAAAAAGTAATTTCCAAAAGTCCAGGGTCCATAATATAAATTTTCACCAAAATATTACACTGGAAATTTTATTTTGTGGACTAAAGGCAAATATACAAACATACATGGTGCTTATGCAATTTAGCCACCTCACGTGGGGGTACACTTTAGGTGACGTGGAATGGACCTAAAAGTAATATAGTACAGGTACATGGGGGTCCATGCAAAATTTACACACAAATAAACTTCGACTTTTATTTACAGGGGTGAACAATAAATACCAAAAAGGACGGGGCTAAATAAGAAATTTACCCCTAAGTACGTGCTGGTGGACGGCGTAGATCAGTTCACTTAGACACGTGTCACGCATCCAACGGCCGGTACCGCTTCGCCGATGAAGGGCTGAGATTAGATGCGCCTAGCGGATCTGACGGTCAGTGCAGGTCTTCATCGGACGGATCTCGTTTAATCTGGAACGCTCCACCTGATCGGACGGCGAGGGAGGCGTCTGGAGGAACAGGGAAGAAGCTCACCCCAGGCGAACTTCGATCGTGGAGCATGGGCTCCTCCGGGCATCTCCCTCGCGTCTGAGATGATCTGGACGTAGCTGGAGGCCTTCCGCGTCGGCTGATGGTCTCACCATGGCTCCTGGAGGACCGAAGAGCTCGGACGAGGTCAATGAAGGTCGAAACCTCCAGGAACCTCTTACTGGTTTGAATCGAGCCTAGATGGGCTCCTTTCTTCGTTTGACCTGCATAGGAAGAACCGGGGGAGAGAGGGCTATCTCCTCGACCCTGGGTTTTGAAGCTCTGCAGCAAGGTGGAGTGAGGCGGAGGAGCTCCGGCGATAAGCGGAGGTGGAGATCCGACTCGCAAAGACCAGAGGTCCTTGGTTGAACAAAGATGATATATGGATGGAGAACGCGATGGGGAACGAAGCGGGGGAAACGTGGCGGTCAGAAACGGTCGAGATCACGGTGAAGAAGTCGTCGGAGCAGAGCGCCGGCGAACTTCGAATTTTCTGTTTCACGCTACGCTACTGATCTAAAGGCTAAACTAAGAACGGGAATGAAAAGCTAACACTAAAATCTACCTAAAATGCAATAAAGGGCAGCTCTTATACCTGGGGGCCACCAGGGAGCAGGACGGACGTCGGAGCTCCACTGCGTCAAAACTTTCCCTCCTCCGGCCGATTCAAGTCGTTGTGATGCTCCCCTTGTCACGAGGAACATCCCAGGATCGAAATCAAGGCTTTTGGGTGGATGAAATTGGCCAAATTTGAGGAGGGGGTGAAGCTTCTTATTTATAAACATTGGTCTGGACCCTTATTAACCGGCGGTTATTGATTAATCCAATGAGTATCGTGTTGATCTAAGATATCGGTGGGCATCAGCGATAATCAGGGATGATTTCTTGTGAAGAAAGCGAGCTTGATCGATGGACGAGATGCCCGTAAAAAAGGGAAGAAAATCAGGGAAAAGACACTTCTGGCGTGCCAGGTCCCGGATGGGACAGTTGACCAGGCGGTCAACAAAGGCCGCACCCTCATTGGTCCACCTGGGACGCTAGAGGACAAAATAGGGAATTTTGCTCGAAATTGATTTATTTGACATAATAGATGATTTTATTATTTTTTTCTTATAAAATAAAAAAATGTGTATTACTTCATGTAGTATTTATTTATGATTTTTATATAATTTTTTTGAAGTGTTTTATTATAGTTTTATTTTAATAATGTGTATATGCATGTATTTATATGTATTTTGTGTATTTTATTTTTATTTTGTTTATCTTATTCAATTATTTTATTGTCTTATTTTATAAATTTATAATTTATTTTTGTGAGTGTGAGGGTATTTTTATTTAATTTTTATGAGTTTATTTTCATATTTGAATAAATAGGTATATGTATATGTAGGTATACTTATAAGTCTTTTACCTATATATTATATACTTTATTTATTTAATGTATTTTATTTGTTTTATTCCGAATTTATAATTTTAATAAGTTATGTATAATATTTACATTATTATAAAAATAAAGAATAAAATAATTAAATCCACTTTTATTTATGTACATACTTAGCATAGATATTTTGTCTATGTATTACATAATCTTATTTTATTTTACAAATTCTTTTTAGTTTTCTTTTATTCTCAATATGTACATGTATTATACACATTATTTAAAAAATTCTGAAAATATAATTTGATAAAAATAATGGACAATGAATAAATTGAATATTTTAATCAGGCAGGCTGCATAATGAAGGCCAAAAACCTAACTTTTGCAGATGAACTCCAAAAATTATGAAACCAATCTTATTAAATATTTCTTGGAAAGCTATATACAATTAAAGGTGAGTTTGGGTGATTTGGAGTTTTTATTTGCAAGATATGGGTCTGTGAAGTTGAGATTTTGGCTTTTTACTCTGTGTATAAAATGTACACTGAGTATTATTTTTACACAAACTCCATTTTGTATTTTTATTTACATTGTTATCTACAACTTTCATGTACAAAGTTTCTTTATTTGACACATGAATAATTATGTACAAAATAGGTGTCAAAAATGCATAAATAAATGCATGAATAAATGAGATATTTATTGTACACTGGCCCTTATCTCCCCCTACTTTATTCCTTGTCGACCAATTCCATGCTGGCCTTGGTCTCGGGGTTTGGGTCATAAAATATTTGCAATATTTTAATCCTTTTTCTTTTCTTCTCTTTATTCTATAATTTTGGCATTAAAAACCTTATTTAGTATTCAATAAATACAATAAATAATGAATGCTATTATGTACAAATTGATGCTATTTACATGCATTTGCTGGGGTTTTTGAGGCCAAAATGATAGAATAAAGGTGATGAAATGGAGATTCATCAGCATCCTACCGCTCCTAAGTGTAATAAAGTAAGCATCAAACATATATGCAGTCATATCACCAAGTGAAGCACTAGAAGTGGTAATCTCAGGGAACTCTACCTGCTCAGACTTCCTCTTGAGGTTGTTCGGGTTCGGCTCAATCTGGGAAGGGATGGCGGCCTTCCCTCTCACAATCTCCCGCATCTCCTGGCGGAACTCATCCATCTCTCGTCAAAAAGTAGCCTGTTACTCGGTCATGAGGCGTGCTAGATCATCCAAGGCAGGGTTCTCATAGGTCGGACCATGAGAACCTGATGGATGGCCTCGCTGGTAGTGAGGTTGTTGCTGCTGGTGCGGATGAGAGGGGTACTGCTGATGATACTGCTGCTGCTGAGGCTGCTCATGCCTCCAAGACTGTCCTTGCAGATAGGGACGAGGACCATACTACTCTCTCTAGGATGGCTGCTGCTGCTGGTGTACTAGGGACTGGGGCTGCTGGTGCTGCTCACGCTGCTCGCCGTACTGGCCACCATGAACTAGAGGCTACTGTTGGGAATTGGTGCCTCCGATCGACCAGCGGAATCTGGGATGGTCTCGTCGGAACTGGACTGGGGTCGGTCATACCAAATCCTGTTGACATCCTTCAACGGCTCTTGCTCATAGGTGGGTGGAGAGAGTACTGCCAGGGGCTGATGCGGCTAATACACCATCATCTGAGTGTCCTGGGATGGTGGCGGTGGTTGCCGGTACAACTCCGCCTGTACAAGGTACACCTGTTTAGGCTGACTGGAGTGCTGGGACGAGCTACCACTGCTGTTCGGATCTCCTCGTGACCGAAGACGAGGCTTAGAAGCCGTATGTGCCTCTTGGAGACACATGAGTTGTGTCTTCAGGTCACTTAGCGTCTGTGCCATCGGATCCATCTGCGATATGCCCTAGCACTGCTTCTTCTCGATCAACTCGATTTGGTCTAGCTTCTTGCTGATGATGCCCATATCTGTGGCCGTAGACTCGGCCTGTGCGGCTGCCACGGATGAAGTAGAAGGATCGGCATCGACCCGTGTTATCCGCTGAAACTGCACGGTCTGTGGCTGGGGGCATCCCTGACTGTAAAGGCGGGTCTGGGACATCATTGTATAGTTCTCAGCCATCTTCTCATATATGGCCCAGACCTGATCCTCATCCTTGGCGAAGTAAGAACCGCCACAAGAAGCATTCACTAGGCCCTGCAACTCTGGTGTTAGTTCGTAGAAGAAGCTCTGAACTAGGTTCGGCTTTGTGATGTCGTGATGTGGGCATCTGTCGGTGAGCTCTCGAAACCTCTCCCATGCCTCGTAAAATTGCTCGTTGGGGAGCATGGAGACGTTGTTGATCAGGGCCCTCGCTGCATAGGTCCGCCCAGGTGGATAGTACTTGTTCAAGTACTCAGTACAGAGCTGCTCCCAGGTGTACACAAATCTCCCCAAATGCTTCAGCCAGTTGGCTACTCTGTCCGCAAGGGAGAAGGGGAAGGCAATCATCCGAATAGTGTCCTCGTCCATCTACCGATCATGGACGGTGCTGCATATCATCTCAAACTCCTGGAGATGTAGATGGGGCTCCTCAGTGGCGAGCCCATGGAAGCGGGGAAGAATATGAATTGTCTGTGGGGGGAACTTGAAGTCCCCCACGATCACCGGAAGTACCACCCACTGGTGTGTAAGTGTCGATCCGGGGTT
This sequence comes from Ottelia alismoides, assembly GCA_037367405.1. Taxonomy (NCBI): domain Eukaryota; kingdom Viridiplantae; phylum Streptophyta; class Magnoliopsida; order Alismatales; family Hydrocharitaceae; genus Ottelia; species Ottelia alismoides. The sequence goes on from JAZKJV010003653.1 coordinate 457,788, forward strand.
ATGCAACTCCTGCATCGGTCTTGGGTGCTCTGCTGGCTAGACTGGTTCCTCTGGCTGATCTGGATCCCTCTCTCCCGCGGCTCTCGGCTGGTCTCGCGTTGTCCTCATCCTCTCCATCTCTCTCCTCATCTCCACCATGAAGGCTCCCTGATCCCGTATCTGGCACTGCATCGTCTCGAGAGAAGCCAAGAGGGTGTTTTTGACCGCACCCTGGTTCAATACGTATGTCATCGTCTCTGACCTCTGACCCTCGGTGCGCTCCTCACTGCTGGCCATAGTCTCTGCAAGGGCAAAAGACCCAAACTCAGGTGTCGATAAATCATCTGTCTGTTGTCTCTCATCTGGCACTGATATCTTTGGACTAGTATAAAGGTGGTCAAGGGGGAACAGGGCGGAATCGAATTTTGGTTCGGAGAGAGGGTCTCGGCTCTCACGAACAAACCTAGATGAACGAGCTGGAGTGCTAAAAAGCGATGCAGCCAGAGGCTGCCTAAGAGACCTCCTGCCCATCATCTTGATCTGGTGAGTCAGGCGGATGAGATCTGGAAACACACAAGATGAGCAAACAAACCCCCGATTCACCTACGCAACGCGGAGCTGAAGACCATAAAGGTTCGGTCAATTATCTTATCAATTTTATTTAGGTGATCAAGTCAGTCTATCAGAGCGGTTACACGAGCTGATGGGAATCCAATCCTCCCAACAGACTGTCTCATATAAAAGGCCGGTAGTCTGATCGGAGATCGGATATGGCTCTAGCCTAGTGTGCGGGTCACTCTCTCGCTCATCCAAATCAGACAATGAGGGGGTTGCTCTCCCCAAGACAAATTTTTTAAGTGAGGTGTCTTTTAGGGTCAAGTGTGTTTAGCAGTCCCAATTTTATAATTTTTTTATTTTAAGTATTTTTTAGATGAAACAACTCCTAACAAATTTTTCGGTTCTCCTGATTATTTAAGTCCGAAAACAGGGGGAAGAAGACGAAAAAGCCGATGCACAATGAAATCAATGATGCATGCAGATTAAGAGATGCGTACCTGACTCCAGCAGTCTACATGCAGAGTGATCCGCGTATAAAAGTAAAGACTGAATATAAACTACCTATATGATGCACAAGAATCCGGCCTAAAACAGAGCACTTTCTACACGTAAGAATAATAGCCAGGTACTCAAACCTAGGTCCGGAGTCCTATCTTGGGAGCCACTCGGTGTCAGCCACAACGGATCATGCACGCATTGTATGTGACTCCTCAAGGCACGTAGACTAGAGTCTAAGTAATCCGGCTTTTTATTGTGATTTAATTAATTAGGTCCAATTACAATCTAATAGGTGCAGCCAGATAATTAGGGTTTAGATCCTAGTCAATTATGTCACAATCAGAAGAAAATTCTAAGCTAAGGTCAAAACCACGTAAATCAGACAGGAAGTTATAATAAAATACGATAAAAACTGAAAACCGACGAAAAACACTGTGAGGTCCCCCGAACACACCGGTGCTCGGCGAAACAGACCCCGGTAGTCACTGATAAAGTCCAAGTCTGTCCCTATATTATTACAAATAAAGTTTTGCAGAAAATAAAACTAAACTACTCTATGGCTATCTACGGTTATTTGCGTGGCTATTCCGCGGCTCCCGCACTCCTGCTCGGCTCCTCGTGCTCTCCTGCGGCTCTATCTAGAAAAGAGTCGCCTCTGACTCCCGCGGTAACTTTGGCTTCTGAAAAAAGCCGCCTCGATCCTCGGGCCCCCGCAAGAAATCAAACAAGAATGTATCAGACACAAATTATTATAAAAATATGCAAATAAATCAGAGAAAAAAAATATATACAACTATGAACAAAAAGCTGCGAAAAAGAAAACCGCGAAAAATAAAAACGACTACTAAGACGTGCTCCCCGGCAACGATGCCATTCTGATGAGACGAATTTCCCACAAAATCCGAGTAGGAATAAAATCAATCAAGGGTCGTTGCGACCCGGATCTCACAGATCGGACTCAACAAGAAAAATCAGACCACCAAATAAGAATAATCAGTCAAAAATCGAATAAGCAGTCTTGCTATTTATTTAACCTGGTATAACGACCAGGGTCGAATTCAAGGAGCACAGATTCGCCAAGTGGCCTACTAAGTAGTCGAAAAATGAAATGAAAGAATAAAATATTTTTGGTATGTTTTACAGATTTTTAATTTTTTTGGTTTTTTAGTTATGAAGGAAACATGAAGAGAAGGCAAAAGACACACAAACAATAATTTATTAAACACTCTAAAACAACTCAGAAACTTCAAAGAATTTTTTTGTTTTTTTATAAATTTTTAAGTGTTTCCGGTAATTTTCTCAAGCTTTTATGACTTTTAGTTGATTTTATAAAAATAGGAAAAGGCTGAAAATCAAAATCAATGTGCATCAAAATTTGAAAGGCTAATTAAAAATATATAATTAGCCACTAAAAATATGGAGACAATTTTTATGAAAATTAGGAATAAAAACTAAGCAACAAAAACCAAAATTGCATTTTTTTGTATTTTATAGAATTTTTAAGAGTTTTTATAAGATTTTTAGGGTTTTGAGATTTTTAGGTGTTTTATAAATCCAAATTTCACAAAAATTGGATAAAGCAAGTAAAAAACAAAACAAGCAGTACCCAATTTTTTTGTAATTTTCAGATGAGTTTTTATATTTTTACTTGATTTTATAATTCAAAAAGTGACAAAAATGCATGTTTTTGAATTTTTAAAATATCAAAACAACTCAAAAATGTCCCAAAAATTTAGTGAAATTTTTACATAGTGGCAGGAGCCATGTATCCAAATTTCACTTGATTTGGAATTAGTTTGAAATTTTATTTAACCAATACAAAGGCCACAACACATAGGGACCTAAACGCAAGAAAAGTAACTTTCAGGGGCTAAACTTAAATACGTGCTGGAAGTATAGGGGATAAACCACAAAATTCACACAAAATTTGCACATGTTCCAATTTCAGTACGCACAGGGGTATATATGCAAATAATGAAACTAAAGATTCATTCCATAACATTTAGAAAACCCAAGCCCTAAACATGCAATTTGCCCAGAAAATCACGTGTCAAAGCACGTGTCTCCACAAAGTAGGGACTAAAATGCAAATATAAGAAACTACAGGTCCAGATAAGCAAATTATCCAAGTGTGCAAGTTTATTTAACAGACTGAATAAAAACTAAAATAAACTGCAGGGGGTCGTGCGCAAGTTACCCAGCCAAAGTGTGTGTGGGGCAAGTGAGGGCCAGGTGTCGGGCGGCTGTGATGGCGCCTCCTAGAAGATCCAACTGTGCTGACACGACGCCGAACGTGGGGTTCACGTGGCCATTACATCTGGTATCCAACGGCCTGACAGGAGCAGGGTACGGACAACTCGGATGATATCTGGAGGCAAGGGGTGATCCGACGATAGAGAGACGGGCTGGAAGAACTCCTCCTGGTCGAGCTTCTCCGACGGGCTGGGAGCGATCCGAGCATCCGATGGATGATCAGAGAGGGGGGTTCTCCTCGTGATGACGATCTGCGTCGGGTGGTGGCGTCCGATGGAGCTCCCAACGGTTAGATCCTCCAGTGAAGGAGGAGGGAGCTGGGCGACTCCGGCAAAGGATGGAAGACGCGACCAAGAGGGGTTTCCTACGCTTATTATCCTACAAGAAAAGGCTCGTGCTCGGAGGAAGACTCTGACATGGGTTATTTGCAAATGACAAAGGGAAGCGGCGTGGATAGGTGGAGGGGGGTTCCGGTGAAGGCGACGTAAGGAACCATACCCGATCTTACCTCGGATAGCCAAGATCGAGGTGATCAGTTCATGGAAGGAAGGTGCCGATGGGTCGAGGGATCTATCTATACGGATGAGATGAAGCGACGGGGCTCCGGCCACTGGGGCGGAGCTGGCGGAGCTATGTGGAAAAGATCAAATCTAAACGCTGAACTGTAATCTAAGGGAACTACCTGACGGTCGGAGTCGGCTCTGGGGGAGATGCCGGATCTCCGACGGTCTTTCCTCGATGGAGCATCGCCTCTAGAGGCTCGGGCTACGCCCTCTGGTGGCGATGCTGGCGGAGTTCAACGACAAGGGTCGCCGGACCTAGGGCAAACGCCTCCAAATCCTCGCTACAACACTCTCGATCACTCGTTGTCACTCAAGGATGAAGGTGGAGGTCCTGGGAGTTGAAGATTGGAGCCAAAGGTGCGTGAAATGGTGGAAGGAGGAGAGGCTTTATACTGGTAGGGGTCTGGCAAGAATAGAGTCGGGCAAGCAAATGTGGTGCACGGATCCCTAGGAAGAATGGCGGGCTTGGATCATGGATGTAACGTGCATAATCGGGGCCCAGGGTTTAAGGAAATGGAAGGCGGATCACATCTGAAAATTCGGAGAAATCGGGTCGAAGACACAGGTCCGCGAAGATGTGGTCTTGGGGGGATAGTTGACCGAGGTCAACATTCCCCTGTGGAACAATTAGAATCCAGGATTTATCAATTATTTGTAAATTCTTTTAAAAATAGTAAATGATTTTATTTTGAAAGTTTTTCAACATGAAAATTTTTTATTATTTTTCAAATTATTTTTTATCATTTTTATTTATTTTTTTGAAAAATAAATTAATATATATATATATATACATAGTATCTTATTATATATAGGTAAAACACCTGGGTATTTTTTATTTTTATTTTTATTTGTTTATTTTTTTGTATAATTATTCCCATTTAATATTTTATTTATTTACAACATGAAATTTTGGATATAAAATAATTTTTATTTGATTTTTATTATGTATTTACAAGGGAAAATAAATAGGTATATGTACATCTTTACATGGTATATACAAGAGAGAGAGAGAGAATTTATTTTTGTTTTTGTTTTATTTTTCTCATTTTTATTTTATTTTTATAAATATATACAAATTATGAGGGACACATAAATATTTTTATTTTTATGAAAATAATATATACATAAAAGGGGGAATATTTATAAGGCTGAGTCACCCTATCTCTCTCTACTTATTTTATTTTGCGGTCAGACCCATGTTGAGCCCTCCCTTGGGTTCAGGTCACTCAATATTTATTCTAAATATTTCCCTCTTATATTTATTTCTTTATTCCTTTATTTTTAAACAAAACACGTTAATTATTACAATTTACAATGCATGCATTTTGACAAATTATTGTATTTACAGACATTTACATGGTATTTTGCCAAGGTTTCTAGCTAAAATAAAGGAATAAAGAGTGATGAATGGTGATTCGTCAATTACTAACAAATAATACAAGAAAAATACCAAAAAATTGCTAACTTGAATAATTGCCTAATAAATCCCCAAACCAAGTTTGAGACCATGGACTTTAGAAATCACATATCTCTTTCATACAACCTCCGATCTAGGTCTACTCGCTTTTAAATTAATACATATTCAGTGACTTTCAAAATGAGACCAATATCATTTAAATCAGAGCTCGTATGCAAAAGTTGGGTTTTGGGACCCCATTGTATATTGTATGTATGTATATTTCTACCCTTGTATTTTAGTACTTTATTCGACCTCATTTCCGTTTTTGGTAAACATAAAACTTGTAGATCTCATTGAGATCTACAACTTTAATGTTTTAAGTTTTTCTAAATTCGGCTATCTTCTCCCTCTTATCTTACATTCTTTTCAGCCAACCAGATTGGGCCACGTGGCGCCCTCTAGTTGCGCCACACGACCCACACCATTGCCTGCCACGCGCTCTCCTCCCTCTACCATCCGGTGGATCTTCTTCTCTTCTGATCACCTCCGTCCAAGCCTGCTTTGATCTCCACCATCAGATCAAAACCTGGACTCCATCACTGCCCTCCGTAGTGCATCTCCCTCTACCCTTCGCGTGACAACATCTCTACCTCCCGATCCATCCCCAACGCCTTCATCCCAGCCTCCCCTCTCTGCTGGATCATCAACCACCCGATGACCCTTCAAAATCACAGCATCGTCGTTCGCTGCTGCCCGCCTGAGCGCAAGACACGTGGTGTCATCAACGTCACCCGATCTCCTCCATGCGCTTCAGATCCAACCGTTCCTCCATATGCTACCTTCAGCAATTCGATCATGCTCCCGATACCATCTCATCCGTCCGCCAGCGTCGGGTTCTCAGCATGCTACATGGTGCTTTCTACGCCCTTTGATGGCGATGCACCGATCTGATCCGGACCGTCTCCTTGCGCCCACCTCCTAGAAGTTGGATCATTAGATCCAACGGCTGAGGCATCGTCTCCTACCTCCCGAAGGAGCCTCGCCCATCTCACCCACCTCACAACGACTCCACCCCCTTTCCATTTCTGGCTCCACTCCAACCACCTACTTTGTCCCTTGTCACCTCTACGACGCCACCCATACCTTTCTTATCCTCGCTGGCCTCCACGATCTCCATAACGCCCTTCCTTGTCACTCCATACGCTCCACAAAACCACGCCTCTCATCACCTGCACCTCCACCTTCTCTCTATAAATCCAACGCCTCCTGCCTCTTTTCACCCCATCTGCCCTAGCAAGAGGTTCCCTAGAGCTCCTATCTACCCGATAGTGACAATGATCAAGTGTGAAGGCGAGCGACGACAACAGTATACCTCTGGTAAGATCCACGGTGCTTCTTCGCCATGTAGAAGCTCCTCCAATGAGCTTCTCGAGCTCGGGTAGCTACCGACCCTCGAGCGTCGACCAAAGTCTCCACCGTCAGCCTCAGATCCCAGGTAGCAATCCTCTATCCTCCTTTGATAGCCCTTCTTCTTTGCTTACGATTTTCTCTTAATTTATTCCGCCTCTCCGATCATCTTCACGCCTCTTCGACCATTCACCGAGCTCCCCCTTGGATCTCTCACCTTCGCGCCCCCATTAGAACGCATCCACAACGCTTTGTACCATCTCAGCTCACAGCTCTGCCGGTCACGACAGAGAAGCTCAACGTTCGATCGCCACTTCATGCTTCAGGCCTCACCGCACTCGCACGAGCCTCACAAGCACGTTGCATTCGATTTCTTGCACAAGGTAACCCTGCAGGACTCTTCTCTTCATTGGTCGGACTTCACGCCGGAGCTGCTTCGAGCTTTACCTCCACCGGTTTTCGATCGACTCCAGCCACCTCCAGAGCCTTCGGAGGACTCTAATGCTTCCACGATTGATCTGAGTCATCTAGGAGTCGCCAGCAAGCATCCACGAGTACGGGCAAAGGCAGCGGAGCCAGAGTACCATTGCCGGAGCCCCCCCAAGTCTGCCGCAGGAGGCGATGGACTAGAGAAGAAGACTACTAGCTACCGTTGGATCATCTAGATCTGACGGTTCTCTTCACACCACGTTTCCAGTTTCCGGCCTCCATTGGATTAATCGCCATCCAACAGCCACTACTTCGCCACATCTTCATCGCCTCCTGCCCTGGATACTGTTGGATCAATCTCGATCCAACTGTCCCTCAGAAGCCACGGCACCATCCATCAGCACCGTTTGATCGACTTAGATCAAGCAGTCCTGCTTGCGCCACATCACCAATCTTTGAGCTCTTCCCCGACCCTAGGCTAGGAGGGACTGAAGCTGACCCGAAGTTGATCCGAACCTCCAGACGCCCAAGCCTCCATAGTTGTCCGAGCCTAGCCCCCTCACGTGTAACTCACGTGATGTGGGTAAATTACACAGAGGCCCTGGAGAGTTTTAGAAATTGCACTTCGGTCCACGCGAGCCACTTCACGAGAGGAGCACGTGTTCTAGTGGGAATTTTACATCCATACCCCCGCATTATAAGCATTTGCACTTAAGTCCCTGCCTGTACGTTTTATTTTAAGAAAATTTATTTTCTGTATTGCATTTTGGCCCATTCTTTGCACGCATAATTAGGTATCCATATTTCATTATTTTTAAATTCCAAAAATTGCATGCTGTAGTTTAACTTGTCCTTTATCTTGTGTGGCATGTGTCCAATTTTTGTGAGCTTTCTTGAATTTAATAATATTATTTTGGTGAAATTTGATATATTTTGCCCATTGTGTGCCTTTTATTTGATATTAAATTCTTCGTTGCTCTAAAAATCACCATAAAATCACATTAGACCTAGAATAAGTTACTCTACATTGTGCCCAAAAATCATTGCATTTGCACGCATCCTGAGGCCTGAATAAATCAAAAGTAATTTGCCTAATTGATTTTTAATAGGTTCAAGTCACATAGATTTTTAGGTTTATTAATTTTCATGGATTCCTCTTACTTAGACCTATCTAGGATAATTTTTATATCTGAAAATAATGTGCTTTGGTATTTATTAAAATTAATTTTGTAAAAACTGCCCGTCATCTATATTTTATTCATAGTTAATTCATCTAGAGTCTAAAAATTCCAAATAAATTGTAGACACTTAGTCTCACGACATTCCATCATCTGGCCTAGTTTTATTAATTTTGGATCTCATTTGATTATATTTCTTGATTTAACTAATATATTTGGCCTGAACTTGCATTGTTGTTCTTTTATTTACAAAAAAATTAATAAAAAACCAAAAATATTCTTCTGAAAATCAGACCTCGGAATTAACTAAAAATTTTCCTAAGGAGACAGCTGCCTCCTTGAGTTCGACCTTGGGCTTGCCCAAGTAAAATAAATATGCCGCTTGAACTTTGATTATCCATTAAGTCTGTGTGGTCTTTTTGACGAAGACTCGATTACCAAACTGCAACGAACATACATTTAATTTTGATCGATAACTCGCTCGAATTAACAAGGGTAGCCGAGGCGGCATCAAAAATGGCGTCGTTATCGAGGAGGCACGGGTCAGGTTAATTTTCAGAGAATTTTAAGTTTAGATTTTCCATCCCCATATAGTTTGATTCCTGGCTTTTCTTGTGAATATTTTTTTGTCATTCATTTTTTTATTTTGTGTCGTCCTTTATCTGACCTCTATTTATTTTCGTGTGAGGAAAACGAGGAGTCGAAGGCGCTCTGCCAAGCGAACTGAGGAACTTGCATGTAAATAATTTGAGTGATTGTGAGGATTTGTAATTTTACGTTGTTTTCATTATTTTGCATTTTTCCAGCAATTCCCGTTTGGGTTCTCGCATGTGTAAGTATAGTGAAAATGTGTCCCTGTGTGCTGTGTGGATTTCTTTTACATAGAATAGGCTTGCATTTGCGGCTCTTAGAGCTACTTTAGGACTTACTTGTGCTCGTAAAATTCTAGGACCACACTTCACACTTAAAAGACGCACTTAGATCGCAGATCTAGCCAAATTCAATCTGTGCTTCACTCGCTAATAGAATTGCTTGTCTAGGAGCGGCTTTTATCACTTGCATTACATATAGTATAAAGTTTTCAATTCTGTTTTGCATCCAGCATAAAAAGCGAAGGGATCACTGTAAGTCTTCTCTACTTGGCATTTCATCATAGTATTATCTTGCATCGTCTTTTCTTGACTCATTTCCCCTTGGTTTTTCAAACTTAGGATTAAAAGGAAATTAGGACTGGACGATAGGCATGCTTTGTGGTTGTACTAATCAAGTGATCGCCTAAATTAAAACCGGTACTGCTAAACAAAATTGACCAAAAAAAATCAATAAAACTGAGAATTCTGCTTGCGGGAAATTATCCCCGACCTTGTTTGCAGGATGAGTGAGGGCACTTGAGTGTGCGTGCACACTCTAAGGTAGAGCCAAAATCCCCGCCTTCAATATCATGTACCAACTGATCCTGACAAATATCCTGAGTTGAATTCTTTCAGGTTCACTGACTAGCTCCAAGTAACCTCCGCCTATTCACAGGTAGATAGGCGTGAACCAACAGTGCTTCGTGACAAGTTGCTAGTAACACCTCGGGGTGAAGTCCCAACCTTGTCAGCCTCCGCATGTTCGCAGGTAGATAGGGGCAAGTCTTTGAACTCATCAACTTGGGATAGGAGCGGAGAAAGGAAGGGCGCCAGTATCTTAGGCGATAGGTTAAATAGGGAAGACGCATCCGGCTTTGAGCTGACTTCCCTGTAGGCTACATAATCTTTGCTACTTGCTTGAAAATTTACACTTAAAATCAACCAGATTAATCAGACTTGGTTTCGGGTCCTTCACCGTGTTCAGTGTGAAAATCAGGGTTCAGATTCACTTGCTTGTTTCAGGTAGGAGTAAAATCCTATCTTATACTCCCGATTCATCTTCTAACCATCCAAGATGACTGACTGGGGGATATCTATTCCCGCTTCGCAAATCTTTCTTTGAGACCCTCACGAAGTTCATCTTCAACGGCCCAAGCGCAACTTGGGCCAATCCGAGCTCATGACCCTCTTGAGTTCGGGATTTATCACTCCCAGGGTGGTTACCCTCAAACCAACCCTTTTCTCTCCTCTGATCTCACCGAGGAAGACCATCGCCTCGGTGGGAATGTTTTCATTGATATGCCCTCTAACCTAAACTATTTTCTTTACCCAGGAGAAGAGGACAAGATGCCACCTAAGGAACTCTCGGAGAAAGAGGAACAAAGAGATGACCCGATACAGCGAATCCTTGCTCATCTCGCTACAGCAGAACAACTACAGATCTGGTGGCAAGGATGGGACAGGTAATCGCGATAGGTGGAATTGACCGACCCATGGTATATGCCTACAACCAGCAGAAAATGAGATGCATAGTTGGTTGGTACATGTGGTTCCCCTGAAGCGATCGAGCTGAAGCCCCATTTTCTGAGCCTACTGTCGAAGTTCAATGGAAATGCAAACGAAGATTTATATGCCTTCCTTAGGGACTTTCGAGCAGGTGTGTAACAACCTTAGTCACCCTAGGGTTGGGCAAGACTATATTAGGCTGAAGGCTACCCCGTTTGCCTTAGGAGATAAGGCTGCTCATTAGCTGAAAAATCTCAGGGTGAGATGTAAGACCTGGATGTAGTTCAAGGATTTATTCTTGAAGAAGTTATACCCACTAAGTAGGACTAACAAGATGAGAACCAAGATTGTGAGTTTTTCCCAGGGACCCAATGAACCATTTCATGAAGCCTGGGATAGATTTAATGACTTAATTCAGAATTGCCCCTGCCATGGCATTACAAAAGCGATCTTAGTCCTAGCCTTGTTCTGTGGCATGACCCTAGAGATGCAGGGGTTAGTAAGTGTCTCCTATGGAGGAAGCTATCTGAATAGGAATGAAAATGGTGTACGGAAAATCCTGGAGCAGATGACAAAAACAGGAAGATCTCAGGCCACCAGGGCCTATCAGTTGTCTCCCTGAAGCCTATCCAACGAGACAACTAGGAGGATTGTAGCGGATCTGATAGAGGACCTCATCCCCAGCATGGGGATAATAGCTGACAAGTTAACCATGGTCGGGCAGATTCACAAGAGGGTCACTGACCTTGTGGCACTTTCGCAACTGCCAAAACAAGTGGAGGGATTGACTGAGAAGGTAGCCAAGATATGGCTACCTGCCTCTTCTGCACCACCTATGCCTGTACACCGAGTCCATCTTGTACAGGAGTAGGTGCAGGGGCCTCAAAGTAGCTGGGTAGAGGAGCAGCAGTATACTCATCAGAAGCAACACACACCACCACAAGTGAAGACAGTATACGAGGAGCCTGCACAAGTGTTCGAGATCAATGGGTTGCGGTACAACCATGACCCCGACGGCAAACAGTTGGGGATAGGGAACAGTCAGCCTCACCGACCTTCCCTAGCTTACCAAGAAACCTGCTCCGTCTCCGCACTGCACTTTGTACAGTCCCGACCCAGACAAGGGTATCATCCTCAGCAGCACCAACAGCAACGCATGTTCCAATCGGGCCAGCATGGCCCTCCACCACCTTCCCATTAACAGCAGTACCGGCATGGCCAGTAGGGCCAATATAAGAACTCATCCTCTAGTCAGCAGTAGCAAGCCCCGCCCATAAGCGAATTGGAGTCCCTCACCTTGGCAATCCAGACTGATAGGGTCCAACAAATTCAGAATGACTACCTGGATATGAGAATGGATTTGGATCGTGTTTCCCGTACCTAGGGCAAATAGATGGCGCTAAAGAACCCAAATAGCCATAATCAAGGTCAGAACTGACCTCGAAATCAGGTATACTATTCAGATAACTCTTTATTTGAACATGAGATTCTTTCGTACGATAATGTTAATCATATGTCCCTTAGCAGTGGAAGGACTGTGATCGTACCTGATCGGGCACGGGCACCAAATGAAGATGCCGCCAAGTCTTTACCTGAGGAGAACTTAGAGGCAGAGGAGAAGCACCCCCACCACCATCAATAGAAGAAGAGGATCTCTATGTCCTCAAAGAAGAAGGACAACAACACTAGCAGTGAGCCCGACGAGACCGATGAGGAGCTTACACCTCCATATGAGGAGGATGTCCCAGTAGTCACGGAAGACACATCACCGGTTTCATAGCATAAATTTTCTTTTAGTCAGAATCAGAGTCCGAGTCAGTATCAGTGTCAGAGTCTTGTACAGACCTCAGTTCTTCAGTTCAATGAAAATCTTTCAGTTTCGGAATCTGAGTTAGCATCAATAATCCCTTCCCCCGTGCTCTTAAGGGTTAAAAGAATAAAACTAAAAAAATACAAAAATATGACCCTGAGATGGCAAAATTCTGTAACAAGTACATCAAGGTCACAATAACTTTCGATAAGTATGTGGACATGACACATGCATTCCAGAAGTACCTTACGGTGAAATGCACACCTACTAGGGTTAGCAAGAAGTCCAAAAGCTGTGTTTAGAAATACGTTTTGTCAGTAGCCACTACTTGCACAATAAAGAATGCATTTCCGAGGAAACGAAGAGATATGGGTGCATATTATGTGGTGAGTCATGTCGATGATACTAAGTTTGCACGCACTCTCCATGGCAACGGATCCTCAATTAATTTGATGCCTACAACCCTCTAAGAGCAGCTTAATCTTGGACCTCTTAGGAAATCCAGAGCACTACTTCAGTTTGCAGTTAAATCCCTGATACATGGTGGACTTTACAGTCCTTGATATGGAGACCCCTCGAAATTGAAGAGATTCCCATATCATATTAGGAAGGCCCTACTTAGAACAACGGGGGTCATATTTGACTACAAGATCAGGAAGATTTGGTTCCAAACTCTAGGCGGAGATGAGGAACTTGAGATGAAGCAGACCAGTGGCAAAGGTCGGATTCAGAATCCAACACCAAGTACACTTCGTCTAAAGCATATTATATTTATGTAGACACAGTTGGGCCATGGAAACAGAACCGGCTAGCACCGATGAGTCCCTCTTCTCCGGAGAAGATCCTTTGCATGAGTCAGTTTGCGAGACCCTTAGGAATGAGTACAGCGTAGAATGTGCATCCCCTACATCTTCAATGACGTAAAGGCCCAACTGGGCCTGTCAGTCCTTCCCTATTCAGGACAATCAGAAGATGAGGATGATGAGTCGGACGTGGCTTTTACCAATTGCTTGGAAAACTTTGACGATCAAACTCCATAGCTGAATGAATTGGTGGCAGCAATTTCAAAGACCGATCCAACCACTACCAGCACAGAACCAGATTCGATTGAGCCAGAATTCCTTGATGATCACACCTTACCTGAGCTAAAACCTTTACCTACAACACTGAAATATGCCTTCCTTCCGAGACAAGAGAAGAAATATCCGATCATCATCAGCTCGCGATTGACCGAGGAGCAGGAATCTAGCTTGCTAAAGATCCTAGAGAAAAACCGCAAGGAAATAGGATGGAGTATTTCTGATCTGCACGAGATAAATCCCGCTCTGTGTTCGCACCATATCTACTTAGAGAATAACGCTAAACCCTCTCATGAATTCCAACGTCGGTTGAATCCAAATTTACGAGAGGTCATGAAGAAGGAGATAGAGAAATAGTGTGACACGAGTTTTATTTATCCCATCTCTGATTCTAAATGGGTGGCTGATGAATCCCCATTCATCACTCTTTATTCCTTTATTTTAGCTAGAAATCTTGGCAAAATACCATGTAAATACTTGTAAATACAAGAGTTTGTCAAAATGCAAGCATCATGTAAATAACCATAATTAGCATGTTTTTACATAAAAATAAAGGAATAAAGAAATAAAGAAAAAAGAGGGAAATATTTAGAATAAATATTGAGTGACCCAAACCCAAGGGAGGGCTCCACAAGGGCCTGACAGCAAAATAAAAGGGTGACTCAACATGGTGTAAATATCCCTCTATATGTAAGTAATCTATTTTCTAAAAATAAAAATATATGTGTGTTCCTCATATTTTGTACATATTTATAAAAATAAAATAAAAATGGGAAAAATAAAAAATAAATAAATAAATTCTCTCTAGTGTATATCTACCATGTACATAAAATACAAGACCTATCTAGTTCACCCTTGTAAACACCTAATAAAAATCAAATAAAAATCTTTTTATATTCCTTATTTTATGTTTTAAATAAATAAAATATAAAATAGGAATAATTGTACAAAAATAAACAATTAAAAATAAAAGAAAAAAAATACATATGTAAATATATGATGAATCTCCATTTCATCACCTTTATTCTATTATTTTGGCCTTAAAAACCCCGGCAAATGCATATAAATAGCATCAATTTGTACATAATAGCATCCATTCTTTATTGTATTTCTTGTACATAAAATAAGGTTTTTAATGCCAAAATTATAGAATAAAGGGAAGAAAAGAAAAAGGAATAAAATATTGCAAATATTTTATGACCCTAACACCGAGACCAAGTCCAGAATGGAATTGGTCGACAAGGAATAAAGTAGGGGGAGATAAGGGTCAATTATACAACAAATACCTCATTTATTCATTTATTCATTTATGCATTTTTGACACCTATTTTGTATATAATTATTTATTCATCAAATAAAGAAACTTTGTACATGAAAGTTGTAGATAATAATGTAAATAAAAATACAAAATTGAGTTTGTATAAAAATAATACACAATGTACATTTTATACAGAATAAGAAGCAAGAATCTCAACTTCCCAGACCCATATCTTGCAAATAAAAACTCCAAATCATCCAAACTCACCTTTAATTGTATATAGCATTCCATAAACTATTTAATAAAATTAGTTTCATAATTTTTGGAGTCCATCTGTGGAAGATAGGTTTTTGGCCCACCTTGTACATAATACCTGATTAAAATATTCCATTTATTTAATATTCATTATTTTTATAAATTTATATTTTTAGAATTTTGTAAATAATGTATATACTACATGTACATATTGAGATTAAAAGAAAACTAAAAAGAATTTGTGAAATAAAATAAGTCTATGTATCACATAGGCAAAATACCTATGTTAAGAATGTATATAAATAAAAAGAGATTGTATTCTTTTAATTCTTTATTCTTTATATTTTCTAAATAATGTATACATTATATATAACTTATTAAAAATACAAATACAGAATAAAAATAAATAAAATTCATTAAATAAATTAAATATATAGGTAAAATACCTATAAATATACCTACATATACATAAACATATTTATTTAAAAATGTAAATAAACTCATAAAAATTAAATAAAAATACCTTTATACTCACAAAAATAAATTATAAATATATATAATAAGCCAATAAAATAATAAAAGAAAAAAACAAAATAAAAATAAAATACACAAAAATACATGTAAATACATACATATACACATTATTAAATTAAAACCATAATAAAACACTTCGAAAAAATTCAATAAAAATCACGAATAAATACTACATGGAAAAATACATTTTTTTATGTTTTAAGAAAATTCTAATAAAACCATTTACTATTGTAAATAAACCAATTTAGGCCAAAATTTCCTATTTTGTCTTTTAGCGGCTGACGTGGACCAATTAGGTCCCTCTGCGAGTTGACCCCAGTCAACTTGACCTCCAGCCGCCTGACTTGACGTGAACCATGTTTTCCCCGATATTCTTGCATTTTTCCCGCTCGCTACAGTCATCAATCAACAACAATCACTTCACGAGATTTACTCCCCCTTCATCCATGATCCCCGCCGATCATTTAGATCCTTTGCACATAACTCATATCGCCGGCTACAGCCCGGTCAATAAGGGTGCCCAGTTCGTTTATAAATAAGGAACCTCCTCCTCCTCCGCAAAATTTGGTCAGCTTTTAGCCAATCCTTTCCTCGTATTCGGTCCCGGCGATGTTCCTTGTGACAGGAGGAGCTCGCCAGCGCCTTGAATCGGTCGGAGAGGCGGAGGTTGCACCCACGGCGGCGCTCCGGCAGCCGCCCTGCTCCCTGGAGTCCCTTCAGGTATAAGAGTTGCGCGTTTATCTTTTTAGGTAGATTTTTATTCCCGCATTTTATTTCCGCATTTTATTTCGCATTTAGATTAATAGATTAGTGTAATTTAGGTTCTTCGAAGTTCGCCGGGGCTCCGCTCCAGCGACTTCTTCACAGTGCCTTAGCCGTGTTCCGACCACCACTTCGCCTCCATTTCCATACCCCTTCATTTCCCTACGCCCAGGCACTTCCGTTCAACCAGATCTTCACCAGATCTGGAGATCAGATCTCCTCCTCCGCCCCTCGTCGGAGATCGTCGCCCCGTACCCCCTTTCGCTCCTTTCGGCCCAAATAAGGCCCACAGCCCCGTGTTTTTGTGCGTTGAGCATCCTTGCAGGTAATGGAGGCCAAAGGACCCCCGTTGGGGTCGATTTGATTTTGCTGCAGGTACCTGGGACCCGCATCCTTCATCGACCTCGCTGGACCATGAGCCTCCGGCTTCCCTGAGTGCTTTAGTCGACAGAGCACGGCCCCAGGTTGCTTCTTGGAACATCAGATGCCCGAGGGAGCGCCGGACGAGCGAGCAGCACCGGATCGAAGGTCGGGGAAGAGGGAGTTCTTCCCTGTTCTTCGTGCCTTCGTCTTCACCGTCCGATCGCGGTCCCAGCCCAGATCGAATCAGCACCGTCAGATGGAGCACTGCATCAACCGTAGATCTCAACCCCGAGATCTAATCCGCACCGCTCATCGGCGAAGCGTCATCTGCCCACGTGGAGGCGCCACGTGTATTATTGAATGCAGATCAGCCGTCCCTCAGCGCCCACATTGGGGGTAATTTTCACATTCAGCCCCCGCCTTTTTTGTATTTAATTTTTAATATTGTAAATTATATAGCTCGTTGTAAATAATGTGGAAATTTTACATGTGACCCCCTGTATCTCTGCTATATTACACTTGGGTCCAGTCCACGTCACCTCACGTGTAGTCCCATGTGAGGTGGTAAAATTGCACAAGTCCCCATGTATGTTTTGTATATTTATCTTTAGTCCATTAAATAAAATCTTAAGTGTATTATTTTTTGTGAAAAATTGCATCCAGGACCCTATACTTTTGGTCCCTGTGGGTGCGGATCACGTGTAGTCCCACGTGATGGTCAATTTGCAAGGGGACCCTTGCGGGTTTGCTTAATTGATTTTAGTCCTTGAAATTGCAGAACACGTTATAATCTTCTGGTATTTTTTCATTGACGCCCCTGGAAATTATTTTATTTGCAAAAATGCCCCTGCCATGCTGTTTGATTTTTATGTCTTTTGCCTATTTATTTTAAATACCTATGAGGCTTCTAAAAATCCAGAAAAATTAGGTTAAATGCTTCATGCCATGTATTTCCACGCCCATATTTTATTTGGCATTTTTTCGCATTTTTCCTAATTATTAAAAATAAAAAGAAGACATTTATGTACTATTTGAATTATAAAATACAAAAAATTAGAAAATGTTTTTGAAAAATTCCAAAAAAATTATATATGGTATAGTTATATCTAGATTGAGTCCAGAAAATGAAAAACCCTAAAAAAATAGAAAAAGAAAATATAAAAATTTCAAGAAGCTCCAAAATCCTAAAAAAATATAAAAACCCCTTAAAAACACCAAAAAAATATGTTTTTCTTATTTTATAAGTATGTATATATTATTATTTATGTATTAAAACTAATTTGGGGAATTTTGGAGTTTATTTCATTTTTTTAAAACCCAAATTATATTCGGCTATGTAATTAGTCCTATATTGTGGACATTTTTGAATTAAAAATACATAAAAATTAGAAAAATTTCAAAAAAAATAATATAAAAATAAATATATAAAAATATATAAAAATATATTATATGTAATACATTTTGAGTATATATATACATCTATATATTATGTTACTTCTCTCTCTCTCTCTCCTCTTATACTTATCTTTATATATATATCTATATTATATAATTCAAAATAAGAAAAGAAAATATAAAAAATTATATAATGTAAAAACAAAATAAAAATCATAAAACCAAAAATAAAATAAAAAATATATAAAATCAAAAACCCACAAAAACAATAAATGGACATGAACAATGGATTGAATACATGATACACCACATACATTCCCTTCGCCTCCCAGTGTTCGACCTATACCTGTACTTACACCTATTCACATTTACATGTAGAGTTATAATAAATTTTAACTCCACATTTTTGGATATTCATTGCATATATTTATTGTGGGTTAATTGTTGATCGATCTGGGATCTTTTGTCGGTCGCCTCAGCGACATTGTGATTCCGCCTTGTGCGGATTACCTCAGACCGATGGAAGATCCCAGTCATCAAATGGCGTCGTCGCCGGGGAGGCAACGGATTTTGTATGATTTTGTGAGCTTATTTGTTCATTTATTCAATTGTTTTCTCATGTCCATATATTTATTTATTTGTGTGATTTTTATTTTTATTATTTGATTGACTGCTCTAACCATCTCTTCTCTTTGACTTTGATGCGAGGGACCGTCGAGCGAAGGAAGACCTCCTAGGAGGACCTATGCACCCAAGCAAGGTGGAGTTGGCTCTTCTATGCCAAGCCAACAGGAGAGAGCATCAAAGGGAGAGGAAGAGAATTTTTAAGACAGTCACTATTTTTATGCATATTATTTTATTATGTATATTCATGTGAGAGAGGGACACTTTGAATTTTGTAATAATACAGGACTCTCACAGGTACACTCCGACTCCCGAGGTCCATTGCCTGAGGGATTGTTCCCTTGGGGGCCTCGACGGTTTTGACACTTTTTCTTTTATATTTTATTTTTATTATTTTATGTGAATGAGCCCTAGCTTAGGAATTGCTTGACCGATAGAATAGGTCCAAACACTCTAAATATATTTGCATGTACCTATAGCGCATTTTGGATCTAGTTAAAATTTAAACTGTCGGTTCATTTATCTCTTAACCCCTGTGCCGTGAGCGAGCCCCATCAAGCGCTACTCCTGAACTCGAGTGTGTCGAGAAGAGGAGGGGTGAGCCAAGACCGGACTCTTAGGTTAAGGATAAGTGACCGACTTGTGGTGCTTCACGATAATAGCAGTTACTATCCTAGGGCGATTTCCTCGGCTTGCATTTGCATTTTAGCATAGGTTTCAATCATGTTATGCATCCCGCATGGAGAGAGCTGGGAAGCACTGTAAGTCTTCTTACTTAGCATGCATCATCAATTTCCGACTTGCATGGCTTTTCCGACCTTCTCCCTCTATTTTTGCCACTTAGGATGCTTAATGGAAATTGGAACCCCGATAGGCACGTGCATTGAAAATACCCAAAAAAAGTGATAACTTAAATAAAATCGGGACTGCTAATTCTATTGGACTTAAAATAAAATATGATGGATTTCCTTGTCTTGGGGAGAGCAACCCCCTCATTGTATGCGTTTTAAGTGCTCACGTACACACTAAGAAGTAGATCCCAAATCCTATCAAGCCTCCTAAGTGTTTGTACAACTTTGTGGTTCTCACCTAACTCTAAAACTGAAAAGATAAATGACCGTCACCTGACGGTCTTCACCGTGTCAAGTAGGTGAATTGAGGGTTTTGCCTTGTGTATTGATTGTGACTTGGAGTCCATTGTGCTTATTCTTTCATTATTAGAGTAGCAGGTCCCGTCCGTGTGAGTCATGCATTTTTCATCTTTGAGTCTCTCTATCTCTCTTATACATATCTCTCTTTCTCTGCATTGAGTCGCGATATTGGCGCTTGAGCTCAATCATTCTTCGCCAAGTCCTTTGTTTCCCTCTTCTCTATCGCTTTCCTCGTATTCTCCGTACCATCCGCATTCTCTGGTTCAGGAAGAGCACTCTCCTTGAACCACAATTTTGACGGTGTTCCCGCCCTGTGTGGAACACCCAATTTTGTCTGTGTCTCGATCTTCTCGCCCTCCCTCCTCGTACCCTCCGTATCACTCTTCTACCATCCACGATATTGGCACGCACGCTCAATCAGCTTCTCCACCCCATTGTGTACCCTTCTTATCCATATTCCTCGTGAACCCCGTATCATCTCTCCCTTTCACCCGGGAATGTTGTGCATATTGATGAAGCCCGCATCGAGGATTAGGTCTACAGATTATTTGTGTAAGTCGGGCCAATGATGTTGAGGCTGCTGAGAGTGATTTGGCGGACTTGTCTTTGATACATGCATACGAGTATATTAAGGATTTGTGTTGATGCATGATCATAGGTGTGCAACATTATTGACGAATTTCTTATCTCGCACACCGGATTGAGGATGTGATGTGCTTCGGTGATTTGAGGATGATATCATGATATTTTTACGGATCTATCTATTCTGCGGTTTCAGCCCGTCTTGATTTGGATTTTGGATGGACTATCTTGATATGTGGTTCAGGATGACGGTGCCCCGACCCTCATGATTTCTCATCTCTTAGATTGACCCATCCTTGATCTCCTGACGCTTTGATCCACCCCGACACTTAGTGGATTCCTGATGATATGTTGTGCCAGCTCAGCTTATTGGATTGACTTGGGGACGTTTGTGATTGACCTGATTGTTTTCTCCTCACATGATCTTATGCCCTCCGACTGATTAATGATTGATTGCTATTTCGAGGACCTGAGATTGTATGCCAGCATTCTCACGACTTTCATTGATCTAGCTTGCATTACTCCCCGAGGACTATCTACGGGAGGATGCAACAATTTCTAGGACTATGGTTTCATTCACCACTTGGTCGCCATTGTGATGGGACCCGAAACCGAGTCAGATGATATGCTTGATTGGCCTCCCTCTGTGACTGGTGCCCGATCTGTCGGCACATGAGGCTAACCGATAGATTTCTCCCCTTGACGGTCCTTGCAAGGCAGAGCTCCACTCTTCTGATTATTCCATGCCCAGTTCATAGCTCTCCGAGGGTTATCTGCGAGAGGTTATGACACTTATTGCTATGATAGTCTCTTCTGCTGGTAGATGGTCGGCCGTCTATCGAGACTATATTTCTGTGGATCCGTCTGATGGATCCGGCTCCTGTGAGCCTCTTTATCTCTCCTTGACGACCCTCGCAAGGACGAGATGTACTCTGATTATTCACTGCATAGCTCACATCTCTTCCCGAGGACTATCTGCGGGAGGATGTGACATTTTCTTTACGATCGGCTTCACTCACCTCTGGTGATGCCACCTTGTTGGGGCACGAAGACGATTCGTCTCATTTGAGTACTCGGTCTCCATTTCTGATTATGCGCCTAATCTGTTGGGCCATGAGACCGACTTGTTTAGACTCCTTTGAGTCCGCTCTCCTTGACGGTCCTCGCAAGAATGAGCTCTTTTCTGATTATTACATGCTTAGCTCGTATCTCCCCACGGGTTATCTGCGGGAGACTACGACATATTTCAGTTCTTCTGGTCTCTTCTATTGGTAGCCGATTTGTCGACCACTGAGACCAATATGTGGGTCCGTCTGATGGACCCAGCTCCTTCAAGCCCTTTTCTCTCCTTGACGACCCTTGCAAGGTAGAGACACATTCTGACTATTCCTTGCCCAGATCGCAGCACTCTCCGAGGACTATCTGCGAGAGATTGCGTCACTCTCTTTACGCTCGGTTCCCCCTGCTGACTGTGTCTCCGACCTGCGGAGCACGGAATCGAGTCGTTCGATATATGTGATTGTGGTCCCATCTTGAGTTGCCTATCTGATCTACGGATCATGGGACCCATCTAATTACACTCCTTTGAGTCTGCTCGCCTTGACGGTCCTCACAAGGTCGAGCTTCTGATATCTGCTATTTTCATGCCTAGCCGACAGCACGTTCCCCGAGGGTTGTCTGCGGGACGCTGCCACACTTTCTTGATTATCCGGTCTATTCTGCTGATAATCGATATGTCGTCTATTGAGACCTTATTTACTGGTGATCCGTCTGATGGATCATTGATGCCTTTGCGTCCGCTCACCTTGACGACCCTCGCAAGGCCGAGTCCTCTTCTGATTATTCATCAATTAGCCTGTACCGCCCCCCGAGGGTTATCTACGAGAGGGTACATCGTTTTCTTGGTACTCACTTCTGGTGTCTCCTGTCTGATGGAGCACGAAGCCGAGTCTTCTGAGCTGTGTACTTGGTCCCCTCTCTGATTGTGTATCCGATCTGCGGATCACGGCACCAAGTCTTCTGATTATGGTCTGATTCCTGGCTTATTTGAGCCTGCTCACCTTGACGACCCTCGCAGGGTTGAGCCATGTCTTGCGGCATTAGGTGTGTGTCTCCTATGATCTTCCGACCTCATGACCACCGAATGCCGAGATGTCTCCTATTCTCTATCTTCCATATCTTCTCGAGACTCTGATTCACCGGAGGAATCTGTACTGTTCTCTCTTCCTCCCGATCTTACGGTATCGGCTTTGTTTCCTTATGCTGACCCTATGTGCCGATTGTCTACTTCATGCTACCAATATCCTTACTTTCGATCCATTTTTACTCCGGTAGCCGACACCCACCTGCTTGCATATCCGGGTGTCTTTTCACCTTCTGACTGCGTCCTCGTTCTCACAGGGAGATGACGACGAGAGTACGGTTTTCACTTGTTAGATACCGTCCTGAACTTCACCAGTCTCTTCACCATTTGTATATATGTGTTGTATATTCTGTTCTCCCGCATGTTACGTGTGCCCTAGATCTATCGCCATATCTTTGTGTCTATACTTAGGACGTACTTTGTCCTAAGTATAGGGGGTACACGTCACGTTGTCTTTCGTTGTTCAGCTTTGTCACTCCTGTTGTTGCCTATACTTAGGGAGTGATGCGCATATTCTCCATGATCTTTTCGTCTATCTGTATATGTCTCTCTTTTCTTCTTTTTTTCTTTTCCTTTTCTATCTTCTGTATCTAAATAAAAGGTGTTGCCCCTTGTAGATAGTCTTCTATGCTTAGGACGTACTTTGTCCTAAGTATAGAGGGGTTCACCCCTGATTTGTTAATTCTTTGATCTGGTTATTCCCACCCATGGACCTCCCTGCCTTGTGTACAGTCTGCTATACTTAGGATTATTTGATCCTAAGTATAGGGGGGACGGACTTTTTCTTATTCATTTATCTCGTTATTCTTTCATTTATTCTTTTAGTTGTCGTAGTATAGACTTTTCTATACTCAGTACGAGTTATGTCTTCTCTTTCTTCTTTCCGATCTATGAGGACATAGCTCAAGCTAAGTATAGGGGGGTCGTATATACTATGTATATACTTCATCCATAACTCGTACTTTCATATACAATTCATTAATTAATAAGGCTTCTTATTCCTCAGATTCTTTTTGTACATATTGATTAATAAATCAGGTTAAAAATACCTTTGCAAAATGATTTGAAAAATGGTGTGAACTGTTTGGAAAACTTTTTGTGAAATATTTTCAACCTTTGTAAAAATATGTTGATTGCAAAAATTCTTTTATTTGCGTGAAATAAAAGATTTGAAAACCTATTTGCAAATGATTGTGAAAACATTTTTGTAAAAATATTGTGAAAATGTATATATAGTGTTTGCAAAATCGATTGCAAAATGGATTTCAAATGTTTGTAAATATTTGTAAAAATTATTTTGCACTATAGTTTTCAAAATGATTCTTCAAATAAATTTGAGGAATAAAAGCACCGTAATAACTAAAATAAAATAAAATAAAATACATTAAATTCTTTATCAATTGTAGATACACCTCAATAACCCGCTCTTGTTAAAACTAGTAAATTCTTTAAAATAAAGCGGCACGCCCGTGTAAATAGTTGTATATATTCTATTCTTTGAGTGCAAAAATTCGTTTACTTGTAAATTCTGTGTGTAAAAATTATTTCTCTTTGTTTTCAAAAATTGCATTATTCTTTGCATATTTGTAAAGAGCATTTGCATAGCATTCATATTCTTTGATTGAGCTTGATGATTGAACTAGTCCAATAAAGTCAAACATTGGAGCTTGGTTGGACCTTACTTAACCTAACTGCACTGGAACCTAATGGGAACTAGGTTTAAGGTACTTCAGGTCTATTCAGACTTAATTCTTTGAGAAATCAGGGCTAGGTTCAAGTCACCTCAGTGGACTAACTAGAACTTTTCGAAACACACGCATGACTCTTGTCGGCCGTGACCTAACCTGGACACTTGCACCCTTCACTTGGCTCAACTTAGTTGGAGTGGTGAGGGGGTTGGATTTGCCAGTCTGAGACGCACACGGGTGGAAACATTCGTCCTCGTCTAGGGAGGGAAGTGCACCCCAACCTGGTCCAGTTTCAATGAAGTTGAATGACAGGAGAGTGTGGGTTGCAATAAAGCTTCAAAAGAGGGATAGTCTACTGGCTCAAGAGGAAAATTTCTTGTATATATGCTGCACCATGTAGATATGTTGTACAGAAGCACTTAAAAAAATGCAAAAAGAACTCCAAAAAAGTGGTGGGTCGGATTGAAAATTTAATAACCCCACCGGAGTGTATATAGTTCAATAAAGCAAAAGCTTATGGTATCATGTTACATCTCATGAAGCTTGCAGCGGGAGACTTAGCTACACTGGTTGAGCTCCCAAAACTCTATACCTCTTAATCCCCCCTCTTCTTGAGTCGGTTGCCACTTGAACTTAGAAGGGAATACCCCGCTCCTCGACGGTAGAGGGCTGGATTGGGGAATCATTGGGTTGTCATTCTGGAGAAGCTAGTCTCCTTGTCATTTCAGTTGGGGAGAGCCACTATCACTTACACTGTACAAGTCAGCTTCATAGTCATAAGGGTTTGCGTATGATGTAGGATAGTTCTGACCTGGCTATTGCGGTAATTTGAACCAAGTTCTGTGACTCTCGAAGGCTGTTGTGTTTTAAATTTGGCTCTCTACCAGGTTCCACACACATTCTCACACCAAGGTCTAACCTGAGCTCCAAACTTTGATTTTGAACAGATAAGTTTAATAATCATGATCAATTCAATTTATTCTTTGAAGTCTTTGTTTTTGCTTTTTTCTTTTCTTCTTATTCTTTATTCTTTTTGTACTTATTGCATAAGTGTTTGCTAGGGACTAGCAAAGGCAAGTATAGGGGGTGATTAATCTCCATTTCATCACCTTTATTCTATCATTTTGGCCTTAAAAACCCCAGCAAATGCATATAAATAGCATCAATTTGTACATAATAGCATCCATTCTTTATTGTATTTCTTGTACATAAAATAAGGTTTTTAATGCCAAAATTATAGAATAAAGGGAAGAAAAGAAAAAGGAATAAAATATTGCAAATATTTTATGACCCTAACCCCGAGACCAAGTCCAGAATGGAATTGGTCGACAAGGAATAAAGTAGGGAAAGATAAGGGCCAATTATACAATAAATACCTCATTTATTCATTCATTCATTTATGCATTTTTGACACCTATTTTGTATATAATTATTTATTCATCAAATAAAGAAACTTTGTACATGAAAGTTGTATATAATAATGTAAATAAAAATACAAAATTGAGTTTGTATAAAAATAATACACAGTGTACATTTTATACAGAATAAGAAGTAAGTATCTCAACTTCACAGACCTATATCTTGCAAATAAAAACTCCAAATCACCCAAACTCACCTTTAATTGTATATAGCATTCCATAAACTATTTAATAAAATTAGTTTCATAATTTTTGGAGTCCATCTGTGGAAGATAGGTTTTTGGCCCACCTTGTACATAATACCTGATTAAAATATTCCATTTATTTAATATTCATTATTTTTATAAATTTATATTTTTAGAATTTTGTAAATAATGTATATACTACATGTACATATTGAGATTAAAAGAAAACTAAAAAGAATTTGTGAAATAAAATAAGTCTATGTATCACATAGGCAAAATACCTATGTTAAGAATGTATATAAATAAAAAGAGATTGTATTCTTTTAATTCTTTATTCATTCATATTTTCTAAATAATGTATACATTATATATAACTTATTAAAAATACAAATACAGAATAAAAATAAATAAAATTCATTAAATAAATTAAATATATAGGTAAATACCTATAAATATACCTACATATACATAAACATATTTATTTAAAAATGTAAATAAACTCATAAAAATTAAATAAAAATACCTTTATACTCACAAAAATAAATTATAAATATATATAATAAGCCAATAAAATATTAAAAGAAAATAAACAAAATAAAAATAAAATACACAAAAATACATGTAAATACGTACATGTACACTTTATTAAATTAAAACCATAATAAAACACTTCGAAAAATTCAATAAAAATTAGGAATAAATACTACATGGAAAAATACATTTTTTTATGTTTTAAGAAAATTCTAATAAAACCATTTACTATTGTAAATAAACCAATTTAGGCCAAAATTTCCTATTTTGTCTTTTAGCGGCCGACGTGGACCAATCAGGTCCCTCTGCGAGTTGTCCCCAGTCAACATGACCTCCAGCCGCCTGACTTAACGTGAACCATCTTTTCCCCGATATTCTTGCATTTTTCCCGCTCGCTACAGTCATCAATCAACAACAATCACTTCACGAGATTTACTCCCCCTTCATCCATGATCCCCGCCGATCATTTAGATCCTTTGTACGTAACTCGTATCGCCGGCTACAGCCCGGTCAATAAGGGTGCCCAGTTCGTTTATAAATAAGGAACCTCCTCCTCCTCCGCAAAATTTGGTCAGCTTTTAGCCAATCCTTTCCTCGTATTCGGTCCCGACAATGTTCCTTGTGAAAGGAGGAGCTCGCCAGTGCCTTGAATCGGTCGGAGAAGCGGAGGTTGCACCCACGGCGGCACTCCGGCAGCCGCCCTGCTCCCTAGAGTCCCTTCAGGTATAAGAGCTGCGTGTTTTTCTCTTTAGGTAGATTTTTATTCCCGCATTTTATTTCCGCATTTTATTTCGCATTTAGATTAATAGATTAGCGTAATTTAGGTTCTTCGAAGTTCGCCGGAGCTCCGCTCCGGCGACTTCTTCACAGTGCCCTAGCCGTGTTACGACCACCACTTCGCCTCCATTTCCATACCCCTTCATTTCCCTACGCCCCAGGCACCTCCGTTCAACCAAATCTTCACCAGATCTGGAGATCAGATCTCCTTCTCCGCCCCTCGCCGGAGATCGTCGCCCCGTACCCCCTTTCGCTCCTTTCGACCCAAATAAGGCCCACAGCCCCGTGTTTTTGTGCGTTGAGCTTCCTTGCAGGTGCTGGAGGCCAAAGGACCCCCGTTGGGGTCGATTTGATTTTGCTGTAGGTACCTAGGACCCGCATCCTTCATCGACCTCGCTGGACCACTCCGGTGAGCCTCCGGCTTCCCTGAGCTCTTCAGTCAACAGAGCAGGGCCCCAGGTTGCTTCTTGGAACATCAGATGCCCGAGGAGCGCCGGACGAGCGAGCAGCACCGGATCGAAGGTCGGGGAAGAGGGAGTTCTTCCCTGTTCTTCGTGCCTTCGTCTTCACCGTCCGATCGCGGTCCCAGCCCAGATCGAATCAGCACCGTCAGATGGAGCACCGCATCAATCGTAGATCTCAACCCCGAGATCTAATCCGCACCGCTCATTGGTGAAGCGTCATCGGCCCACGTGGAGGCGCCACATGTATTAGTGAACGCAGATCAGCCGTCCATCAGCGCCCACGTTGGGGTTAATTTTCACATTCAGCCCCCGCCTTTTTTGTATTTAATTTTTAATATTGTAAATTATATAGCTCGTTGTAAATAATGTGGAAATTTTGCATGTGACCCCCTGTATCTCTGCTATATTACACTTGGGTCCAGTCCACGTCACCTCACGTGTAGTCCCACGTGAGGTGGTAAAATTGCACAAGTCCCCCTGTATGTTTTGTATATTTATCTTTAGTCCATTAAATAAAATCTTAAGTGTATTATTTTTGTGAAAAATTACATCCAGGACCCTATATTTTCTGAAATTGCGTTTTGGTCCCTATGGGTGCGGATCACGTGTAGTCCCACGTGATGGTCAATTTGCAAGGGGGCCCTGGCGGGTTTTCTTAATTGATTTTAGTCCTTAAAATTGCTGAACACGTTATAATCTTCTGGTATTTTTGCATTGACGCCCCTGGAAATTATTTTATTTGCAAAAATGCCCCTGCCAGGCTGTTTGATTTTTGTGTCTTTTACCTATTTATTTTAAATACCTATGAGGCTTCTAAAAATCCAGAAAAATTAGGTTAAATGCTTCATGCCTTGTATTTCCACGCCCATATTTATTTGGCATTTTTTTTGCATTTTTCCTAATTATTAAAAATAAAAAGAAGCCATTTCTGTACTGTTTGAATTATAAAATACAAAAAATTAGAAAATGTTTTTGAAAAATTTCAAAAAAAGTATATATGGTATAGTTATATCTAGATTGAGTCCAGAAAATGAAAAACCCTAAAAAAATAGAAAAAGATAATATAAAAATTTCAAGAAGCTCCAAAATCCTAAAAAATATAAAAACCCCTTAAAACACCAAAAAAAATATGTTTTTCTTATTTTATAAGTATGTATATATTATTATTTATGTATTAAAACTAATTTGGGGAATTTTGGAGTTTATTTCATTTTTTTTAAAACCCAAATTATAGTCGGCTATGTAATTAGTCCTATATTGTGGACATTTTTGAATTAAAAATACATAAAAATTAGAAAAATTTCAAAAAAAATAATAATAAAAAATAAATATATAAAAATATAAAAAATATATATTATATGTAATACATTTTGAGTATATATATACATCTATATAATATGTTACTTCTCTCTCTCTCTCCTCTTATACTTATCTTTATATATATATATATATATATTATATAATTCAAAATAAGAAAAGAAAATATAAAAAAATATATAATGTAAAAACAAAATAAAAATCATAAAACCAAAAATAAAATAAAAAATATATAAAATCAAAAACCCACAAAAACAATAAATGGACATGAACAATGGATTGAATACATGATACACCACATACATTCCCTTTGCCTCCCAGTGTTCGACCTCTACCTGTACTTACACCTATACACATTTACATGTAGAGTTATAATAAATTTTAACTCCACATTTTTGGATATTCATTGCATATATTTATTGTGGGTTAATTGTTGATCGATCTAGGATCTTTTGTCGGTTGCCTCAGCGACATTGTGATTCCTCCTTGTGCGGATTACCTTAGACCAATGGAAGATCCCAGTCATCAATATACTTGTATATAATAATAATAATATAATGTAAATACCTAATTTATTTTTTAAAAAAAATAAATAAAAATCATAAAAAATACTGTTAAAATAAAGAAACATTTTTTTCGTTGAAAATATTTTCAAATAAAATCATTTTCTATTTTAAAATGATTTTACAAATAATTAATAAATAGAATTATATGATTGGTCCACTGGGGATGTTGACCCCCGGTCAACTCCCCCCTAGGACCACTTGCTTCGCGGACCTGCGCCCCGACCCGACTTCTCAAATTTTTCGCGCATTTATCCGACCGCCATTCGCTCAAACCCCGGGCTCCATTTGATGCTCATCGATCCGAGATTCACACTCGGGCATCATCCTAGGGATCCGTGCATCAGCATGCCCTGCCCGACTCCTTATTTGTCGGACCCCCATCAGTATTTAGTCTCACCTCCTCTCGCCATTTCACGCACCTTCGGCCACCACCTTCGTTCCCTGTGACCTCCACTATCTTCCTCGAGTGACAGCGAGTGAGGAGAGTGTTTAAGAGAGCGTTTGGGGGTGCGTAGCCCAGGTCCGACAACCCTTGTCATCGTGCTCCGCCGCCGGCATAGCTCGAGCCTCTGGAGGCGACGCTCCATCTTGGTGACGATCACCGGAGAACCAGCGTCTCCTCCCTGATGAATCTACGTTTCATCATCTTTATTCTATCATTTTGGCCTTAAAAACCCTAGTAAATGCGTGTAAATAGCGTTAATTCACGCATTTTATCATTCATGCATCATGGTATAAATAGTGTATAAAATGCGGTTCTTAAAGCTAAAATTATATAATGAAGAAAAGAAAAGAAAAAGAATAAAATATTATAAATATTTTATGACCCGAAACCCCGAGACCTAGGCATCTCGATGACCAGGTCGACAAGGAATGAAGTAGGGGGAGATAAGGGCCAAAATATAATAAAAATACTTTTTATTTTATTCATTCTTTATTCATTTTGGGACCTATTTTTGGTTCCACTTTTTACATTTAAAATAAAGAAACTTTGAACATGAAAGTTGTAGATAATTAAATATAGAAAAATACAAAATTGATTTCACACAAAAATAATGTACAGATAAAAAGTTATGATCTGAATAAGATTCCACAATTCCAACTTCCCAGACCTGTATCTTGCAAATAAAAACTCCAAATGCATCAAACTCACTTTAATTGTATATAATATAAAATAAGCTATTTAATGGCGGTGGTTTCGTATTTGGCGGAGCTACGGTTTGAAAGTTGAGTTTTGGACCCCTGTTGTATACTTGTACAGATTAAAATATTCATTTTATTATTTATTCATTATTTTTATAATTTTATTATTTTGTAAATATTATTGATAATAATTGTGTGTATTAAAATCAAAATAAAAACACAAAAGAAACATAAAATAAAATACCTGTATAGAATATACATAGGTATAATACATGTGTGTATACCTACAGAATTAATACTTTTATTTTATTAAGTGTATAAAATACCTCAGAAAAATCAAATAAAAATACTTTTAAGTGTATAAAAATATTTTATAAAATAATAAACAATATAAATAAAATCCAATGTACAAAATAAAAATAAAATATTAAAATACATAGAAAAATATACCTATAAAGGATATAAATGGTAACTTGTAATTTTATACCTCTAAAAAATAATTAAAAATCACCATAAATTATTTTTTTAAAATAATAAACTTTTTTTATTTAAAAATCAAAAATTAAATAATTCGTTTTCTATTTTTTATTGAGTTTACAAATGTTTTTCCTGCGGATTTTCCTGGTTGGTCCACGTGGACCAACCAAGTGGCTGGAAAAGTTGACCCGCTGGTCAACTCCCTGGCCTTTGTTCCTGCAGCATGTCAGAACATCCCGTGACCCTCTTTTCTCGATTTTTTCGCCATCAAACCGTTGCTCGAGGAAGGAGGGTAGCTTCATGAGATTTGTTCACTGTTCAACCAGGATCCACGCCGACCTATTAGATCTCCCAAGATCCTCCTCGTTCGCCCGAACGCCTCGATCTTTGAGCCACCTCGACCATTCTTCAAAAATACCCGTCACCTCCCTTGAGTCCTTTGAAACCATTTTTGACCCGTTGGAATTCTCCTCGACCTTGCTCCAGACGGTTGGTGGTGACAGCCCAACCTCTAGCTGCTTGGGGAGGCCTCTGACGAGACGAAGGCGCCGTTCAACCATCTCCGACGGCAAGCCGCCGTGAGGTCCCCATCTAAGGTGTAATAGCCCTCAAGGTCCCTTTTTTACTTATTTTTCTTGCAATTTTTGTTGTTTCACACATACTGAGGTTCACTTCCCGCATCTTATACGTGTTTTGCCCGATCATTCGTTCACGCCACCACCTCACCGGAGTTTGCTCCGGCGAGCTCCATCTTCGCCAATCCCACGCCGTTCTACCACTAGGTGGGTCGTGGAATCTTTCCCACGACCTCCTTAACTTGTCTTGTAGGTCTTGAAGCTTCACGCACAGGACTGGAGTGATTCTGGGCGCCCGCCGGACTTCCTGGAGCTTCCCAAGCTCGCTTCCCTTCGCAGGCACACTCCGACCACCTTTGAGACCATCCGCCCTCTCCAGTCGTTCGAGGGAATCGCCAGCTTGCTTCCGAGCTTCCCAGCAGCGAAGGAAGGTGATGGAGGACGTCGTGCATGGCGATTGAAACTCGCCGGGCACGTGTTCTTCGTTCGTTCTTCCTGAGCCTCTCCAAGCCGTTGGATCGCCCTTGTACATCTGGACGTGCAGGCACCGTCGGATTAGCCCCTCGCGACAACTGTAGGATCATTTTGGGGCGTCTAATTTAAGCCGTCAGCGTGAAAGGGTATCGCACGTTAAGGGCACGCCATGTGGCAAAAGTGGATATATCAGCACCGTCGGATCGCGCCAAGCGTGGGCATTTTGCAAGATAAGCCCCGACAGTTTTTGTATTTATTAATTAACATTAAAACATTCATCTACCCTTTTCAAACTTTTGTGGAATTTGCATGTAGCCCCCCAGATCTTTGCGTTATTATCTTCGGATCCCTGCCAGGTCACGTGCCGTGCACACGTGACGTGGCAATTTTACAGGTGACCCATGGAGCTTTTGCATATTTAACTTTAGTCTATAAACATTTTATTGCAGTTATATTTTTAAGGAAATCTTGTAACCAGACCCTTGAGCTTTTGGAAAATTGCGTACAGGTCCCTCCCAGACGCGCGTGCTTACGCACGTGGTCTGGGATTTTTGTACCTATACCCTTACGGGTTTTGTGATTGCTCTTTAGTCATTGAAAGTTTAATTGAAGTATATATTTTTGTGAGAATATTGCATTTTGGTCCTCGGACTTCTTGCATATTACATAAATGCCCTTGCTAGTAGTGTAGTTTCTTTATGTTTATAGCATTTATTTCACGCATCTATAAAATACAAAAAAATCCCCAAAAATCACGTTAAGCTCCTGTTGCATTGTAGTATCCAGCATATTTTTATTTTTCATATTTATTGCATTTTAATATTTATAAAAATTAAAAAAAGCATTTTGTGCACTATTTGTATTAGAAAATACATAAAAATTAGAAAATCACCTCAGAAAATTCCCAAAACAATGTACTTTGCCTATTTTAGTTTCTTTTAACTTCTATCCAAAAATCACTAAAAAATACACAAGAAAACTCCTAAAAATTGTAAAACCCCTAAAATCTTTCTAAAAATCATAAAAATTCCATAAAAATCTTAAAAATACACTTTCAGTTTCTGAATATTATTTATTTTATTATCTTTGATTTAAAATTAATTTGAGGAATTTTGGGCATTGTTTGCTATTTTTCATCCTCATTTTAATTTCGACCAGCAACTTTATTAACTGTTTACTAGTATTTTTATCTATAAAATACCAAAAAATTAGGAAAAATCTAGAAAATCACAAAAACATCAGAAAAATATAAAAAGACTAAAAATATTTTATTTTCTGAATTTTTCCTTATTTTTATATATTTTATAAATCCATTAACTATATTTTTCTTACTTTGTATATAAACTCTATTATTGAAAAAGAAAATAAAAAAATATAAAATACAAAAAGAAAATATAAAATCAGTAAATTAAAAAAAATACAAAATATATATATATATAAACAAAAATTAACGAAAATAATATAAAATTAAAACCCACTAAAAATAGCATAGATAGACAAATACATCACATTCACATTTTGAGCATTTATTTGTCACGTTCTACCTGTCTGCTCCCTGTGTTAGACCTCTACACATACTTGCACCTATACACATCTTTGTTGTAGAGTTATAATAAATTGTAACTCCACATTCACCTTCATTTCTTTATTTGATTGTCGTGGGTTGATTGTTGATTGATTGAGGTTTCGTGAGCGGTCGCCTCAGCGACATTGTGGTCCTGCCCTGTCTAGACTACTTTAGACCCTCGCAAATCTCGATTATCACTCCCCAGTCGACCACGACCATCAGGTGACTCCTTCAGCTTATAGCCAGTAGTGTAGTTTCGATTTTCATTTTCCAGCTCTGCCAGTTCTGCCCTAGTGGTCGGAGCTCCGCCAGACCACCTTATCTGCATCGACCGATCCCCCGACTCATCGCCACCTTCCCTACGTGACCTGATCACCTCGAGCTGGGCCATCCAACCCAGATCGAGTTGGGTTCCATTTCCCACGTTCGTCGAAACCCCCCTTTGACCATACACCCCGCTTCTCTTCTTCTTTTTGCCAATAACCCCCGCCGGAGCATCCCTCTGAGTAGGACTTTGTTTTGTAGGGAAATAATCGCAGGTACCCCCCTTGGATGCTCTTTCCATCCTTCACTGGAGCTCCTCCAGGTCGCTACTCCCTCACCGAAGAAGCCGACCGTTGGGGCCTTCATCGGAGGCCGCCACCCGACGCGTAATGCCCTCGTGAGGAAGACCCACCTCGTCGATCTTCCATCGGCCATTCAGATCGTCTCTGGATCGCCGGAGAAGCTCGCCCAGGAGGAGTTCTTCCTCATCTTCTCGTAGCCGTCGGATCGACCCTCTACGCCAGGTCTAATCACAGCCGCACATCGCCTGCTCCTGTCAGGTCGTTAGATCCACGATCTAACGGCCACGTGCATCCCACGTTTGCCTCTGCACCAGCACCGTCCGATCCTCTAGAGGGATTCATCAGGACCGTTAGCCAGCAGCCAGCCACAACTTGACACCTGGCGCTCACGTGCACCCCTCACGCGCCTCGGTTTGGTAATTGCACCCATACCCCTGCAGTTTTTAGTTAGTATTTATTTAGTATATTAAATAAATGTGCACTCTTGGGTTATTTGCATGTTTGGACCTCTAGTTTAGATTATTTGTTATTTAGTCCTTGCTTGTGTGAGACACGTGCTTCGACACGTGATATTTGGACATTTTGCGACTTTGATCCAATAGTTCTAAGGTGTTACAGTTTGCTTGTTTATTAAGTAGTGTTACATTTTGGTCCCTGTGAGTGTGAATCACATGTTGGGCACGTGATATCTTGGATATTTACATGATTTGGGCTTAAGTTTGCGGGGTGTTCTGGATTGGATATTAAGTTTTAAAAATTACATTTATACCCATGTGAGTGATGTATTTAAACATGTACGAATTTGATGTGATTTTTGCGCTATTACCCTTGTAATTTGCGTACGTGTTACCTGCATAACCCTGGAACTTAGTTTTTTATTGCAAAGAGGTCCCTATGTGTTGTAGCCCTTGTTTGTATTAAATAAAATATCAAACAAACTCCAAATCAAGTGAAATTTGGATACGTGGCTTCTGCCACTATGTAAAAATTTTACTAATTTTTTGGAACATTTTTTTGCTTCTTACTATTTTTAAAAATTCAAAAACAGACATTTTTGCTATTGTTTGGAAAAGAAAATCAACTAAAAATATAAAAACTTTTCTAAAAATTCTAAAAAAATTTAGAAATAGTTGTTTTATTGTCTTTGAATTTCAATCCAATTTTGTCATTTGGATTTATAAAACCCCTAAAAATCACAAAATTTTATAAAAATTCTTAAAAATTGCAATTCCATTTTCTGTAGCTTAGTTTTTATATATATTTTTCATAAAAATTGCCATCAGATTTTTATAGGCTAATTAGTTATTTTTAATTTGCTTATCAAATCTGACTGTACATTTTGCCATTGTTTTCCCTTTTCTCGATTTTTAAGAAATCAACTAAAATTATAAAATTCCCATAAAATCCCAAAAAAACACTTAAAAACATAAAAAAAACACAAAAATAATTTTATTTGAATTTTCTGAGCATTTTTAGAATGTTTAATAAATTGTTGAATTTGCTCTTTTATCCACTTCTTATATTTTCTTATATAATTAAAAACACAAAAAAATAAAAATACCTAAAATCCATCAAAAATATTTTCTCTCTTTATTTTATCTCTCGACTACTTCGTAGGCTCTTTTGAGCGAATCCGTGCTCCAGGAGTTCGACCCTGGTCGCTATACCATGTTAAATAAATAACGAAGACCGCTATTCGTGCTTATTGATTGATTTTCTGATTGGTGGTCTCTTTTTCTTGATTGAGTCCGATCTGCGAGATCCGGGTCGGAACGACCCTTGATTGATTTTATCCCTTGCTCGGGTCTCGTGGGATTTTTGGGCTCATCAGTGGCACCAATCCATGTTGTCCCGAAAAAGTCGAGAATCCAGACGACCACCAATGAGGATGGAGAAGAAATCGTGACACGAGTACCCACGTCGTGGCACATCTGTGTGGATTACAGATGCCTGAATGTTCCACGAAGAAGGATTATTTCTCCCTACCATTCATTGATCAATTCTTAGAGAGATTAGCAGGGAAAGAATTCTTCTATTTCTTAGATGGGTTCTCGAGCTACAATCAAGTAGCAATTGATCCTGAGGACTAGGAGAAAACCATGTTCACATGCCCCTTTGGTACCTATGCTTTTAGGCACATGCCATTTGGGTTATGCAATACACCGGGTACATTTCAAAGGTACATGATTGTTGTATTCGCCAAAATGGTCAGCGAATTCCTGGAAGTCTTCATTGGTGACTGCTCGGTCTACGAAGATTCCTTCGATTCTTGTCTTAGGAATATGGACCGAGTCCTCAAGCGGTGTTACGAGGTTAATCTGGTTCTCTCCTGGGAGAAAAGTCACTTTATGGTGATGGAGGGCGTTATGTTGGGGCATGTCATCTCCAAGAGAGGAATGGAGGTTGACCCTGCCAAGTTGGACGTGATCAGACGACTCCAGCCACAAACCAACGTGAAACAGTTGCGGTCATTCCTCGGGCACGTTGGATTTTATCGGAGATATATCATGGATTTTTCAAAGATTACCTGACCGCTAACTGAGCTTTTAGGCAAGGATATGGAGTTCATTGTCGATCACAAATGTCTTGAAGCTTTTAAGCAATTACAAAGGATGATCATGGATGCCCCTATCCTACAAGCCCCAGATTGGTCTCTGCCTTTTGAGATCATGACGGACGCCTCATATTTTGCTATTGGGATTGTGTTAGGATAGAGGGGGGATAACGTCCCGTTCACCATACACTACGCAATCAAAGTGCTTGATACTACTCAGCGTAACTATAAAGTTATGGAAAAGGATATGCTTGCAGTAGTGTTCACCTTGGATAAGTTCAGGTCTCACTTAATTAGATCTAAGGTGATTGTATTCACTGTCCATACAACACTATGATATTTAATGGAAAAGAAGGACGTGAAGGCGCGTCTTCTTATGTGGATTCTACTCATCCAAGAATTTGATTCGTGATAAACCTGAAAAGAAGAACGTAGTAGTTGATCACCTCTCCCATCTCGAGGATCTTAATACTTCTAATTATACGTAGATTTGAGACTCCTTCCCTGATGACTCGATTTTTTTTGTCGACTCACTCTCGTGGTACACTAATATCGTGAACTATCTTGTCTCCAAGAAAGTTCCCAAAGATTGGCCCAAGAGCCACATAGATCGATTGAAGTCGGATTCAAGACATTACCATTGGGACGATCCGATCCTTTTCATTGAAGGACCAGATTGTGTCTGGAGACGTTGTATTCCTCAGGAGGAATATTAGAGTGTCCTTACTTTATGCCACAATCTAGAGGCAGGAGGACACCACTCCAGGAAGAGGACCGCATGGAAGATACTTCAGTGTGGCTTATACTGGCCGACTCTGTTTCACGATGCGCTCACCTTTGCGGAGTCGTGCCCAGTACGCCAACGAATGGGAGGAAACCGTCGGTTCCAAGGATGAGATGCCGATGCAACCTGTCATCATTTGTGATGTCTTTGATGCCTGGGGCATCGACTTCATGGGCCCATTCTCTATTAGCCATAGATTTGAATACATCCTCCTTGCGGTAAATTATATGTCAAGGTGGGTGGAGTCTGTTGCAGACAGCAGGACTGTCTGTAAATTTATTAAAGATCACATCATCTCTAGGTTCGAGATCCCCAAAATGTTGATATCATATGGGGGTAGCCACTTCGTGAATAGAGATGTAAATACTCTCTTGAAGGATTACGTCATCGAACACCATGTTGCTAGTCCTTACCACCCACAGACCAATGGCATGGCTGAGATGTCGAATAGTGAGGTGAAAACCATATTGCAGAAGCTTGTTCTCCTAGACAGGAAGGACTGGTCTCAGATCTTGGATCAAGTCCCATGGGCTTATAGGACAGCTTACAAGACACCGTTAGGAACCTCCCCATTCAGGATAGTATTTGGGAAGCCGTGCCATTTGCTAGCAGAACTAGTGCACAAATCAGAATAGGCCATCAAGAAGGTCAACTGGAACACACACCTAGGGTAGAAACAGAGAGAGATGGATCTGAATGAGCTTGTGAAAATCAGAAACCAAGCATACGACAACAGTTTGGTATACAAGGACAAAGTAAAGCGTTGGCATAACAGATATTTCAGACGAAAGACCTTTGTTCCTGGACAAAAGGTATGGTTGTTTAATGCAAGGGTGAAGGTTTTATAAGGCAAGCTGAAATCCCAAGTGGACAGGTCCATTCATCATCCATGTTGTGCATGATAGTGGATGTGTTGAGATCTCAGAACTCATAGATGAAGCACAAACATTCATAGTCAATGGACAACTGCTGAAGCACTTCGTCGAACACAATGAACAGTTAGTCCATGTTGAGGAGATTATATTCATGCGCAAGACAGACTCAGCAGATACATATAGAGCCATGCATGAGACCTTGCAGCAGTGAGCTCTCGCCATCAACAACATCTAGAAAGATTCAGACCACGATCCTTATATATACCCACCATTCCTGTACATTCTTTCCCTCCCTCCCACGACTGTAATCACTCCGCCCGGCTTCATATATTTCCATCTGCAACTATACTTAGGATGACCATATCCTAATTATGGGGGAAGAGGCACTTGAGTCCATTCACTATTCACTGTACATCCTCCAAGATCTCATCAGTCCTCATACTCACTCCTGTCCTATGCTTAGGTTGACCTGAGCCTAAGTATGGGGGGACCGATGCCCATCATGTATATACTCATCCAATTCCCCTCTTGACCTCGCCTGCCCCGTTTTTGATATTCTTCTACACTTAGGCTGCCAGAGCCTAAGTATAGGGGGGCGGAGTGATACTATACTTTTTGTAATTTTACCTCTCCTACGCTTAGCACGAGCTATGTCTTTTTCCTTGCTTTTCGTGCTCTGAGGACATATCACACGCTAAGTATAGGGGGCGTGTGTGTCTATATATATATATATATATATATATTACATATATACTTTACTCATAGCTTATACTTTCGTGTATTTTT
Source organism: Ottelia alismoides (assembly GCA_037367405.1). NCBI lineage: Eukaryota > Viridiplantae > Streptophyta > Magnoliopsida > Alismatales > Hydrocharitaceae > Ottelia > Ottelia alismoides. The sequence continues at coordinate 497,112 of JAZKJV010003653.1, forward strand.
ATATATATACTATACAATAATTATGGGTGGGTAAAATTAAAAAAATGGCAAAATCAAAATCAAAGGCTTCTTATTTAAATGCACATCATCTCTGCATTTAAAAAGAAAGAAAAAAAGTCTCGCATTTCATTCATAACATGTCATCTACATCTACATATCTAGCATATGCAAAGTGAAAAGATAGTGGGTTCTGAATCAAGTTCTGAGTAGATATTGAGGAAGGACTTGATTTGACCTTAATACACCTAATTTCAGAGGAACCTTATAGGAACTGAAGTTAATATTTCTCAGGTCAAGTGACTAAATTCTTTGAGTTTGCAAGTCTATGTTCACATGTCATCTTGATTAGTCTAAATAGAATATCTCGTACACACACATAATTCTTTTAGACAGTGACCTAACTTTCAAGTACAATGCACATAGCTCTTCATTGATGAGGTGGTGAGGAGATAGAATGCTTTATCTTGGAGTAGCACATGGGTGGAAACATCCATCCTCCTCTACGGAGGGTAGTGCATCTCAACCTAGTCTGGTCGTGTTGACATCTAAGGACAGGATGTTGTGGGTTGCAATAATGCTTTAAAAGAGGGATAGTCCACTAGCTCAAGAGGAAAAACTCCTGATATACATTTTGCACCTTGTATATAGTTCGAAAAAAATGCAAAAACTCCAAAAAAATAAGACATGCCCGAGTAAAAATAAATTACTTGGCGGTGTATGTATATTAGCAAGAAGTCTGCAGCTGGATGACTTGGCTACACTGGTCAGGCATCCTGGGATAGGTAGCTACACAATCTACCGTCCATTCTTTTCTCCACCCCCTCCTCTTGAGTTGGTCGCACTTGAACTTAGAAGGGAATACCCCGCTCCTCGAGGAAAGAGTTACTGGACCAGGGAATTAGGGTTACCTTGTTAGATGAGGCTCCTTCTTAGCCATTTCTGATGTGAAGAGCTATTTTACACTTACACAGTACAAGCAAGATTCATTGTCATCAAAAATTTGCGTTTGAGGATTTATTCTGACCTGACTATTAAGGCATCTTGAATAGAAGACTTATGGAACTTGAAGTATGTTAGGTCTTAAGTTCAGATCCCAATAAGGTTCTTCCACACAATTAATCCCAAAGGTCGAGTCAAGCTCCATTTTCAACTTTTATTCATGACCTTAGTATGGAACCCAGAATCATTTCACTCTTGCATTTCATTTTAGTTGCTCAGGGATGATAAAGGTTTGATGAATCTGTGATTCATCACTCTTGAAGTTGAAAATAGAGCCTTGTTCCCGAGTAATTAGGAGCATATTTCCACAAAAATTGCATAATTAGCATTCATGCATGCATTGATCACATTTGCATTTTAACATTCGCATCCGCATTAAATAAGATGCCAAATCACCGATAAAAAAATCATTCATCTTCAGATATTTTATACTAACTCCAAATTCTATAAACTCACTTTATACTGTATATATGACTAACAAATAATACAAGAAAAATACCAAAAAATTGCTAACTTGACTAATTGCCCAATGAAACCCCAAACCAAGTTGGAGATCATGGACCTTAGAATGTACATATCTCTCTCATACAGCCTACGATCTAGGTCTACTCACTTTTAAATTAATACACATTCAGAGACCTTCAAAATGAGACCAACTTCATTTAAATCGGAGCTCGTAAGCAAAACATAGGTTTTGGGAACCCATTGTATATTGTATGTATGTATATTTGTACCCTTGTATTTTAGTACTTTATTTGACCTCATTTCCATTTTTGGCCAACATAAAACATGTAGATCTTGTCAAGATCTACAATTTTCATGTTTTGAGTTTTTCCAAACTCGACCATCTTCTCCCTCTTATTTCACATTCTTTCTCATCCAACCAGTTTGGGCCACGTGGCGCCCTCTGGTTGCACCACGCGACCCACACCGTTGCCCGTAGCGCGCTCTCCTCCCTCTACTATCCGATGGATTTTCTTATCTTTTGATCACCTCCATCCAAGCCTGCTTTGATCTCCACCATCAGATCAAAGCCTGGACTCCATCACAACCCTTCGTCAACGCCTCACCCTCCGCCCTCCACGTGGCACCATCTCCACCTCTCGATCCATCCCCATCGGCTTCATCCCATCCGCCCCTCTCCACTGGATCATCAACCACTCGATCATCCTTCAAAATCACATCATCGTCGTCCAATGCCCCCTGCCTGAGCGCAAGACACGTGGTGTCATCAACGCCACCCGATCTCCTCCATGCGCTTCAGATCCTAATCGTTCCTCCATGCGCTACCATCAGCCATTCGATCATGCTCTCAATACTATCTCATCCGTCCGCCATCACTGAGCTCTCAGCATGCCACGTAGTGCTTCCTATGCCCTTTTATGGCGTTGCTCCGATCTGATCTGGACCGTCTCCTCGTACCTACCTCCTGGTCGTTGGATCATTAGATCCAACAACTGAGGCGTCGTCTCTTATCTCCCGAAGGAGCCTTGCCCACGTTGCCCACCTCGTGATGACTCCATCCCATTTCCATTTCTGGCTCCACTCCAACCACCTACTCTGCTCCCTGTCACCTCCACAATGTCGCCCATACCTCCCTCATCCTCGCCAGCCTCCACGATCTCCACAACGCCCTTCCTTGTCGCTCCACACACTCAACGAAACCACGCTTCTCATCACCTACACATCCACCTTCTCTCTAAATCCAGCTCCTCCGGCCTCCTTTCACTCCATCTGCCCTAGCAAGAGGTTCCCTAGAGCTCCTATCTACCCGACAGTGACAATGATCGAGTGTGAAGGCGAGCGACGACAGTGGTATACCTCCGGCGAGATCCGCGATGCTTCTTCACCTTGTAGAAGCTCCTCCAATGAGCTGCTCGAGCTCGGGTAGCTACCGACCCTCGAGCGATGACCAGAGTCTCCACCGTGAGCCTCCGATCCCGGGTAGAAATCCTCCATCCTCCTCCGATAGCCCTTCTTCTTTCCTCACAAATTTCTCTTATTTTATCCCGCCTCTCTGATCATCTTCATGCCTCTTCAACCATTCACCGAGCTCCGCCTTGGAGCTCTCACCTTCGCGCCCCCATTAGATTGCATCCACAACGCTTGGCACCATCTCAGCTCACAGCTCTGTTGGTCACGGCAGAGAAGCTCAACGTTCGATCGCCACTTCATGCTTCAGGCCTCACCGCACTCGCACGAATCTCACGAGCATGTTGCATTCGATTTCTTGCACAAGCTAACCCACCAGGACCCTTCTCTTTAATGGCCAGACTTCACGCTGGAGCTGCTTCGAGCTTTGCCTCCACCATTCTCTGATTGACTCCAGCAACCTCTAGAGCCTTCGGAGGACTCCTGATGCTTCCATAATTAACCTGAGTCATCCAGGAGTTGACTCCATGAGTACAGGCAAAGGCAGCAGATCTAGAGTACCATCGTCGGAGCCCCGCCAAGTTTGTCGCAGGAGGCGGCTGATGATCGAGAAATATCAACTCACTATCTGGCCAAGGTAAAAATATTTGGTGTCGTTGCGACCTGAATAGAGAGACTCAGTCAATCAAGAAAATAAGAGACCACCAAATAAAAGTAATCAGAAATGAAATCCGAATAGCGGTCTTCGCTATTTATTTAACCTGGTATAGCGACTAGGGTCGAACTCAAGGAGCACGGATTGGCTCAAAAGAGCCTATGAAGTAGTCAAAGAGATAAAAAAGATAAAATATATTTTTTGTGGTTTTTAGATATTTTTGATTTTTTTTTGTATTTTTAATTATAAAGGAATTGTAAAAAGAGAGTAAAAAGCACACAATCAACAATTTTTTAAACATTAAAAACAAGCCAAAAAATTCAAATAAAATTATTTTTATGTTCTTTTATCCTTTAAAGTGTTATTGGTATTTTTTAAGAATTTTGTGATTTTTATTAGATTTTATAAAAATAGAAAAAGGCAATAACAGTGAAGTAATGTGTAGTCCGATTTGAAAGGCTAATTAAAAATGGATAATTAGCCTAAAATAGTCTAAAATCATTTTTTATGAAAAGTATCAATAAAAACCATACTACAGAAACCAAAAATTCATTTTTATGATTTTTATATAAATTTTAACAATTTTTATAAGGTTTTTGGAGTTTTGTATTTTTTTGGGTTTTATAAATCCAAATAATACAAAAATAGGACAAAAGCTCAAAAACGACAAAACAAACAAGTCCTAATTTTTTTTAATTTTTAGATTAATTTTTATATTTTTAGTTGATTTTCTATTTCAAACAGTAGCAAAAATGAAGGTTTTTTATTTTTAAAAATAACAAAGAGCAACACAATTGTCCCAAAAAAATTGTGAAATTTTTAAACAGTGGCAGGAGCCACATATCCAAATTTCACACGATTTGGATTTTATTTGATATTTTATTCAACCAATCTAAGAGTTATAGCACACAGGGACCTAAGTGCAAAGAAACAAAGTTTCAGGGCTAAATAAAAACATGCACAGAGACTATAAGGGCATCACTGTAAAATGTACGTTAATTCAGCACATTTCTAAACAACCACGCACAGGGGCATTTCTGTAATATTCAAAATATAAATTTCATTTCATAACAAGCAGAAAACCCATGCCCTAAGATTGCAAATAACCCAAACCTCACGTGACGAAGCATGTGAGTCCACACAAGAAGGGACTAAAGTGCAATATCTGAAAACTGCAGGACCTACTACGCAATTTGTCCAAGTGTACTAATTTATTTAATAAACTAAATAGAAGAAAATACCGGGGTTTGGGCACAAATTACCCGACCACATCGCATGCGGAGCACGTGAGGGTGACGTGTCTAGCAGTGAATGGCTGGCGTGTGCACGGTCCTGATGATGCCTCCTGGAAGATCCAACAGTCCTGGCGCGAGGGGGAATGTGGGGCGCACGTGTCCGTCAGATCATGGATCTAACGACCTGACAGGAGCAGAGCACGGACGACTGAGATGAGAACTGGCGGAGAGGGTTGATCCGACGGTGGACTAGACTGGAAGAACTCCTCTTGGGCGAGTTTCTCCGGTGATCTGGAGGCAATCCAAACGGTCGATGGATTATCGGAGAGGGGGGTTCAACTCTCAATGACGATCCACGTCGGTTGGTGGCGTCCGATGGATCTACCAACGGCCAGATCCTCCAGCTTGGGAGGATGGACCTTGTCTGCTCTGACGAAGGGTGGAAGACGCGGCTAAGGGGGGTCTCCTGCGCTTATTCATCTGCAAGAAGAAGCTCGTGCTCGGAGGGACTCTTCGGCATGGGTTATTCACGAAATGATAACGAGAAGCGGCGTGGATGGGTGAAGGGGGGTCTTGGCGGAGGTGGTGGGTGGAATCGACTCGTGGTCATCAGATCGTGAAAGAAGGGTGACTATGGGTCGATGAGTCGATTGGTACGGATGGGATGACGTGATGAGGCTCCGGCCACTGAGGCGAAGCTGGCAGAGCTAAGCGGGAAAAAAATCAGATGTAAATGATGAAATGGAACCTAAGGGATCACTACAGGCGGGTGGGTCTAAGGGGACGGTCAAAGACCGTCCTCTTTGTCTGCATAACCATCCCCTTTGCTCAAAGGGGACGGTTGTTAAACCGTCCCTTCAGCCACCGTCTGATTTGACTAAACGGGACGTTTCTGACAACCGTCCCATTTAATTAACCATTGGGGACGGTTGGAACCGTCCCTTACACGATTACTATCAGGGACGGGTGCAACCGTCCCTACCACGTATTGAATTAGCGACGATTAACAACCGTCCCCAATGGTCAACAACATTTTGAGACGGCCACAGAGAACTTTTGGGGACGGTCATCACCATCGCATAAGGTTGTATGTAGGGACGGTTGTAACCGTCCCTTCTACTCTGCATGTCTTTTGCGACGCCAACAGAAGCCTGGAAGACTCTGTAGCGAGGACTATTAGGGACGGTTGTAACCGTCCCCTCTTCTATAGCGACGCCAATAGAAGGGTATACGGGACGGTTTCAACCGTCCCATATGCACTTCGTTAGCGACGCCCCGTAATGGGGATGGTTATAACCGTCCCCAAAAGTCTCTGTGAACTGTACTGGCTGGGGGGGACATTTCTGTAGCTCTATAGGGGACGGTTACAACCATCCCCAATACACCGTGACAGGAAAAAAATTATATATTCTTGGTTTGTTCCATACATTCTCTGCAAAATAACTAACCACAACATTCAACATTCAAACATTATGAATACAACACAACATCCATGCTACCTACTCAACATTCAACATTCAACACAACATGAATATCAACATAACATGAATAAACTCAACATTCAACACAACATTCAAATGGTAAGAAGTCTACACAACATTCAAACGTTATAAATAAACTCAACATTCAACAACACAACATTAAGAATCAAACAACAGAACATGAATATCAACATAAACTCAACATTAAGAAACGGTAAGAAGTCTACATAATGTTAGGCATTAATAAAAAACATTACAATTAAACTAAGATGTACTGCATCCATGCTACCTACTCAGATGTGCCACTCTCGTCACTCTCATCGGTCTCCTCCTCACTCTCCTCCTCGTCGCCGAGATGTGCAGGTTGTACAGGGGGCGTGGCTTGGCTTTGAAAACGGCTTATTAAGGACATGACATTTGCCATGTCCATACGCATCTGGGCCATCTCTGCATCTTGTGCAGTCATCTTTGCCTTTACTTCGCGCAGCTCCCTCTCCATCTCTCTTTCTCTCTGGCTTCCTTGCGAGGAAGACTGCGACCCACCTGTACCACCCATTCCGTACCATGTACGGATCGTTTTGCCCCGTCCTCCGCAATGGATGCGTCCACTGTGTTCTGGACCAGTGGCTTGACGGAAGGCATCATCGGTCGTCAACAGGGGGATTGCTCGTCCCCGTGCTATCCAGCGAGGAGGTGGTAGAGAGCCTAATCATTTCTTCCTCCATATAAGAAATATAAAATAATTTCAATATATTATCATAAGTAATCCTTTAAGTAAAAATTGCATTTATACTTACATGAATTGGTGCGTAGGCGTCATCAACCCACTGCACCTCTCCTCCTAAGTCTCGGCTCTTTGACCCAGCAAAAACCTCTATGTGGGTCATTTCTCTTTCATTTTTCCTCAACTATAGAAAGTAAATAAACTTCTTAAAATTGTTTTAAGACTCAAAATTAATCGTCCGTAAATATTTTTTAAATACTTACAAACTCGTCCTTCAGTTGGTTGGTGTTCTTCCTTCCCATCTTATGCGTCGACTTAAACCCTTTCGAACGATTCGCCGTATTCTTGGAAGAAATCGACTGAAATTTCACAAAGTTAGTATAAAAATAAAACAAATAATTAAGAAAACTATATACATACCGCAAAATCCTCACTGGACCAAAAATTAATCAGCTCCCCTCCATTGCTCTGGTGCAACACCAGGTGGGATATTCTGCACAAGCTGCTCATATGGAATCTGGGGGTTGAAGTACTACAAATAGAGAAATAAATATCGTCAATATCTAAATCTTTTGATATTAAATAATAATAAAAATTTTACCTTAGCCTTTATGCATCCCTTGTATCGACGCAACAACTCAGCAGCATGGGATAAAATCTGAGAATCGACATGGGTATTTCGTTCCCATGTAAATACAGCCTGATACAACAAATATATTAACGATTAGCTCATAAAATTAAAAAAATGTTTTGAGATTTTAGAATACCTCCAGATCAGCAAGTATGGCAGCCTTGACAGCATAAGGAAGCTGTCGGAAGTCGTGGGTGGTGATGGGGACGCGTGCACGGGCAACCTGGCCAAGGTAGCTCTGAAACTCCGTGGAGTTCTCTCCTACCGCATCTCCACCAACAATGCGTACATGTAACGTCTTCCCTGGTGCAAGACGGTCTAAGAATCTACACTGAGACGGTCCACGCCGTCTCTGTGTAGCTCCACTACCTGCATCAGAAGAACCGCCCTATGGCTGCTGGGGAGGTTCAGGGACCTCCTGAATACGTCTAGGTCTAGGAGCCATGTCTGCAATTTAAAGAGTTATTTCAAAAATATACATTTCGATAGATGACAATAATTTCAATTAATAGAATTGAAAACAAAAAAAAATACCTGAAATTGCTAGTTCCAAGTTCCAATGTCGTTGTCTAAAACCTCATGGAAAAAATCATTGGAGTTATTTTGATATGCAACATCATTGTCTAGTGCATCTGCCTCTTCGTTTACGTCGAAGAAATATCTCGGTGTTGTTCTAATTGGTATTATCCATCCACTAACTGAGTTATCTGGAACATAAAAGACTTGTTCGACCTGACTGGCAAGCGTATACGGTTCATTTGTTTGTAACCGACCTGTTTGCTTTAACGAAAGAACCCCATTTCTATCCTTCTTGTAACCTACTCCAACTCGACCCACATCGAACCAGATGCAATGAAATAGAACACACCTTACATCATGTGTAAAACTGATTTCTAGTATATCAATAATCTCGCCATAATATCTGTCAATTTCAGCATTGAGATCAGCCTTCACTATTACTCCTGAAAGTTGTGACGCTTTATTTTCATCAATTGACTTCTTTCGAAATCTAAACCCGTTAACGATATAGCCAGAATGTGATATTATTAATGAGTATGGACTCCTGTGAATTATATCGAGATTTGCCAAATGCTCGTATATAATGTAGCCAAAATCCATTTAATATCAAATGCTCGTAAACCGTGGCTCGATTTTGGGTCAAAGTATTTTTGCATCTTATGCAAGGACAATGTATCTTATCTCCTTCACCTCCTACAATATGATAGTGCGATTCATATCGAAAAGCCCAGTCTATGAATCCGATTACTCCTTTATTATATGTCCGGTAGTCATCGAATCTTTTGTTCATCCAACTTTTGTCCATTGCCTAAAGGTAAGATCCAAAGTTAATTTCAAAAATGTTTGGTAATGTTCATAAAAACAACATGACATCATTATTAACTAGCTAACAGGTTTTACAACCTAACTAAATATTATGTGGCACACTTGGCCTTCGATCTAGAGAGTCCAGTCTTGGTCTACCCCTCCTCTTCCCGACAAATCGGGTTCAGGAGCAGCGCTTGACAGGGCAGGCTGTGGCACGTAGGCTCGAAGGAAAATGAATCAGCTATACACAAATATCTCACATTTGCAACCCTCACATATGCATCTACTTAATGAACAAATATACATCATACACCTTTACACTCGCATCATACCTCTACACGTTCACATCATAAACCTTCAAGATCCAAAGTTAATTTCAAAAATATTTGGTAATGTTCATAAAAACAACATGACATCATTATTAACCAGCTAACAGGTTTTACAACCTAACTGAATATTATGTGGCACACTTGGCCTTCGATCCAGAGAGTCCGGTCTTGGTCTACCCCTCCTCTTCCCGACAAATCGGGTTTAGGAGCAGCGCTTGACAGGGCAGGCTGCGGCATGTAGGCTCGAAGGAAAATGAATCAGCTATACACAAATATCTCACATTTGCAACCCTCACATATACATCTACTTAATGAACAAATATACATCATACACCTTTACACTCGCATCATACCTCTACACGTTCACATCATAAACCTTCACATTGACATCATACCTCTACACATTCAGAGCATACAACCTCTCATTCACATCATACATCTACACCTTTTGGTGTTTGTATAACAATGAACATGGTTTATCCATCATACCACCGCATCTATACATACTACCCTCAAACTCAAATCTGTACACCTTCACTTACTATCATCACATTCTCATCTATAGACCATCATTCCCAACAACTTTACATCCACATCATATGCATACACTTTCATATATTATACTTACATTTAAATCTATGCACCTTAAAATATCTGCATATTCACATAATAAGCAATCCATCATAACATCTATACACCTTTATTTTTATTAAAATATAATACATTCGTGTTAACTATAAACAATAAACAATGCTTTTACAAATCTATACATCCAAAATAAGATTGTGAAATTAAAGCAAGCATAATATATTAATAAATTACCAAAAAGTTTAAAAAAAACTTACATCCAAATGAGGAGGTGGAGGCCGGGGCCGGAGGCTGGAGGGCCGAGTAGGAGGCCGGCGGGCGGACGCTGGAGGGCGGAGGAGGAGGTGGAGGCCGGAGGTCGGACGCCGGAGGGCAAGGGGCGAGAGAGCGGACGCTGGAGGGTGGAGGCGGAGGCCGAAGGGAAGGGGCGAGAGGATGGATGCCGGAGGGTGGAGGAGGAGGCCGGAGGGCGGTGGAGGAGGCCGGAGGCGATTTGATACGGATGGGGGTCGAATGGAGGAATGAGGAAGATGGGTTCGTCGGGGATGAATATATAACCATCGGGGACGGTCGTTCGACCGTCCCTTTTACTAATAATCAGCGACGGTTATAAGTGGACCGTCCCCTCTGGTTGTTTGTAGGGACCGTTACTAAACCGTCCCGATTATTAGTATAAGGGACGGTTACAACCGTCCCTTATAATAATAATCAGGGACGGTTGCGAGGAGACCGTCCCCTATGGTTACAGAAATTTTCCCCAACACGCCATTTATAGAGGTTTTAGGGACGTTTATGCAACCATCCCATAAAATTAACTATATGGGACGGTTGTAACCGTCCCCGTTACTTTCCATTATATGCGACGGGCACAGTGAAGTAACGGGGACGGTTTTGACCGTCCCCTAAAGGCCGGTACCGGGGACGGTCATGTAACCGTCCCTAATTGTCATGTAAAAGGGGGCGGTCAAAACCGACCGTCCCTAAAACTTTACAGAGGGGACGGGCAGCAATCAACCGTCCCCTAAAATTGTATAGGGGACGGTTGCTCCGTGACCGTCCCCAATAACCGTCCGCAAAGGCTGCCCAGTTTGTAGTGGATGTACCTGATAGTCAGAATCGACTGTGGAAGAGATGCTGGATCTTTGGTGGTCTTCGCCTCGATGGAGCGTCGCCTCCAAAGGCTCGGGCTACACCGGCGGCGGAGCTCGACGACAAGGGTCGCCGGACCTGGGGTACACACCTCCAATCTATGTCTCAAACACCCTCCGCACTCACTGTCTCTCGAGGAAGACGATGGAGGTCATAGGGATCGAAGATAGTGGCCCAAGATGCGTGAAATGGCGGAGGAAGATGATGCTATATACTGGTAGGGATTCGACAAAGATGGAGTCGAGCAGGCAATTTTGGTGCCCGGATCCCTAAGAAGATTCTCGGGCGTGGATTAGGGATGTATCATCGATATTCGGAGCCGGGGTTTGGGTTAATGATGGTCGGATCGCATCTAGAAAAATGGGAGAAGATCGGGCCGGGGTGTAGATCTGGGCGAAGTGGTCCAGTGGGGGGCAGTTGACCGGGGGTCAACATTCCCCCGTGGACCAATGAGAAATCAAGGATTGGAAAATGTTTGAAAATTCAAAATAAAATAGAAGGAAATTTTATTTCAAAATATTTTCAACATGAAAAATGTTTATTTATTTTCAAAGTATTTTTTAGTGATTTTTATTTATTTTTTTTAAAAAATAAATTATGTATTTACATTATATTATTATTATATACATGTATAAATACCTATGTATTTTTAAATTTTAATTTTATTATTTTATTTATGTACAATTATTCTAACTTTATATTTTATTTATTTACACCATAAAATATGGAATATAAAATGATTTTATTTGATTTTTATTAAGTATTTATAGGAGTGAAATAAATAAAACTTTTATTTTTTTATACATGGTATATGTACACTAATGAGAGAGAATTTATTTATTTTTATTTTTCTTTTATTTTTCCCATTTTTTTATTTTTATAAATATATACAAAATAAAGGGAACACATAAATATTTATATTTTTTTAGAAAATAAAATATTTACATAAAGAGAGGTATTTACATAATGTTGAGTCACCCTATATCTCTCTACTTATTTTATTTTGCGGTCAGGCCCTTATTGAGCCCTCCCTTGGGTTTGGTTCACTAAATATTTATTCTAAATATCTCCCTCTTTTTCTTTATTTCTTTATTCCTTTATTATTACACAAAAACATGCTAATTATTACAATTTACACAATGCATGTATTTTGACAAATTATTGTATTTACAAACATTTATATGTATTTTACCAAGGTTTCTAGCTAAGATAAAGGAATAAAGAGTGATGAATGGTGATTCATCACCCCCCTATACTTTACTTTTGCTAGTCCCTTAGCAAACACTTATTTGAAAAAGAAGTGCCAAAGAGAAAGAAAAAGAAAAAGAGGAGAAATCAAGGTTGATTATTAAACTTTCCTTCATTAAATTGAAATATGGAGCTCAGTCAGACCTTTGTATTATTCATTTGTCGGAACCTTATTTGGACTTAAGCTTAAAACTTAACAGCCTCTAAGTTCCACCAATCTATGGTCAAGACTCCTCAATAAACCAGATCAATACAAGTTTATATACACAAACTCTAATGACCATGAATCTTTCCTTGTACTGTGTAAGTGATGTGTAGCTCCCCACCTCAGAAATGCCAAAGAAACATCCTCCCTCAACCTGGTAACTCTAATGCCTCGGTCTAGCAACTCTTTCCTCAAGGAGCAGGGTATTCCCTTCTAAGTTCAAGTACAACCGGCTCAAGAAGAGGGGGAAGAAGAGAATGGACCATGACCAGTGTAGCCATGTATCCTTGGGAGCTCTAACCAGTGTAGCTGAGTCTCCCGATGCAAGCTTCATGAGATGGTTATGTGTAACATAAGCTTTGCTTTATTTGACTATATACACTCCGGTGGGATTATTAGATTTTCAATCTGACCCACCACTTTTTTGGAGTTTTTCTTTCTTTGCACATTTTTTTATGTGCATATGTACAACATATCTACATGGTGCAACATATATACATAAGGAGTTTTTCCTCTTGAGCCAGTAGACTATCCCTCTTTTGAAGCTTTATTGCTACGCACAACTCCTGTCTTTAGACTTCATAACCACCAGACCAAGTTGAGACGCACTTCCTTTACTATAAGAAGAAGAGAGGTTCTGCCTAGAAGTACTACACTCATATGCTACCCCAAGCCAAAGGAAACTACCTCATCATCACCTCATCTTGTGGAGAGGGGGAAGAAGAGAATGGACCATGTCTCTGAGAGTCATGCATGTGTTGTTAAGTGCTCTACTTAGGCTCATCGAGATGACACATGCTCATAGCCTGGTGGACTCAAAGACTTCAGTCCCAATGGACCTGAAAAGTCTTAATCCTAAGCCCTATAAGGTTCCTCTTATAATTAGGTGGATTAAGGTCTCAACCAAGATCCATTTTCCCATTTAATTCCAGGCCAGTTTAAATGTCAACTATGATTTGGAAAAACTGTACAAATATTTACAAAGATGCAAGTTTACAAATTTTTTCAAATGTGCAAAATTTTTGAAAAAATGTTTGAAATCATGGATGTATTCATGAATGCGAAGTTTTGCAAAATATTTACAAAACTTTACACAAAGTTTTTGCAAATCTTTTGTTTTCCAAACATTTTACAAAAATTTTGTACTATATACATAATTTTGATATCAAAATATTTACAAATTATTTACACAAATCATTTTTACAAACATTTGTACAAAAATAATTTTTATAAACAAATAGGTATGTGCAAGAAGAATTTTATATACAAGGGAAAAATTTTTAAATTTTTATGTATTTTTAGCCATTTTATTTTTTAACATACTCACGCAAAGTACGAGTTAGGGCTAAACTATATATGAAGTATATACGACACCCCCCTATACTTAGCTCGAACGATGTCCTCAGAGTGATCAAGAGCGATGAAGAAGACATAACTCGTGCTTAGTATAGGGATGTGAAAAGGAAGGGTATATACAAAGGCGAATCAAAGAATAGCATGAAGAGGACTCGGTGTTTCCCCCTATACTTAGGATCAAATAATCCTAAGTATAGTATGATGTTCATGAAGGGAAATCCGAGTGGAAGGATGTACAGGGTCTACCCCCCATACTTAGGGTAAAATATCCCTAAGTATAGGCAGCAAAACAAAGGTAGAAAGAATGAATAGAATACCCGAGAGTCTTACACCCCCTATACTTAGGGTAAAGTACACCCTAAGTATAGCATAATCATAAGATGAGAAAGGGGAGTGGGGCTAAAGAATAGAGTGATATGGACAACTGGATCTATACAAGTTGGAAGAACAGTGATAATCAGGCGTGAGATGCCATAGATGTGAGTCAAGAGACCACATCTCTCGCAAAGTGAATCAGGGCAACATCAACGACCCGTGGCTCATGATCTAGATATGGCTTGAGCCGCTGTCAGTTAACACGAAAGGTAACATCAAAAGACAACTTAGATATTTCGATACTCCCATTGTCATGTAACTTTCTAAACAAATAGGGTCCCTTCCATTTTTCTGTAGTTTCCCTGTAAGTAGACGTAGCCTAGCATCAAACAACCATACTCTCTGTCCTAGCTCAAACTACTTGTGGCTGATTTGAGAATCATGCCACTCCTTCACTCTTTCCTTATACTATAGGCTGCTCGAAAAGGCTGTATCACGAAGCTCCTCCAGGGCTACTAACTCTACCCTCCTCTGACCTCCTACACTCTCTGGATCTAAAAGTATATCAGTAACAACCCAAAGTAACCTATGTCTCAGCTCAACAGGTAAATGCAAGGGCTTTCCATAAACGAGGCGAAAGGGAGATGTACCCAAAGGAGTCTTGAAAGATGTCCTATATGCCCACAAGATCGAGTCCAAAAGCTGTGACCAATTCTTTCGGTCAGGGCGGACGACTTTCTACAATATAGTCTTGATCTCCATGTTTGACACTTCAGCAAGACCATTCGTCTGAGGGTGGTATGGAGTGGCAAATCGATGTCTATGTTGAACTTGCTAGCAAGGGCCATTACCTTGTCGTTGACAAAATGAGACCCCCCGTTAGATATCAACACTCGAGGTACTTCAAACCTTGAAATGATATTCTTCCTCAAAAATCTGCAAACTGTCCTAGCATCAGCATTCGGACGGGGATGGCCTCAACCCAACGACTCACATAATACACGGCTAACAGAGTGTACTCAAATCCCTGACTCCTAGGGAATGGACCCATGAAATTGATGCCCCATGCGTCAAAAACCTCACAGAAGTGTATGGACTGCATCGGTATCATATCACGCTATCCACAAGCGTCCATCCTCTGACAGTCAGTACACCTCTTCACGATCTCATCAGAGTCCTTGAAGAGAGAAGGCCACCATAGGCCAGATTGGAGCATCTTCTGTGTCGTTCTCCTCCCAGAGTGATATCCTCCTGCCTCAAGCTTGTGGCAGTAAGGATGTTGTGGTGCTCCTCCTGCGGAATGCACCGACGCTAGATACTATCCCCTCCTTCATGACAAAGGACGGGATCCTCCCAATGGTAAAACTTATCCTTCTCAAGGAAGGTCTCAATTTTCTGTCTGGGCCAATCTTGTGGAACTTTCTTAGCGACAAGATAGTTCACAATATCGGCGTACCATGGGAGAGAGGCGATAGCAAGGATCGCCTCATCTGGGAAGGTCTCACAAATAGGCTCAATCTTCTCAGAATCCTCAAGATACTCCAATCGGGAGAGATGATCCGCCACCACATTCTTGACTCCAGGCTTATCCTTAATCTCTATATCAAACTCCTAGAGTAGAAGGATCCATCTGGACAATTGGGCTTTGGCATCCTTCTTTGCCATGAGGTACCTGATGGCGGTATGATCAGTATAGACGATCACTCTAGATCCAATGATGTAAGATATGAACTTATCTAGGGTGAAAACTACGGCTAGCATCTTCTTCTCAGTGACTATGTAGTTCTGCTGTGCGACATCCAATGTACGGCTAGCGTACTGAATAGCAAAGGGGACTCCATCCCTCCTCTGTCTCAGCATGACCCCCACGGTAAAATCGGAGGCGTCCATCATGATCTTGAATGGGAGAGACTAATCAGGTGGCTGGAGAACAGGAGCCTCTACAACACGAATCTTGAGAGTCTCAAATGATGATAGACACTTATCATCTACAAGGAACTCGGTGTCTTTCATCAGTAAATCAGTCAACGGTCAGGCAATCCTACTGAAATCATGAATGAAGCACCTGCAGAAACCGATGTGCCCCAAAAAAGACCATAACTGCCGCAAGTTGGACGGTGGATTGAGTTTTCTAATGACATCCACCTTGGTCGGATTAACCTCCATGCCCCTGTTGGAGATGATATGACCAAGCACCGTCCCCTGAGTCACCATGAAGTGACTCTTCTCCCAAGCCAACACAAGATGAACCTCAATGCATCGCTGAAGGACTCGGTCTGGGCAGTCAAGACAAGAATCGAATCCGTCGCTGTAGACCGAGAAATCATCCATGAAGACCTCCAAGAACTCCCCCACCTTTTTCGAAAAGATGGACAGCATGCATCTATGGAATGTCGCCGGAGCGTTGCACAATCCAAATAGCATGCGTGTGAAAGCATATGTCCCGAAGGGACAGGTGAAGGTAGTCTTGTCTGGTCCTCGGGCGCGATGGTCACCTGATTATAACCGGAGTACCGATCCAAGAAACAGTAATGGCTCTTCCCTGCCAGCCTCTCTATAATCTGATCAATAAAGGGTAGGGGGAATTGATCCTTCTTGGTGTCCTGGTTCAATCGTATGTAGTCCACACAGACCTGCCAAGAAGTGGGTACCTGGGTAGCGATCTCCTCTCCAGACTCACTATCAACTATGGTGATGCCCGTCCTCTTGGGCACTACATGTAACAGACTGACCCATTTGGAGTCGGAGATGGGGTAGATAAAATCAGCGCTTCACCATTTCGAGATCTCCTTCATGACAACATCTCGAACATTCAGATTCAGCCACTGCTGGAACTTACGTGACGGTTTCGCCTCCTCCTCGAGATAGATATGGTGGGAGCATAGAGTCAGACTTATCCCCTGGAGATCATCTACACTCCATCCTATTGCCTTGCGGTTATTTTCAAGAACCCCCATCAGACGGGATTCCTTCTCTCCAGTCAAATTAGCGGAGATAATGACTGGGTACATCTCATGCTCACCCGCAAGGAACCTATACTTCAGTGACGACGGTAGCAGCTTCAGCTCTGGACAAGTAGGTGCTGGCGGATCTGGCCTCTGAAAAGTCTGAGTGAATGCTTCCAAATCCGCATGGGAGAATGAGAACTCTCGCTCAAAATCTGAATCTGGTGAAGGCTACTCTGCTAGACTATCTCTGCTTTGTATGGAATCAACCTACTCCCTAGTTGTTGGCTCAGTAGAAGTCAGACACGGTATCAAATCATCAAACTCTGCCTCATCAATATCTAACTCTGAGGGATCTGTATCAGACTCACAAAAATATGTCTCGCGATCGAGAACTGGCTCTACTGCCTGAGATGTATCCTGGACCAGTAATGCTCTCTCCAAGCTCTCACCTGCTAGCTCTGAAGGTGAGAGAATGGCATGTGCGACTGGATCTGCCCAAACTGCCTCGTCATCTATGATCACAAAACCGCAGTCCTAGTGGTTGTCTCGCCCTGCCTCTGTCATATGCTCTAAATCAGAAGTCGGCTCTGAGCAAGCTGAATCTCTGGCTCTAGTCTCCTCAACCGTCTCTATTTGTATACTCTCACCCTCAATGCAAAAGTATACCTTCCCACTATCATGGTCGGACACTGCCTTTGCTGTGGCCAAGAACGAGCTTCCTAGAATGATCGGGGTATCGGTCACGGACTCGGGGATCTCCATGTCCAACACAACGAAGTCCACGGGGAATTTCAGGCCCTGAATCGTGACGACAACGCCCTTCAGTAACCCTTTCGGCCTCTTGACAGATCGACCAGCAAACTGAAGAACCGTCCTGCTCTGTCGGAGAGGGCCCAACTCGAAGCGGTCCAGAAGGGTTCCCGGAAGTAGGTTGATCAAAGAACCGTTGTCTAATAGAGTGCGGTCGAACCTCTGCTCATGGATGTGGCATCTGATATACGGGGCTCCTCCATCTAGCGTCTTGGCTGGTAGGCGGTTCTGAATCGCGAAACAAGTGGCACGAGTAAGCACATGGATCTCTGACTGATGGTTCCGCCTCTTCCTCCTAACTGTAGACCTGTCTCTGAATGATCTCTGGAGTAGAGGTATGTGCTCCAAGGCCTCCTGTAGAGTCAGTTGTATGTGAAATGTATCTATCATATGCTGGTTGAACTCTATCTGATGGTTCTTTTTTGAATTTTCTTTTTTCTGCCCCTAGCCAAATGGAGTGCTCCGGGAAAGGGGACTACAGGGTCCTTCTCAGATGAAGGACTAGGGGAGGGTCTGGCATGCTCATGAAAAGCAGAATCCACACAAACATCATCAAGCAACACATGTGGATCCGAAAACAACAAACCCTTTCCTTTATTTGCAGAAATGTCCCGAGATACATGTACGGAAGGAAAAACAACAAGACTAGAAGAACTGGAAATGGTGACCTCAGTACCACCCTCAGCATCTGGACTCGTGGCATCAGTATCGCGCTCTGGCTCAGCAACTGTAATGGTAGCGTCAGTACCACCTCCTCCAACTGGTGAAGCGACGGTCTCAGTACCGTCAGTTTGATCAACATCCATGGTGGCGTCAGCACCAC
This sequence comes from Ottelia alismoides, assembly GCA_037367405.1. Classification (NCBI taxonomy): domain Eukaryota; kingdom Viridiplantae; phylum Streptophyta; class Magnoliopsida; order Alismatales; family Hydrocharitaceae; genus Ottelia; species Ottelia alismoides. The sequence continues at coordinate 515,806 of JAZKJV010003653.1, forward strand.
CGTCATCATTTCTCACAGCATCAGTACCACGCTCCTCCTCGCCTGGCGCTCCTGAAGTGGTGTGGGATCGTTGCTCAGATGAGGCGTCGCCTGCTGGCTCCTACCGCTCCTAAGTGTAACAAAATAAGCATCAAACATGCATGTAGACATATCACCAAGTAAAGCACTAGGAGTGGTAATCTCAGTGAACTCTACCTGCTCAGACTTCCTCTTGAGGTTATTCGGGTTTGGCTCAATCTGGGCAGGGATGGCGGCCTTCCCTCTCACAATCTCCCGCATCTCCAAGCGGAACTCATCCATCTCCCGTCGAAAAGTAGCTTGTTGCTCAGTCATGAGGCGAGCTAGATCATACAAGGCAGGGTTCTCATAAGCCGGCCCAGGAGAACATGACGGGTGGCCTTGCTGGTAGTGACGCTGCTGCTGCTGGTGTGGGTGAGAGGGGTACTGCTGATGATACTGCTGTTGCTGAGGCTGCTCTCGCCTCCAAGACTGTGTTTGTTGGTAGGGACGAGGACCATACTGCTGGTGCTGGGATGGCTGTTGTTGTTGGTGTACTAGGGGCTGCTGCTACTGCTCATGTTGCTGGTCGTACTGGCCACCGTAAACTAGAGGCTACTACTGGGAACTGGTGCCTTCGGCTGACCAGCGGAATCCAGGATGGTCTCATCGGATATCGGGCTGGGGTCGGTTGTACCAAATTCCGTTCACATCCATCAATGGCTCCATCTCGTAGGTGGGTGGAGGGAGTACTGCCAGGGGTTGATCCGGCTGGTAGACCACCATATGAGTGTTCAGGGATGGTGGTGGCTGGTAAAACTATGGTGGTTGCTGGTATGACTCCGCATGTACATGGTGAACCTGTCTAGGATGATTGGAGTGTTGGGATGAGCTACCACTGCTGCTCGGATCTCCTCGTGATCGAAGACGGGGCTGAGAAGTCGTTTGTGCCTCCTAGAGACACATGAGTTGTGTCTTCAGGTCACTCAACGTCTGTGCCATCTGATCCATCTGCGATATGGCCTGGCACTGCTTCTTCTTGATCAACTCGATCTGGTCCAGCTTCTCGCTAATGATGCCCATGTCTGCAGCTGTAGACTCGACCTGTGCGGGTGCCGCGGACGAAGTAGAAGGACCGGCATCGACCCGTGCTATCCTCTGGTACTGCATGGCCTGTGGCTGGGGACGTCCCTGAGTGTAGAGGCAGGTCTGAGATATCACGGTGTAGTTCTCGGCCATCTCCTAATAGATGGCCCACACCTGATCCTCATCCTTGGCGAAGTAAGAACTGCCACAAGAAGCATTCACTAGGCCCTACAGCTCGGGTGTCAGTCCGCAAAAGAAGCTCTGAACTAGGTTTGGCTTTGTGATGTCGTGGTGCGGGCATCTTTCGGTGATCTCTCTAATCCTCTCCCATGCCTCGTGAAATTGCTCGTTGGGGAGCATGGAGAAGTTGCTCATCAGGTCCCTCGCTACATTCATCTGCCCGAGTGGATAGTACTTGTTCAAGTACTTGGTGTGGAGCTGCTCCCAGGTGTACACAAATCTCCCAAAATGCTTCAGCCAGTTCGCTGCTCTGTCAGCAAGGGAGAAGGGGAAGGCAATCATCTGAATAGTATCCTCGTCCATCTATCGATCGTGGACGGTGCTGCAGATCATCTCAAACTCCTGTAGATGTAGATGGGGCTCCTCAGTGGCGAGCCCATAGAAGCGGGGAAGAATCTGAAGTGTCTGTGGAGGGAACTTAAGGTCCCACACTATTGCCAGAAGTACCACCCATCGGTGTGTAAGTGTCGATCCGGGGTTGTGCAACTCCCAGCTTGGTCTCGACTGCTCTGCCGGCTGAACTGGCTCCTCTGGCTGATCTGGATTTTTCTCCCCTTGCGGCTCTCGGCTGCTCTCTTGCTGTCCTTAGCCTCTCCATCTCTCTCCTCATCTCCACCATGAAGACTCCCTGATCCCATATCTGACGTTGCATTATCTCAAGGGAAGCCAACAGGGTGTTGTTGATCGCACCCTGGTTCAATACGTACGTAGTCGTCTCTGGCCTCTGACCCTCGGTGTGCTCCTCACTGCTAGCCATGGTCTCTGCAAAGACAAAAGACCCAAACTCAGGTGCCGATAAATCATCAGTCTGATGTCTCTCCTCTGGCACTGGTATCTCTGGACTGGTAGAAGGGTGGTCAAGGGAGAACAGGGCAGAATCGAACTCGGGTTCGGAGAGCGGGTCTCGGCTCTCACGAACCAACCTAGCTGAACGGGCCGGAGTGCTAAAAAGCGGTGCAGCCAGAGGCTGCCTAAGAGACCTCTTGTCCTTCATCTTGATCTGGCGAGTCGGGCGGATGAGATCTGGAAACACACAAGATGAGCAAAGAAACCCCTGGTTCACCTACTCAAGTGTGTTTAGCAGTCCCAATTTTATAGTTTTTCTTTTTTAGGTATTTTTCAGTACAAGAAATGCCTAACGAATTTTTTGGTTCTCCTAATTATTTAAGCCCGAAAACAGAGGGGAGAAGACGAAAAAGCCAATGCGCAATAAAATCAATGATGCATGCAGAGTAAGAGATGCTACCTAACTCTAGCAGTCTACATGAAAAATGATACGCGCATAAAGTAAAGACTGAAAGTAAACTACTTATATGATGCACGAGAAACCTTCCCTAGACGAAGCAATTTCTACACGTAAAGTACAGTAGTCGAGTAATCAAACCTACATCTGGAGTCCTATCTTGGGAGCCACTCAGTGTCCGCCACAACGGATCCTGCACGCGTTGTATGTGACTCCTCAAGGCACATGGACTACAGTCTAATTAATCCGGCTTTTCTTATGAGTTAATTAATTAGGTCTAATTACGAGCTAATAGGTGCAGGTAGATAATTAAGGTTTGGATCCTAATTAATTACGCCACAATCAATAGAAAATCCTAACCTAAGGCCAAAACCGCATAAATCAGATAAGCAGTTAATAAAAAGTCAAAAAAATCAAAACCTGCAAAAAATTGCAGTGAGGTTCCCCGAGCACACCGGTGCTCGGCGAAACAGACCACGATATTAGCGAGAGAGTCCAAGCGTCTGTCCCTATTTTATTACAATAATAATCTTGCTGAAAATAAATCTAAGCTACTCTACGGCTATCTAGCGGCTATTTCGTAGCTCCCGCATTCATGGTCCTCTCCTCGTGCTCTCCTGCGGCTCTATACAGAAAAGAGCCGCCTCCGACTCTCGTGGTTGCTTCGGCTTCCGAAAAAGCCGGCTCGGTCCTCGGGCCCTCACAAAAAGTCAAACAAGAGTTATCAGATACAAAAAATATGCAACTAAATCAGAAAAAAATGTATGTACAACTATGAACAAAAAGCTGCGAAAAACCGCAAAAAATCAAATAACTACTAAGCCGTGCACCCGGCAACGGCGCCATTCTGATGACCGAGAAATACCCACTCACTATCGAGACAAGGTAAACATTTTTGGTATCATTGCAACCCGAATAGGGAGACTCGGTCAATCAAGAAAATAAGAGACCACCAAATAAAAGTAATCATAAATGAAATCTGAATAGCGGTCTTCGTTATTTATTTAACCTTGTATAGTGACCAGGGTTGAACTCAAGGAGCACGGATTGGCTCAAAAGAGCCTACGAAGTAGTCAAAGAGATAAAAAAGATAAAAAGTATTTTTGGTGGTTTTTAGAGTTTTTTGATTTTTTTATTTTTAATTATAAAGGAAATGTAACAAGAGAGTAAAAAGCACACAATCAACAATTTATTAAACATTCAAAAACAAGCCAGAAAATTCAAATTAATTTTTTGGTGTTTTTTATATTTTTAAGTGTTTTTGGTAATTTTTTAAGAATTGTGTGATTTTTAGTTGATTTATAAAAATAAAAAAAGGAAAAAAAACAATGAAGTAATGTGCAGTCATATCTGAAAGATTAATTAAAAATGGATAATTAGCCTATAAAAATCTGAAGATAATTTTTATGAAAAGTATCAATAAAAAACCAACTACATAATCCAAAATTGCATTTTTGTTTATTTTTATATATTTTTTAACAATTTTTATAAGATTTTTCATGTTTTGTACTTTTTGGGGGTTTTATAAATCCAAATAATACAAAAATTGGACAGAAGCTCAAAGATAACAAAACAAACAAGTCCTATTTTTTTATTTTATAGATGAATATTGATATTTTTAGTTTATTTTCTATTTCAAACAGTAGCAAAAATGAAGGTTTCTGATTTTTTAAAAATACCAAAGAGCAACACAAATGTCCCAAAAAATTGTGAAATTTTTACAAAGTGACAGGAGCCCCGTGTCCAAATTTCACACAATTTGCATTTGATTTGATATTTTATTCAACCAATCTAAGAGCTACAGCACACAGGGACCTAAGTGCAAAGAAACTAAGTTTCAGGGCTAAATAAAACACATGCACAGAGACTATAAGGGCATCATTATAAAATGTACGTCAATTCAGCACATGTTCTAAACAACCACACACAGGGACATTTCTGTAATATTCAAAATATAAATTTCATTCCATAACAAGCAGAAAACCCAAACTCTAAGACTGCAAATAACCCAAACCTCACGTGACGAAGCACGTGAGTTCACACAAGAAGGACTAAAGTGCAATATCTGAAAACTACATGTCTACTACGCAATTTGTCCAAGTATACTAATTTATTTAATAGACTAAACAAAAAGTAGAAGAAAATGCAGGAGGTCGGGCGTAAATTACCAAGCCACAGCACGTGCGGAGCACGTGAGGGTGACGTATCGAGCAGTGAATGGCTGGCGTGCGCACGGTCCTAATGACGCCTCCTGGAAGATCCAACGGTCCTGGCACAAGGGAGAACGCGATTGGTCTCCCAAGACAGATTTTTAAGTGAAGTGTCTTTTAGGATCAAGTTTGATTAACAGTTCCCATTTTATAGTTTTTATTTTTAGATATTTTTCAGATCAACCAACGCCTAACGAATTTTTCGGTTCTCTTGATTATTTAAGCCCAAAAACAGGGGGGAGAAGATGAAAAGTCGATGCGTGATAAAATCAATGATGCATTCAGAGTAAGTGATGCATATCTGACTCCATCAGTCTACATGCAAAATGATCCGCGCGTAAATGTAAAGACTGAAAATAAACTACCTATATGATGCATGAGAATCCGGCCCTAGACGATGCAATTTCTACATGTAAAGCGCAGTAGCCAGGTAATCAAATCTAAGTCCGGAGTCCTATCTTGGGAGCCACTCGGTGTCCGCCACAACGGATCCTGCACGCACTATATGTGACTCCTCAAGGCACGTAGACTGCAGTCTAATTAGTCTGCCTTTTTCTTATGAGTTAATTAATTAGGTCCAATTATGAGCTAATAGGTGCAGGAAGATAATTAAAGTTTGGATCCTAATTAATTACATCACAATCAAATAGAAAATCCTAAGCTAAGGCCAAAACCATGTAAATCAGATAAGCGGTAATAAAATACGGTAAAATCAAAAACTGGCGAAAAATCGTGGTGAGGTCCCCCGAGCACACCGGTGCCCGGCGAAACAGACCCCGATATCACTGAGAGTCCAAGTCTGTCCCTGTATTATTACAAATAAATGTTCTGCAGAAAATAAATCTGAGCTATTCTACGGCTCTCTACGCAGCTATTCTGCGGCTCCGGCACTCCTGCTCGGCTCCTCGCGTCCTCCGGCAGCTCTATGTAGAAAAGAGCCGCCTCCGACTCATGCGGTTGCTTCAGCTTCCAAAAAAGCCGCATCGGTCCTTGGGCCCTCGCAAGAAATCAAACACGAGTGTATCAGACACATGTTATTAGAAAAATATGCAAATAAATCAGAGCAAATATATTTATACAACTATGAACAAAAAGCCACAAAAAACCACGAAAAATCAAAAGACTACTAAGCCGTGTTCCCCGACAATGGTGCAATTCTGATGACCGAGTGATCCTACTCCAAGACCCGGATGAAGGTATAAAAACACGGTTCGTTGCGACCCAGATCTCAAAGACTCAGTCAACAAGAAAATAAGAGACCACCAAATCAAAGATAAATCAATAAAATGCGAATAGCGGACTTCGCTATTTATTTAACCTGATATAGTGACCAGGTTCAGACACAAGGAGCAAGGATTAGCTCAAAAGAGCCTACGAAGTAGTCTAAAGATAAAATAAAAAGATAAAATATTTTTGGTGGATTTTATGTATTTTTAGTTTTTTTGTATTTTTAATTCTAAAGAAAATATAAGAAAAAGTTAAAAGGACACATTCAATGATTTATTCAACACTTCAAAAATGCTCAGAAAATTCAAATAAAATTTTTTTTTATGTTTTTTATATTGTTAAGTGTTTTTGGTAATTTTCTCAAGATTTTCTGATTTTTCGTTAGTTTTATAAAAATCAAAAAAGGGAAAACAATGAATCAGTGTGCAGCCAGACTTGAAAGGCTAATTAAAAATATATAATTAGCCTCTAAAAATCTGGAGACAATTTTTATGGAAACTAGATATAAAAACTAAGCTACAGAAAAAGAGTTAGCATTTTTTATATTTTATGGAATTTGTAAGAATTTTTATAAGATTTTTAGTGTTTTGTGATTTTTTAGGAGTTTTATAACTCCAAATGATACAAAATTAGGACAGAACTCAAAAACAACAAAATAAAAAATTCCTTTTTTAAAAAAAATTAGAAAAGTTTTTATATTTTTAGTTGATTTTCTATTCCAAATAGTAGCAAAAATGATGGTTTTTTATTTTTTAAAAAATAACAGAAAGCAACAAAAATATCCCAAAAAATTAGTGAAAATTTTAAGTAGTGGCAGGAGCCACGTATCTCTGTCTAGGTAAAGAGCAGGGTCAGTTGGTTTTTTCAGAGGAGTAGGTAAGCATTCCTGGTTGCCTAATTCTCGGCTTGCCCCTTATCTGCCTTTCGAGTGACAAATTGAAGGTCGACGGAATCCAAATTTCACTTGATTTGGAGTTTATTTGATATTTTATTCAACTAATACAAGACACAACACACGAGGACCTAAGTATAAGAAAACATAGTTCAGAGGGCCAAACGATGACACGTATTAAAAGTGTAGGGCTAAACTTGCAAAAAGCCTGGATATACACGTGGAAAGCACATGACTTAGACACGGAGGGGTATGGATGTCATTCCTATTTATAAAAGATCAAACCATAACAGCAAGAAAATCCAGGGAAAAACATGCAATTTAACCCACGAGTCACGTGTCGATGCACGCGCTCCACATATAGAGGGACTGATTTTCAAATAAAACAAGCATAGGGTCCTGAATGCAATTTTTCCAAAATAAAGATAACTACGACACGTAATTACAGGACTAAGCAGAAATATAAAAAATGTGAAGGGTCTAAGAGCAAATTACCCCTTTATTTCAAATCTAACGGTCGAGGAGCATCACTTATGATCGGACGGCTAGCAGATGGCGATACCCCTTCGATGATCAACGTCCTAGATTAGATCCTGAATAGGGTCCAACGATCGAGGCCTCCTGGTGGACGACTGGCTGAGATTTGAACTGGGGGTTACGCCTGATCAGACGGTGGAGACCGCTCCTGGAAGAACCGCGAAGAACTCGCCGCCAACGAGCTTCACGCGATCAATACGAGCTGCTGGAGGGTCCCCTTGCACTGCTAGGTTGGGAGAAATGGTCCTGACGACGTTTCGCAGCACTTGGTTAGCTCCGATGAGTCTGGGAGCGTCTGGAGAGGTCCGACGATGAAATGAACCTGGAGCCTCATGTGCTTCCAAGTTGGACCTCCAATCAAGGCCTCTTTAATGCTTCAACCTGCACAGGGAAACCACTGGGTCGAGGGCAAAATGCCTCGACCCGTTAGAGCGCGAGAGGGGTGAAAGACGAAGCGGTGCAGGGTCCTCCGGCGAAGCGGTGGCGAAGGAGGACGATAGCCTTGTTCCGGGGAGAACCAGGGGGAGCGAAGGGGCGAAGAAGGTGGAGGGAAGTCTGATGGAGGTGGTAGGATGGTTGGAGGGCTGAATAGGTGATCGGAGTAGTGTGAAATCGGTGGTGGACGTCGGAGCTCAGAATCGGAAAACTCACAAATAAAGAAAAGCTAGAGGAAATCTAACCTAATAGATGGTTGCATTCATCTAGGCTGAAGGTCGGGGACCTCCGAGTCATAGCCTCAATGGTTCGACTGTACCAGAGGCTCAGGCTCGCTTGGTGGCGGAGCACGGCGGCGAAGACCGCTGGATCGATGGTTCACGGATGCTCGTCCCCCTCTTCGACTCTCCAGCATACAGTTGTCACTCAGGTGATGAAGAGGAGATCATCGAAGGCGAGGGGGAAGGCTAAATATGGCGTGGAATAGTGGCTGGAGGTCAAATTTTATATGGTGAGGGGTCCGAGAAGATGGGAATCGGGCACGCAAATCGAAGCTCGGACCCCTAAGGAAGATGTCGGGCGTGAATCGCGGGTGTGTCCTTGACAATCAGGGCCTGGGGTTTGAGAAGATAGAGATCGGATCAGGACGTGAAAAATCGGCGGAGTCGGGTCAGTGCACGGATCCGGGTTCCAGGTGGTCCAGGGGAGAGAACCGGGGGTCAACAATCCCCCGTAGACCAATGAAAAAATTCCATTGGGAAATTATTTGGAAATTCAGAATAAAATAGAAAAAGATTTTATTTCAAAAATTTTCAATATAAAAAATGTTTATTTTTTTAAAGTATGTTTTTGTGATTTATATTTATTTTTTTGAAAAATAAATTACATATTTACAATATATTATTATATACAGGTATGTATAGCTATGTATTTTTAAATTTTATTTTTATTATTTTATTTATGTACATTTATTCCAATTTTATATTTTATTTATTTAAACATAAAATCTGGAATATAAAAAGATTTTTATTGAATTTTTATTAAGTATTTACAAGGGTGAAATAATTACATCTTTTATTCTATGTACATGGTATATATACACTGATGAGAGAGAATGTATTTATTTTTATTTTTCTTTTTATTTTTCCCATTTTTATTTTATTTTTAAAAATATAAACAAACTTATTATGGCACATAAATATTTTTATTTTGAGGAAAATAAAATTATTTATATATAGGTGTATGTACAAGCATGATTGACCCTATCTCTCTCTACTTGGTTTCTTTTGCGGTCAGGCCAATGCTTGGCCCTCCCTTGGGAATAGGTCCCTCAATATTTATTATAAATATTTACCTCTTTTTCTGTGTCTCTTTATTCTTTTATTTATGCACAAAAACATGATAATTATTCAATATTAACAAATACATGTCATTTGATAATTTATTATATTTACATATATATACATGGTTTTTTTGCCAAAATAACTAGCTAAAACAAAAGAATAAAGAGTGATGAATGGGTATTCATCAACGCACGTGGTCGTCGGATCATGGATCTAACGTCCTGACAGGAGCAGAGCACGGACGGCTGAGATGAGAACTGGCGGAGAGGGTTGATCCGACGGTGGAGAAGTAGACTGGAGGAACTCCTCCTGGGCGAGCTTCTCTAGCGATTTGGAGGTGATCCAAACGGTTGATGGAAGATCGGAGAGGGGGTTCTGCTCTCAATGACGATTCACGTCGGTTGGTGGCGTCCGATGGAGCTACCAACGGCCAGATCCTCCGACATGGGAGGATGGACCTGGATTGCTCCGGCGAAGGGTGGAAGACGCGACTAAGGGGGGTCTCCAGTGCTTATTCACCTACAAGAAGAAGCTCGTGCTCGGAGAGACTCTCCAGTATGGGTTATTCACGAAATGATAACGAGAAGCGGCATGGATGGGCGAAGGGGAGTCCCAGCGGAGGTGCCGGGTGGAACCCGACTCGATCGAGGCTCAAATAGCCCAGCTCGAGGTGATCAGATCGTGAAAGAAGGGTGACGATGGGTCGATGAGTCGATCGGTACAGATGGGATGACGTGATGGGGCTTTGGCCACTGAGGCGGAGCTGGCGGAGCTAAGTGGAAAAAAATCGGATGCAAATGACGAAATGGAACCTAAGGGATGTACCTGATGGTCGGAGTCGACTGTGGAGGAGATGCTGGATCTCCGGTGGTCTTCGCCTTGATGGAGCGTCACTTCTAGAGGCTCGGGATACGCCAGCGGTGGAGCTCGACGACAAGGGTCGCCGGACCTGGGGTACACACCTCCAATATCTCTTTCAAACACCCTCCGCACTCGTTGTCACTCGAGGAAGATGATGGAGGTCACAGGGATTGAAGATGGTGGTCGAAGGTACGTGAAATGGCGGCGGAAGATGACGCTATATACTGGTAGGGATTCGGCAAAGATGGAGTCGGGCAGGCAATTTTGGTGCACGGTTCCCTAAGAAGATTCTCGGGCGTGGATTAGGGATGTATCGTCGATATTCGGAGCCCGGGGTTTGGGTTAATGATGGTCGGATTAGAAAAATGGGAGAAGATAGGGTCGGGGCGCAGATCCGGACGAAGTGGTCCAGGGGGGCAGTTGACCGGGGGTCAAGTTCCCTCGTGGACCAATGAGAAATCACGGATTGGAAAATGTTTGAAAATTTAAAATAAAATAGAAGGAAATTTTATTTAAAAAGATTTTCAACATGATAAATATTTATTTATTTTCAAAGTATTTTTTAATGATTTTTATTTATTTTTTTTTAAAAAAAATAAATTATGTATTTACATTATATTATTATTATTATATACATGTATAAATACCTATGTATTTTTAAAATTTAGTTTTATTATTGTATTTATGTACAATTATTCCAATTTTATATTTTATTTATTTACAACATAAAATACAGAATATAAAATGATTTTTATTTTATTTTTATTGAGTATTTACAAGAGTGAAATAAATACATCCTTTATTTTATATACATGATATATGTACACTGATGAGAGAGAATTTGTTTATTTTTATTTTTCTTTTATTTTTCTTATTTAATTTTATTTTTATAAATATATAAAAAATAAAGGGAATACATAAATATTTTTTGTTTTTTTAGAAAATAAAATATTTACACAAAGAGAGGTATTTACACAATGTTGAGTCACCCTATCTCTCTCTACTTATTTTATTTTGCGGTCAGGCCCTTATTGAGCCCTCCCTTGGGTTTGGTTCACTCAATATTTATTCTAAATATCTCCCTCTTTTTCTTTATTTCTTTATTCCTTTATTTTTATACAAAACATGCTAATTATTATAATTTACACAATGCATGTATTTTGACAAATTATTCTATTTACAAACATTTACATGGTATTTTACCAAGGTTTGTAGCAAAAATAAAGGAATAAAGAGTGATAAATGGTGATTCATCAGTGGCAGACCGGAGAAGAAGACTTCCATCTACCATTGGATCATCTAGATCCGACAGTTCTCTTCACGCCATGTTGTCAGCTTCCAGCCTCCATTAGATTAATTGCCATCCAACGGCCACTACTTCGCCATGTCGTCATCGCCTCCAGCCCTGGATATCGTCGGATCAATCTTGATATAACGGTCCCTCAGAAGCCACAATGCCATCCAACAGCATCTTTGGATCGACTTAGATCTAGTGGTCCAGCTTGCGCCACATCACCACTCTCTAAGCCTCTTCCCCGACCCTAGGCTCAGAGTGATCGAAGCTGACCCGAAGCTGATCCGAACATCCAGAGACGCCCGAGTTTTCATAGCCGTCCGAGCCTAGCCCCCTTACATGTATCTCACATGAGGGTTGGGTAAATTATACTGAGGTCCTGGAGAGTTTCAGAAATTGCACTTTGGTCCCTACCGGGCGCGTCACGAGAGGAGCATGTGTTCCAGTGGGAATTTTGTATCCATACCCTTGACATTATAGGTATTTACACTTAATTCCTAGTCTGTATGTATTATTTTAAGAAATTTTATTTTCTTTATTGTATTTTGACCCATGTCTCTGCACGCATAATTAGGTATCCATATTTCATCATTTTTAAATTCCAAAAATTGCTTGTTGTAGTTTAACTTGTCCTTTATCTTGTGTGACACATGTCCTATTTTTGTGAGCCATCTTGAATTTAATAATATTATTTTGGTGAAATTTGATATATTTTGCCCATTATATACCTTTTATTTAATATTAAATTATTCATTGCTCTAAAAATCACCATAAAATCATATTAGACCTAGGATAAGTTACTCTACACTGTGCCCAAAAATCATTGCATTTGCATGCATCCCGAGGCCTGAATAAATCAAACAGTAATTTGCCTAATTGATTTTTAATAGGTCCAATTCTCATAGATTTTTAGGTTTATTAATTTTCTTGGATTCCTCTTACTTATCTAGGATAATTTTATATCTGACAATAATGTTCTTTGGTATTTATTAAATTAATTTTGTAAAAACTGCCCTGCATCCATATTTTATTCATAGTTAATTCATCTAGAGCCTAAAAATTCCAAAAAATTGTAGACACTTAGTCTCATGGCATTTCCAACATCTGACCAAGTTTCATTAATTTTGGATCTCATTTGGTTATATTTCTTGATATAACTTACAAATTTGGCATGAACTTGCATTGTTGTTCTTTTGTTTGCATAAAAATTTATAAAAAACTAAAATTATTCTTCTGAAAATCAGACCTCATAATTAACTAAAAATTTGCCTAAAGAGATAGCTACCTCCCTGAATTCGACCTTAGGATTTTCCAAGTAAAATAATATGCCGCTTGAACTTCATTATCCATTAAGTCTGAGTGGTCTTTTTGACGAAGTCTCCATTACCCGACTACAACGAACTTAACATTTAATTTGATCGATAACCCACTCGAATTAACAAGGGTAGTCGAGGTGGCATCGGCGGGATATGGATGAGTTACGGTAGGAGATGAGGGACATCATAAAGGGCAAGACTGACATACCCGCTCAGATCGAGCCTAATCTGAATAATCTGAAGAGGAAGTTTGAGTAGGTACAGGTCACAGAGACCACCACTCCTAGTCATTCCTTGGGTGATATTTCTTCCTACATATTTGATGATGATTTTGTGACACTTAGAATCGCTAGGATGCCTGTCGGTAGCGTCTCGTTTGAGTGACGACCACACGAGGATAGGAGCGTCGGATGAGGAGGATAACAGTGTTGATGCCATTGATGATGTTGATGATGGTGGTGCTAAAGCCACCAAGGATGTTGATCCACCTGACGGTATTGAGGCCGTCGTTTCTCCAGATGCAGTCGATGGTACCGATGCCACCATTTTACATGATGCTGAGCCAAAGCGCGGTGCTGATGCCGTGAAGACAGATGTTGTAGGTGGTGTTGATGCCACCGTTTCTACTCTAGTTGTATTTCCTTCAGTTTTTGTATCTCAGGAAAGTTTTGAGAAAAACCAAAAAAAGTGAAAATTTGAGAAGACCAAAAAAATGAATAAAGGAAAGGTTTCTACATCTTCTTCGAGTCCATATATGTTGCATGATGTTCTTGGTATGGATTCCATTCCTCCATAGGCACAAGAAGCTCTTCCTAGATCTCTATTTGAGGAGGGCCCCACCATCCCCTTCCCTCAAGCACTCCGCTTGGCAAAGGAGAAGAAAAAAGAAAATAAAAAAAGAGACAATAGTTAGAGTTCAGCCAGCAAATGATCGATAGATTCCATTTTCATCTAACTCTATATAAGGAACTTGAGCACATCCCTCTCTTCCAAAAGAACCTGAGAGAGAAGACTACCATCCGTAGGAAGAGAAGGAACCAAAATGTAGGGATCCATATGGTCACTCGTGCCACCGGCTTTGCGATTTAAAACCATTTGTCAGCCAAGAGGCCAGACACAGGAGCTCCATATGTCAGATGCCTTATTCATGAGCAACAATCTGATCAGACTCTACTAGACAACGACTCTTCCATCAACCATCTTCCGGCAGCCTTACTCGACCGATTCGAGTTTGGCCCTCTTTGACAGAGCAGGGCAATCCTTCAGTTTTTTGATAGATCTGTCAAGAGGCCAAAGGGGTTTTTGAAGGATGTGGTCGTCACTATTTAGGGCCTGAAATTCCCCGTGGACTTTGTCGTTTTGGACATGGAGATCCTCGAGTCTGTGATGAATACCCCCATAATACTAGGATACCCATTCTTATCCACAGCCAAGGCGGTGTCCGATCATGATAGCGAGAAGTATACTTTCACGTCGAGGGTGAAAGTGTACAAATAGAGACGATTGACGAAACCAGAGTGCAAGACTCGTCTTGCTCATAGTAGTTCAGTGATGCAACGTAGATGATAGAGCGAAACATTCACCAGGAGTGCGACTTTGTGATTACAGATGATGAAGCAGTTTTGGCTGACCCTGTCTCACAAGCTCTTATCTCACCATTAGACACTACAGATTCACAACTTCTAGTAGATTAGAGTTCGGATAGTACGCTCTTGGCGAAATATGATATTCTCATTCAATCCAAGTTATCAAAATCATCACAGTGGATTCAAGGGGTCTAAAATAGCACACCAGTTATAAGATCAGAAGAGCCGGGGAGTGAAACCTTATTTCTAGTATCTTTTTCTAGTCCTGTAACGTAATTTCTTTGTAACTTGTCTGGTTGAAACTATATTCGTCACTCTAAATTGCGCCTTACGGGATCCTAGGTAATTGAGATTGAGAACACCAAGATCATCTTCTCCAGTACGGAATGACGCGTGAGTGGTTGTATAAGAGCCCTCTAAAAGCTGCGTGATTAGTTCTCCATATTTCATCGCAGTAAGAAAAGTCAGATTTATGAACAAAGTTGAGGCTAACGGTCACGATTTGGATAGAGAAGCAGATCAGATCCCTCAGATTCAAAAATTGATTGGGTAGAGTTTGATGAGCTTGTACCTTGACTGATTCCCATAGAGTCGAAAACTAGGGTGAATATTGAGCCAGCACAGATTACAGACACACAAGTAGGGTCATCTTCGCCAGATTCACACGATTAGCAAGAGTTCTCCCATTCAGATCTGTTTACCTTCAGGCAAACATTCTAGAAGCCAAATTTGACAGTTCCCAGTTGCCCAGAGTTGAAGCCCTTGCCACAGTTATTAAAGTATAGATTCCTTGCGGGTTAGCCAGAGATGTACCCAGTCATTATCTCAGCAGATTTGACTGGAGAGCAAGAATCTCATTTGATGAAGGTTCTGGAAAGAAAATGCAAGGCTATAGGATGGAGCATAGCTGATCTCTAAGGGATAAGTCCAACCCTGTGCTCCCACCATGTTTATCTAGAAGAGGACGCTAAGCCATCGTGTGAGTTCCAGTGATGGTTGAACCCGAATATTCGAGAAGTGGTCATGAAAGAGATATCAAAATGGTGGAGCAATGTTTTTATTTACCCCATCTTCGAATCCAAATGGATTAGTCCATTATATGTGGTGCCCAAGAAGACGGACATCACTACAATTGTGAGTGGGTCTGGAGAGGAGATCTCTACCCAGGTACCTACTTCTTGCAGGGTCTGTGTGGACTACAGACGATTGAATCAGGCCACCACGAAGGATTATTTCCCACTACCTTTTATGGATCAGATTATTGAGAAGCTGGCCGGGAAGAGTCATTACTTCTTTCTTTATCGGTACTTCGGTTACAACCAGGTGTCCATAACGTCCGAAGACCAGGACAAAACACCATTCACCAATCTGTTTAGGACATATGCTTTCAGATATATGCCCTTTGGTCTATGTAATTCCCCGACGACATTCTAACGGTGCATGTTGTTCATCTTCTCGGATATAATGGATGATTGTTTAGAGGTATTCATGGATGATTTCTCAATCTATGACAATGTGTTTGATGCTTGTCTTGACTGCCAAGACAATGTGCTTCAACCTTTCTTGCAAAAGGTGCCAAGCCCCACGTGCACAGAGCACGTGAATCTGGCAAGGACCTCTATGTAATTTCCTAAAAACTGGAGGGCTCAGTCGCAGAATACCCATAAATATATAACTGCGTTACAAAGTTCATGGGTTTAGATGAAATAATAAAAGTCCTAGGGGCCCCAGCCACAAAATGTCCTCGGCACATGGTTGCCCACGTGAGCCGACGTGGCCTGGGGTGATCTGCAATTATCAAAAGGACGGGGACTACAATGCAAAATGTCCAAGACTCATACAACAGCTGAGGAAAGATTTGATATTAATATTAAAAGACAAAATTGCTCGAGGTGATTTTAGCAAAATACGTAAAGCACTAAGTGATCCAACGGCGGTCCTTCATTCACTAATGTCATGCGTCATGATCTCCTGCAATGATGTAAGTTCGCATCGATAGTTGAGATTAAATGCTCCCAGCAGATCCAACGGTGGTGAGCGGGGACGATCCGAAGGATACTACGTGCCACCAAGAACAGCTGCTGATCCGACGATCCTGGCCGACGGAGGAAGAACGACAGAGGAACTCGCAGTCGACGAGTTTGGCTTGGGCATAACTCTGCTCCTACGGGGCTCCTCTAGAGGTTGGCAACTTCAAAATGGTTGGGGAGCAGTCATAGCACCACCGCGACATGAATGACCTGGAGCTGCTCCAAGAAGCTCGTCTTCAACAAAAAAACGACCCCAGATGGGGTCCTTCAGCACCTGGGACCTGCAACGGAAACACGCAACAATAGTAGGGGGTCCCTAGGGTAAAGGCGGGTGATTGTATGGAGTAGGTGGCGGAAATAAAGCTCGCTGGAGCTCCAGAGCACCGACGATTTGTTCGATAGTGGGATTAAACTAATGATTCGATTAAATGACAAAATAAACACACGAACTAAAAGCTAAAACTAATGGCTACTAGATTACAAAGAAAATCATAGAAAGCAACCTCGATTGGCTAGGAAAGCCAAGAGATAAGGTACCTCACGGCCACTTGGCCGGAGATGGGGTGGAGATCACCCTTAGATGCTCGCCAAGGCTGGTTCAGGGATGCTAGAGGGGAGCTGTCACCTCCCCAGTCCAGAGCAAGGTGAAAGAGGCCAAGGGCAAGGTGAAAGGAGGTTCAAGGATCAATGAAGGCATTGGGGTTCGTTTTGAAAGAGTGGATCTGGCGCTCCACAAATCGAGGTGAAATGCCTCGATTAGCGATCCAAAGCCCAAGAAATACCTTGGGCGTGAATCATCAATAAACGAGGACCAAAAACGCAGAAGGATTTGACATCAAAGAATGCTTGTACAAGCCTCGAAAAATCCGCAAAGATGGGTCAAAACCCATTCTAACAGCCTACAGGAGCCATGGTCAGAGAGTTGACCCGTGGTCAACTCTCATGCCCTCCTGGTTGGTCCACGTGGACCAACCAGGAAAAATCCTGGAAAAAATCATTTGTAAAATCATTTAAAAATAGAAAATGAATTTATTGATTTTTGGTTATGAAATAAAAATTGTTTATTATTTTATGAATTATTTTATGGTGATTTTTATTTATTTTTATGAGGTTTATAATTACAAGTTATGTTTTATGGGTTATATAGGTATATGTATGTATATATTTTAAATTTTATTTTTATTTTGTATATTTAATTTTATTATTTTTTTATTATTATTTTATAAATTAATAATATTTTTATACACTTAAATATATTTTTATTTTATTTTTCTTATGTATTTTGTACAAGTAAATAAATAGATATATAATTTACATACTAATAGATATTGGTAATTCATCAATGTACTTTGTTCAAGTATTTTATTTTTATGATTTCTTTATGTTTTTATTCTTGTTTTCATATATAAATATATTATAAATAATATTTACAAAATTATAAAAAATAAAATTATAAAAATAATGAATAATAAATAAAATGAATATTCTAATCTGTACAATTATACAAGGAGAGTCCAAAACCCAACTTTCAAACCGTAGCTCCGCAAAATACGAAACCACCTCCATTAATAACTTATTTGAAATTATATACAATTGAAAGTGAATTTGGTACATTTAGAGTTTTTATTTGAGAGATACAGGTCTGGGAAGTTGGGATTTTGGAAACTTATTCATATCATAACTTTTTATCTGTACAATATTTTTGTGTAAAATCAATTTTGTTTTTTTCTATATTTAATTATATACAACTTTCATGTTCAATGTTTCTTTAATTGAAGTGTAAAAATTGGAAACAAAAATAGGTCCCAAAATGTATAAAGAATGACTAAAATAAAAGGGAATTTTTATTGTACTTTGGCCCTTATCTCCCCCTACTTTATTCCTTGTCGACCTATTCATCAAGATGCCTAGGTCTCGAGGTTTCAGGTCATAAAATATTTACAATATTTTATTCTTTTTCTTTTCTTTTCTTTATTCTATAATTTTGGCTTCAAAAAACCGCATTTTATACAATATTTACACAATGATGCATGAATGCTAAAATTCCTAGAGTAAGCCTATTTACACGCGTTT
Source organism: Ottelia alismoides (assembly GCA_037367405.1). Taxonomy (NCBI): domain Eukaryota; kingdom Viridiplantae; phylum Streptophyta; class Magnoliopsida; order Alismatales; family Hydrocharitaceae; genus Ottelia; species Ottelia alismoides. Next base: position 534,176 of record JAZKJV010003653.1, read on the forward strand.
ACAAGGGTTTTTAAGGCCAAAATGATAGAATAAAGATGATGAAACGTAGATTCATCATCTATCTTGGGAGAAGAGTCACTTCATGGTGACTCATGAAACGGTGCTTGGTCATATCATCTCCAACAAGGGCATGGAGGTTGATCCAACCTAGGTGGATATCATCCAAAAACTTAATCCATCGCCCAATTTATGGCAGTTGCGATCTTTTCTAGTGTATGTCTGTTTCTACCGATGTTTTATCCAGGACTTCAGTCAGATTGCCGGACTCCTCATTGATCTGCTAATGAATACACCGAGTTCATTGTAGATGATAAGTGCCTTGTGTCTTTCAAGTCTCTCAAGGGATTAGTTTTCAAGGCTCCTGTCCTTCAACTACCCGATTGGTCACTCCCATTCGAGATCATGACGGATTCCTCTGATTTTGCCATAGGGGTTGTGCTAGGACAGAGGAGGGATGGTTTGCCTCATGCCATTCACTATACTAGCCATACATTGGATGCCACCCAACATAACTATAATGTCATAGAGAAGGAGATGCTAGTTGTCTTTGTCTTGGAAAAATTCAGATCTTATATTCTTGGATCCAGAGTGACTATTTGCACTGATCATACTGTCATCCGGTACCTCATGACAAAGAAGGATGACAAAGTTAGATTAACCAGGTGGATCCTTCTACCCTGGTAGTTTCATATTGAGATTAAGGATAAGATTGGAGTCAAGAATGTGGTGACGGATCATCTCTCTCGATTGAAAATTCTAAGGGATTATGAGCATGCAAAACCTATTACATAGACCTTCCCAGATGAGTCGATCCTTGCTATAACCTCTCTTTTATGGTACGTCGACATTTTGAACTATCATGTCGCCAAGAAAGTTCCACAAGGTTGGCCCATACATCGACTTGAGACCTTCCTTGCGAAGGCCAAGTCGTGTCTAGAGATTGGATGATGTGTGATGGTGTGGGAAGTGTCCATGGTCAAGATATGATTTTTAGATCTGCTCTTATGCTTTCTCTTCTTGGGTTGAGGAGCAGATAAACGAGTCATGGCCTTGTCAAGTGGGACTTTAATAATCTAATGAATAACAATCACCTCTTCAGGTTCAGTCAATATTTTTTGAATTTTTGGACCTCCTCTATAAAAGGGAGAAGATCATAATCATTATCTACACAAGGATCGCCAAGAGCAGTCTATACAGTGGCATCCTTGGGGTCAAAGGTGGGACATGCGGTGAATGAGTGTGTGGGCAAGTAATTAGGCATGTGTGTCATCTCCTCACAAGATGAATCACCAATGTGTCTCCCGAAATATTTTTGTATTTTTACAATTTTCTCATTTTTTGATTTTTGGGTGATTGCAAGCTCTCATGGGAATCATCAATCAAGTCCAAATCATCAGATCGTGAAGCATCAATATGGATCTTATTTAGGCCAGTGAGGTCATCAATCATCGAATTCATATGCTCCATGAAATGGGTCAAGGCCTCTTGTGTGTATACCATAAGAGATGACTCTAATAGATCAATCTCGGGTGGATGATATGGAGGGAAATGTGAAGATGGTGGTAGATAAATATCTGAGTCCTGATATTGTGGCTGGGCCAGATATGTATAAAAATTAGGAGAAAAATCCTTTTGGAAAAAGGGAGGTGGACCGGTTGTAGGGTACAAGGGATCCGTAAAATCCTAATAAAAAGCACTCCAGTCGTCCATCTCGAAACAAAAGAAAAATGATCGGGAGAGCACGATGGTCAAGTCAAAAGAAATGAAATGAAAGGTGTAGATTCGTAGAGAGATCGAGTACGCACACAAACAAACACAAAAAAATTCATGCAAAACAAATCCCTCAATTCACCTACTTAACTCGATGAAGACCGTGAAAGTTTGATCTATTTATCTTGTCTTTTTTAGAGTTTGGTGAGAAGTCAAAAATTGTACAAACACTTAGGTTGGCTTCATGGAATTTGGGCACTAACCTTAGTGTGTATGAGAGCAATTTAAAGTGAAGATAATGAGGGGATTATTCGCCCAAGATAAATATTTTTTTATTGATTTTAGGGTCATGTAATATTAATAGTCTTAATTTTATTGTTATCACTTTTTTGGAATTTTAATGAGATATGCATGTGCCTAATGAGGAGTTGATTCTTTTTAGCACCTAAGTGGTCAAAATAAGAGGGAGAGTAGGAAAAACAATACAAGAGGCAAATCGACAATGAATGCTAAAGAGAAATGCTCATCTTGCCTCCAGCTCTCTACATGCAAGGATGCTAAGAAGAATTGAAACATACACTAAATGCAAATACGGCCAATGAAATCGTCCTAGATGAAGATACACTATTATCGTGTAGCATAATATGATAAACACTTAGAATAGAACCTAAGGGTCCGATCTTAGAGTCTCCTCGGTTCCCACCACAGTGGGTCTTGCAAGCATTGTATAGAGGACTCTCACAGTGCGTGGTTCTAAGACTAAATGAGAAGCAATTTAGATTTGACTAGATCCAAACGTAGACTATAGGAGAAGGCAAATATAATTAGGTGTTTGGACACAATGCTATCATCATGCAATCCTACAACTAGGGCTCAATCATACAAAAGAAGGAAAACAAAATCGTGAAACAAAATAAAAAAGGTAATAAAAACACGAAAAGTCGATGCTGCCCCTAAGAGAACAATCCCTCGGGCACCGGACCTCATGAAGTGTGGAGTGTTGCAGAGTCTTGTATTATTAAAATTTATGGTCTGACTATAACTTGAATTACAAAATAAATGCTAAAATAAATTCACAAAAATTGTCTTCAAAAATTCCTCCAAGTCCTCTTTGGTGCTAGGTCAAAGCCGCCTCATGTGGGTACGTAGATGCTCCTAGAAGAGCTCCTCCCTCGATCCTCGATCCTCACAACAAAGTCAACCAAGAGACAGGTGATTATACAATTAAATAATTAATATCAAATAAATAATAAAATAAATAAAAGAAAAGTATAGACAAATAATCACAATCAAGTAAAAACCAATCTATGCGCAGTTACTCCCCGACAACGATACCATTTGATAACTAGGGTTTTTCGCGGGCTAGATGTCTCACACAAGGCAGAGACACAGTCGATGTGGCGACCCTCACGAAACTCTAATTAATCAACAATTAACCGACAATAATGATCAAGAAATGAAAATAAATGTGGAGTTAAAATTTATTATAACTCTACAATAGATGTGTATAGTGTAAGTATGTAGAGTGCCGAAAACAGGGAGCAAACTAGATATATCGGGCAATAAAATACAAAATGTGATTGTGCTTATTTGTCTATATGTTCTTTTTGTGGGTTTTAAAATTTTAATTTTTTTAATTATTTTTGTTTTATATTTTTGTATTTTGATTTTTAATTTTTTGATTTTACATTCTCTTTTTATATTTCTAAATTTTTATATTTCTTTTTCCATTTAATAAATAATATATATAAGATTATATATAAAATGCAAGCTAGGATAGATATAAATAATAAAAAAAAGCCAAAATCAAGGATACTATTCTTATGATTTTTAAAAATACTTTTGCTATTTTTTATATATTAATAAAGTTAAAAAATCATAAATCAAGGTTTAATTAAATAGCTGAAACTGAAATGAAAAATAAAAGTATCAAATGATGTCTAAAATCTTCCAAATCAATTTTAATATAAAAAAATACTATAAATACAATTAAAAAGTAGAAAATATAACTTTTGGGATTTTTAGGGATTCTATAAATTTTTATGTGTTTTGGGGGCTTTTCAATATTTTTTGAGTTTTTTATAATTATTATGGGTTTTTGATCTGGAGTTGTAAAATAGCTAAATAAATACGAACTACGTTTTTTGGAATTTTTCAAAAGTTGTTTATATTTTTTATGGATTTTATACTGTAGACATGGATGAAATAGATTATTTCCTATGTTTAATAAATAATAAAAAGTCCCAAAATTGCAAAATAAATATATAACATGGAAGTGCATACAATCAGGAATCGTCACTATTTTTGTGGATTTTTTAGCACTAAATCTATTTAAAATAAATAGAGGAAACAAAAAGAAACTACATTACTAACATAGGCATTTTTGTCAATAAAATAAAGCATAGGGTCTACACTACAATTTTTACAAAAATTTATAATTAATATTCATTATTAAAGGACTAAATATAAATAACCAAAGTCGTAAGGGCCTCCTTACAAAATACGTTAAGATCACATGTATAAACATGTGATCCACGCTAGCAAGGACCAAAATGCAAAATTTGATAAGATATCGGGCATATTCGTAAATATTACAAAAATATAATGGCCGACGGAAGTTTAAATGATAAAAAATAAATTACAAAAACCGGCTGGGGTTAAATGCAAAATACCTCAATGTGTAGAGGTGAACGACACCGGCACCTTCAGTCATCCACGTAGCTACAAGGGGTGCCGATGATGATTCGTGGTTGGATGGCTAGGATTAGAACACCCAAGATGATCTAAAGGCTGAGGTGTGTAGCATCCAACAGTGCACGTGGAACCTGGAGCGGCAAAGTGATCCAACGGTTGGACGAGGATCTAGAAAAACATGTCAAGAACTTGTCGAATCGAGCTTCTATCTCCTCTCTCGTGCTTCTCCAGTCGTTAGGATGGTTAGTAGCAATGGCAAAATGAAGATGAGACTCCGCCACGTCAAATGAAGGCTTCAGAAGGCGTCCTTGAGCAACGATGTTTCTGAACAAGCTTGAAGAGGAACGGGGCTCCAGGTGCCTTCGTCTAGATCAAAAATCACTCAACTGAGGCTATCACTGACTAGAACCTAAAGGGTTAGCAAGAACACAAGAAGACGAAGGGGCCAGAGGTGTTTGAGAGGTGGAACGGAGTCGGGTGCGTCGGGGTGGTCGTGCCTCCGGCAAGCGGAGGAGTGGAGGTACGGATCTCCAGATCCAAGGAGGACCTGGGGTGAGCGGAGCAGAGTGTAGGGAAACGTGAGGGAAAGACATTGAGGGTGAAAGGATGCGACGAAACACAGGTGGCACACAATGAAGGGCTCGCCGAAGCTCAGCTCCTGCGAACTACGAGTAGAGGTATTATGCCTAATACAAGTAATAAAACATTAATCTAAAAACATAAAATGAATCCTAGAACTAACATTAATCTAAAGAGTGAAATAAAAATGTACCTCAATGGCCGGAACCACGAGATCGAAACTCAACGCTGGTGAGGCGGTGGAGATGGGTGGGAGGACCTCCAAATGGTTCCTTGACTCGCCTCCAACAGCCGGAGAGGAGTCTGTCACTCTCCTGTGATCCGGAGCACATCAAAGAAGGGTCAAATCCTGGACCAAGAGGTTCAAAACAAAGAAGGGCGTCGGGGGAGAGTTTATGTACAGGTTGACTTGACCAGGGGGAAGAGCGAGGAAATGGCATAGATTCAGTGATCCATAGATCAAGGTGACGTCCAGGCGTGTATGTACAATGATCGAGGAAGAAAAAATCCTAAAGAAACAAACCTAATCGATGAATGTATTGATCTGAGAAAAATGGGGAAATCGAGGTCATATGATGGTCTGACAAAAATGGAGCTTCGGTTAAAGGGCTGATCGAGGTCAACTGATTGGGGCACCTGGTTGGGTTACATGGACCAACCAGAAAAAATCCAAACCAAAAAAGATTGGAAATTCGATAATAAATATAAATGTTCATTATTGATTTCAAGTTTTAAAATAAAAAATGTTCATTATTTTTTATATTATTTTATTATGAATTTTATTTATTTTAGAGGTATATAATTACAAGATACTTTTTAAGATTAAATTATAGCCATATTTATCTATATTCTGAGTGTTTTTTTAATTTGGGATTTTTGATTTTATTCTTTTATTTTCTTATGTTATAAAATATAACTTATTTTTGGATATGTAAATATTTTTTATTATATTTTTCTGATATAATATATACACTTAAATAAATAGGTCTATGTATTATATAAGCATATTATAGGTATTTCATAAATGTAGTTCATATGCATATTTTATTTTAGTTTTTTCTTTATTATTTTATTCTAGTTTTAATATGAACATATATTATAAATATATTTACAAAATTATAAAATATGAATTATAAAAAATATAAAGAATAAATAAATTGATTATTTTAGTTAGGTATAATATACAATAAGGGTCCAAAACCCATCTTTCACCCCTTAACATCAAAAATATGAAACCACCTTCATTCAAAAGATTATTAAAAGTTATATACAATCAAAGGTGATTTTGATATATTTTGAGTTTTTATTTGAGAGATAAGGGTATGATAATTTGGGATTTTTAAATCTTATTTAGAGTATAACTTTTATTATGTATATTATTTTTATGTGAAATCACTTTTATATTTTTATATATTTTATTATCTACATCTTTCATGAACAAAGTTTCTTTATTTGAGATATAAAATGAGGAGAATAAAATAGGTCCCAAAAATGAATACTGAATGAATAAATAAATAGGAATTTTATTGTAATTTGGCCCTTATCTCCACCTACTTTATTCCTTCTCGATCTAGCCATTAAGATGCCTAGGTATCAAGGTTTAGGGTCATAAAATATCTTTGATATTTTATTATTTTTCTTTTCTTTTCTTTATTCTACAATTTTGGCACTAAAAATAGTATTTTATACACAATTTGTACAATAATTCATGAATGTTAATTTATATGAATTAGATGAATTTACATGCATTTACTAGGGTTTTTAAGGCCAAAATGATAGAATAAAGTGATGAAATGGATATTCATCACCCCTCTATACTTGCCTTTGCTATTCCCTACCAAATACTTATGCAATAAGTGCAGAAAAAAGAAAAACAAAGAAAAGAAAAAAGAAATAAATTGGATTGAATTTTATTTTCAAACTTGTCTTCACAAAATCAAAGTTTGGAGCTTAAGTCAGACCTTTGGAATTTTAGTGCAGGTGGAACCTTATTGGGAATCGGATTTGAAATCCAATAGCCTTTGAGAATCTCAAAACTCTGATTAAGTCCCCTCAATAGCCAGGTCAGAGTACTTCAACTCATATGCAAACCCTTATGACTATGAATCTGACTTGTACAATGTATGTGATAGAAGCTCCCCCAACTAAAATGACAAAAAGATTGAATTCCCCAGCATGACAACCCAGTGATTCCCCAATCCTGCAACTCCTTCCTCGAGGAGCAGGGTATTCCCTTCTAAGTTCAAGAGACAACCAACTCAAGAGGAGGGGGTGAAGAGAAGAAAACTAGTGTAGTCAAGTCATCCAGCTACAGGCTCACAAGGTTTGACTTTGAAGCTCAAGCTTTCTTATTGACTATGCAACTATAAAGTACATAAATGAATTACCTAAATAATAAATACATATATTTACTTTAATGGATAAAAAAATTCAGAAAAATAAAACAAAAAATATATTTAATTGTATTTAAATAAGTTGTAAAAATATAAATTATGTGTATAAAATAATAAAATATAAAATTCAAAATAAAAATAAAATAATATATATATACACACCTATGATTATACATGTAAATATTAATTTATAATAAATAACCTCATAAAATTTAATGAAAATAGAAATTAAATACTACATAAAAATACACACATATTTTATTTTCAAATCTAAAATTAATCAATTCATTAAACATTTTTATTAATTTTATCATCATTTTTTCATTGGAATTTTATGTTTGGTCCGCATGGACGAACCAGAAGTTCCCAATGACCTAGGTCAATTGTACCTATGCCTCTTCTGACTCATGTCTGAGTTGCTCCGCCTCTCTCTTCTTTATTTTCTTGGGCTTGATTCGTAGCTCAAAAAATTTTTATTCTTCTAAGGTATCACCCCCCACATGATCATCCATTACAGTAGGGCATTTGTCCCATTGCACGATGACTCCATTTCCAGCAATCTTGTGACCAATTCATCATTGTTCTTCATATATAAATCCTTCTTTCTTCACCATTTCTTGGATTTAGATCCCTCTTTGTTGATCTTTAGCCCCTCAGATCTCACATATAGTGATGACTTGGTGACAGTGGGAGGATCTGGAGGTTTGTAGTGAGGAGAAAACCAAGGAGGAGGTGATCCAGTCCATCTCCGACCATCCGCCATGAGGTACTTCCTTCTACATTTTCAAACATGGTCGAAGCCATTCTCGAGCATATTTAGGTTAGTTTTTGCTCATATTTCCAATTCATGCTTTTACTTTCAATTGAAAGCTATTGGATTGAGGTTAAATCCCAAACTTTTCTTAGGCCTTGAGCTCTAGGTCAAAATTCATCATGAACCTCACCGTTCTCTGCTCGTTTTCATTCCCATCTCATTCCCCTTCACCTTATATGCAAATGACCCCACAAATCACCCTATATCTTGCAAAGATTTGGGTTTTTTAGATCCATCTATTGTTGATCGTCGGATCTCAACAACATCCACCCATTCGCGTTGCTATCAAGCGTTTTTTAGGCTGAGATGCATCGTATCGAGCCACTTAACATTTTGGTGTAGGACTTGCATCTTGAAGAAGCCCTGGGAGCGGGATTTGACACCCATTTTAAGCTCCAGGGTTCCTAATGAAGAAGACCATCCACGTCCCCATCTTTGGGACCTAGAACTCATCTGAGGCAAGCTGTTGGAGCAGAGCAACACTGGGAAGCTGTCGGAACTATGAATAGATGCAAGATGAATGAGAAATCAAGGATCGAAGCAACCACGGAGGAATGTTCTTCATGTTCTTACTCAGTGTCCATGTGTTGTCCGATCAAGAGGATCAGCCCAGATCTACTCTGGACCATTCATTTGGAGGCAAAACGAAGCGTGTCCCATCCATTGGATTACGCTTAGGTGACCCCACGTAGTAGCCAGACAATGGCTCGATCCTTGGGCATTAAGTGGTATATTTGCATTAAACCTCGTCTGCCTTCTGTAATTCGAAAAGAACATTGTAAATATTTTATAACATTAAAAAGTTTGTGGATGAATTGCATGTGTGCCCTCGAACATTTTTAATATTGCAGTTTAATCCCCTACCACGACACCTCACATGGCGACCCATGCGCATGGGTATTTTGCATGAAAACCCTTCAGGATTCTGTATTTATGATCAAGTCTTTTAAAATCCAAGTTCTCGTTCAAATATTTTAGTGTTTTTGCATGTACCTCCTATATCAATTGTAAAAATGCCCCTACTAGTTTGAATATTTTTGTGCAAGTTTGTCTAATTTTTATAAATAGCATCCTTGCTCTAAAAAATATGGGAAAATAGGATAATGTTCTTGACTTATTGCTCTTTCACCCTACATATTAGATTTGCATTTCTATTATAATCTGATTTATTTCTATTTATTAAAAATCAAAAAGTACATGTTTGTTCCTTGTTTTCTTCAGAAAATATAAAAAAATGTAAAACCTATTCTAAATATTCCAAAAAAATTAATAGTTGTTTATTATAGTATTTTAGAACTTCAGACAAAAAATTCCTAAAAACATAAAAAGAAAATCACTAAATATTAAAAAGCTCCAAAATCTTTATAAAAATTATAAAAACTCTTCAACAATTCCAAAAATATTAGTTCCTTATGTTTATTTATATATATTATCTATTATCTATAAAAGTTGGTTTTAATAAATTTTGAACCTATTTAGTACTTTTAAATCTCAAAACAATTCTACGTAATTTATGAAATCCCTGATGTTGTGTATTTTAAACTTTAAAACACATAAAAACTAGCGAAAGTCCCATAAAATCACAAAAAATAGATGAAAAATATTAAAACGTAAAAATATTTTATTTTGTAACTTTTGACTATTTATATCTCAAATTATAAATATATTATCATATATTATATTATATGCCTATATATAGTTATATTTAATTAATATAACTATTAATTATTATAAATACATTACAATTGTTTTAAAACCTTTCAAATAAATAAAATGGACTGTACTTATTGCTATTTCTGATATTTATATGTTTACTATATATTTTATATTACATATCACTTATAGTATATATATTACATATGTATAGTTGTATATATTATATTTAAAAAATTAGAGAAAGGGAAATTGAAAATTATAAAAATTATAAAAATAAAATAAAACTTATAGAGTTAAATATAAAAAAATATAAATTATAAAATAATATATAAAAAAGGAAAAAACCAAAAACTCACAAAAACATTAGTTGATTAATTAAGCAAATATTATACAAATACATATTATTATTTATTCATTTTTTTTATAAATAATAATTAGTGCTACCACGTATTGTTCCATGTGTTCGACACCCAGACTATTTATCCACTATACACATTTAATTCTTGGCTATAATAAATTTTGACCCATCACATTCCAATTTCATTGATTTATTTATACTTGTTGTTGGTTGATTATTGAAATTCTTTACTTTTGTGAGTGGTCTCCTCAAAGACGTTCTCTCCTTGTGTGGTCATCTAACCCTTGCAAAAGTCGAGATATTAAGCGGTGCTATTGTTGGGGAGAAACGAAGTGTAGTATCCTTTTGTACATACCTGCATATTATTCCTCTTCTATTTTTGTTATATGTTATTGATATATATATTTGACTGTCTCTAGCCCATTTTTATTTGTTTATCTTTCTTGTGAAAGGCACGCTTGGCGAGGACTATCTCTTAGGAGGTGGACACACCCGAGTTGAGCGGAGGATGGCCTTCTACAAGTGAGACAACCAGGAGAGAGCAAGAGAAAGGAGCAGATAAAGAAGAAGAGTAATCCTGCCTTTGTTTTTTTATTTTCATTTTTGTGAGGAGAGTTTTATTTTATTTTTGTAAATAATTTGTTATATTTTGGACACTTCCACACTTAGCGAGGTCTAGTACCCGAGTGTTTATTCAGCTGGGGCCACGCCACGATTTTTCGTATTTTGACCACCTTTCTTTTATTTTGTTTCACGCGTGTTGAGATTTCCATCTTTGTTTTTATTTTTTTATGTGATTGAGACCCTAGATATATGATTGTGCCTATAGTTCACTATATTTGGACTTAGTCAAATAATTTATTACTAATTATTAGAATTTAGAACCGCACATCATGAGAGACTCCATGGGTGTTATAACATCACCCACTTATATTCACAACGTCCTCATTGGGACTTTTTTTTAAAATAATTATTAGAATAATATTAATTAATTAAACAACCATCAAGTTAAAAAATTTAAAAATATAGCCATCAATCGGCGCCTGAGGTGCCGATTTGGAGATATAAAGGATGGAAGTGCAAAATACCCAATGTGTTTGCCCAAATCGGCACCTCAAGTACCGATTTGGGCATCCTCATTGGGTATTTTACATTTCCATCATTTGGGTAATTTATATTTCATCCATTGTTTGTTATTAATATTTTTTTCAACTAACCTCTTTTGCTATCAAAAGTACAACATTTACCATAAGGATGTAATTACATTTGAATGGTAAATGTATATCCTTTCTATTCTAAAATTGTTTTTTTCAAAATATTACCTTCATTATATTATATATTTGGACCCTTTTCCTTCATCATATTATATATTTAAGATGCATGGGACCCTTATTCTTTGGCATCTAATTCATTAATTATCAAAACAATGTATGTATTATATAATGAACGATAATTAAGAATAATTGTTTCTATTGCAATGAGTTAGATATTATATATTTTAAAGATTAAAGTTCTATTTCGAGGCTAACATAATAAGTATGTTATAGAAACTCTATTTTTTATATTTTCCTAACAATGAGAATTGCCATGTTTTGGTCAATGAAAAATAAAGAATGAACAAGTTTATAACTATATTAATGAAAAATTTTTCCATGTTTTTTTGTGATTTTGATTCGAAAATCTAACCTTATAGATTGAATCTTAGATTAATGCTCTACATATTCTACTAATTTCGTTCAAATCGGAGGTCGTTTGCTATTTCATCTTGATGTTTGAAAATCCTGGTAATATTTTGAAAAGAACAATTTTAGAATAGAAAGGATATACATTTGCCATTCAAATGTAATTACATCCTTATGGTAAATGTTGTACTTTTGATAACAAAAGAGGTTAGTTGAAAAAAAACTATTAATAACAAATAATGGATGAAACATAGATTACCCAAATGATGGAAATATAAAAATACCCAATGAGATGCCCAAATCGACACTTGGGTATTTTGCACTTCCATCCCTTATGTCTCCAAATCGGCACCTCAGGTGCCGATTTGGGCTTACTTCCCAAATCGACACCTCAGATGCCAATTGATGGCTATATTTTTAAATTTTTTAACTTGATTGTTGTTTAATTAATTAATATTATTTTAATAATTATTTTTAAAAAAAGTCCTCCTCATTGCGGTATGAGTCATTCACAATGATACTAGTGATTGCACGCTTCAGTCTTAGGTACCCTCGAGTAGTCCTTTCCACTATCAGGGAATCTGCTCTAATACCATTTGTAATGTCGTGACTTAGGTACCCAGAGTCAACTTGTTGGGCACCGTTTTGAATTAGACTCGTTGACAAGCACCCAAATGTTTAAGCCCAAGTTATTAAGAAGTAGTCGCCCACTCTTATAACTCACTCTCACACTATGTGACTTTCCGATTTGAGACCTTTGGCTCGGGGTGTTAAAAATAATGTATTATATGGGATATGATAAGATGGCGTATAATAAGTATGCCTCTACGTCTTGACAAAAAAATATAGCAGATAATGGATAAGCGGAGTTGGCAGATATATTACATTTGTTTGCATATGATAAAAATCATATTTGAATTAGATGCCATATGATTACATGATACACATCCATTAGCTCTTGTACAAAGGAGAATTTGATTACTTAAAAGTAAGAAAAATCTCTATGTTAAGATAATATCTAATGAAATGGAAAAGGAGCTTTTGATGAGAAAAATACGGGCAGGAGGAGATGGTTTCCTCTCGGGACAAGGATTCTCTATTGTATCCATTTTGTTTTGTGATTTCAAATTTTAAAATTCAATCTTATGGATTAAATTTTCGATTAATGTTGCACATATCCTCCAAATTTCGCTCAAATTCAAGGGAATTTTTCTATCTTATCTTAATGGTCAAAGTTCCGGTCAATATTTAAGCTACTTGAAGCCCATTTAAAAAAAGAATCGAGCATTTGACCATTAAGATAAAATAGAAAATGCCCTCGGATTTGAGAAAATTTTGGAGAATATGTGGATCATTAGTCTAAGATATAATCCATAAGGTTGGATTTTGAAAATCAAAATTGCAAAAAAAAAGAATTATAACACCTCTGTTGTGATTCCCATTACAATAGAGAATCCTCGGCCCTCCTCTCTACTACATCAGTCGTGTTGACAATGCACTCTCTAATTGTATTATGTTTACATTGCAATGAAGACTTTTTTGGGATACACTTCATGAAGAACCTGTTAGGATATTAGTTACATTCGAATAGAGATATATAGGTGACATCCTATCTCTCTCATATCAATACTATGTAAGATGGGTTAAGTACACATATGTCTTTTTATAGAGCTCATGCGAATTCAACAATATGGGTCCTGAATCATTTTATATCAATCATTCCATAATCTTCAAGTCTAAAACCTCAATACCACAGGGAGCATAGATTTAAAAGATAGTTGACGTTGTACTTAATGTATATTGTTTACAAGCATGCTGGTATATAGTTTTGATGTGCAATTGTTAAGGTCCCATTAATTTTAAGGGCTCAGTTTTATACGTATGATTTTTAGTTTAGGAATAAAATAGTGTTCGTCCTAGTGGGTACTTATAAAATCGATTTTTTGAAGAAACCACTTACTGAAAATTGGGTCTTTATATATTCGAATTTTTGGTGAACAATTTAATGCTAAAAACGAATATTTCATTTTATACTTGTGGTAAATTCACTAGCGACAATTTGTTCTTATTAAAAAAATGTTAAGGATTCTTTTTTTTCTTTTTTCCAGGGCCCGCGAAATTTCAGGAACGGTGATGCTGGTATACATAGCCGTATAATATAACTTTGAACTAAAATGCTAGGGTGTATTGTCGTAAGCTCCTAAACTAATAAGTTTCGCACTAAATATGTCATTCCCCCATGATTTCTAGCGTGTTTTTTATTTTTCTTCTGAGATTGATATGTAATTACTCTTTTATGATGTTTTAGAAGTTGCAGCTATGGTGAAAGTCGTCATGATGCTTATATCTGCATAAAGACATCTCTATCTTCTATACTTATCAATGTGATGAGCTTTAAGAATACCACTCTCTAGATGTTGATTCGCGGGTTCAAATTTGTATTCCGATTGTTATGTTTTTTTGTGAAAAAAATAAATACCGTATTAAATAAATAACAGTGAGGAAACACATCCCTATTATAGAAGAAAAGTATAATGATACCCTAGATTTTCTGTTTTGTATTTCTCTAATTATCCACTCCCCTGTCCGTCTCTCCCTCGCGTGATAATTATAGTTGATAATTTACGGTTTTATATATATATATATATATATATATATAATGTTAAATGTATGCGTATACTTCCTTGGAATTATATAACCAATGTTATACTAAGTGATGCTTAAATAATAATACCTACGATGCATCTGTACTTAATGATGTAATAAAAAAGGAGTTCGCCATTTGAATTCTTAACCGTAAGACTTGTATGAAATCCTCAAAATAGGTACAACTTTACGTGGAAGGAATCTTACATCAAATGAAAGCTGAGCTTACCCATAACAAGGTTCACCAAGGAGTGCAAGGGCTTTTAGATACCACTTTGAGCCTATAGAGATAATATTTTAGGTCATTGCCAAGTTATTTATAGAGCTTCGACAGACTGGAATAGAATTGTGTAGTGGAGCTTTGGAAACTTGATTGGAACACTGATCAGATGGGGATTATTTAAGCACCTGCAGCCAACCTGCATGAGTGCATTCCTTACAGCTTCAGCGAGAGAGGAGAGATATGGGAGGCGAAGGGCAGGCTTGGAGCAATGATGCGGAACGCATACTGAAGGCGTCGGCCATATTGTTGGCGGTTTTCGGGACTGCTCTGTTTATCTACATTGCAGTCCTGTGCTGCATCCATAATGTCCGTTCCCGTGCTCAGGTTGCGCCTCTGCCTGAGCAGCAGGAGTCGGTGGCGCCCGCACCACCGGCGCCCGAGCAACCAGGCGAGTAGCCACGGCTGCTCTTTTCTTTTATTTTTTCCTGTTTAAAAGTCGGACGAATTGTAATTCGTCAAATAATTTGGTGTTGTAGTCGATATATAATGGTTTCTTACACCAACGAGATTGGTGTTTTATGTATTAAGGGGTTTGTAATAATAAATATATAGTTGCTGCTCCCTTTATTTTCCTATACGTGGTTGGTGACTGCAGCTGTTCTGGGTCTCGTGCATGGAGGCCCAATTCGTAGTTTTATTAATGTTAATTATGTGTTGGCCGTGTAAGTTTTGATTGACTTTTCGATTAAATCTTTGCTCCTAGTTCTTTGTTTTTAATGTATCGTAATCACTTCTTGTTTCCCGTGAATCGGATCCGTGATTGGAGTTTCACGTGTGTGACAACAAAAAAAAATCACATTAGGGTTTTCTTGCAGATTGACATGGGGATTAATTGAAGGGCTCTGTACCTTGAAAAATCACGTTTATTTGACCCATCGTTTTTCATAGACTGATCTACTGATCTTGATCGTCAGATCGACATTAGCATTGGCTATACTTATTATTCTATCGGATCCACATCGACAAATCCGCTTTTTAACATGTGCTCTAAATTCTATTCCATATTTTTATAGAATAATGGAAACTTTTTTGCCACTATTGAACCGAAATAACTTTTTTTAGAAAGTAGTATTATTTTTTGAATGCTATATAAATTTATTATAGGTATAATAAAATAAACGAAATGATAATAAAGTAAATAAAAGGATAACAAATAAATAAATTGATAGTAGACAGATACTAGCATAACCATGTCTAGGTGCAATTCCCAAATGCAATCCTGGTATATAACAATCAATAATGAAAGTTCTTATTATTTGTAACAATAATCGCTTTTAATTATCCTTGGCAACATTGTATACAAGTAGACCAATAAAAGCCACATGCCTCAATTATTTCTATTGCCTGTTGCCCCAATTCGCAATTTCTGAAATCAATTTTCATACGAATACGTTTTCCGTGAGAGTGAAAAGGGAGAAAGTTATGCGGGTCTTATATACCGATACATACAGTAGGTATCCAAGAATATTTGAGGAGGTTTGGGTCAGACGGAATAAAAGTAATTTTATGCATAAAATACTTTCCGTGCAAGATTTTGTACTTTTGTAAAGTTCGTAAGAAAAATTAATTTAACATGGCCTAAATTTTGCAAGAAAAAATCCCGATTAACACATTATTTATAAAGGGAATTCAAAACTAGTGGCGACGTGTAAGAGATGCTTTGACAGATTGGTGAAGTTAACAAGTTAACGTTCACTTGATTTGTGAATTGTTTGCTTTTGTCTTCTCCTATGCCTTAGTAGGTCTTTTATAATTTTTTTGCCACTCCTATTTATGGAGTGCTGAGAACTCTGTCTTAGTTGTTTTATAACAATATAGTCTAGAACGGACCCAAAAAAATACCGTCTAGCTTCATCTACAAAGCATAAAAAATTATAAAAATATAGACTACCTTTTCTCATATACATATTTTACGCTGGTCATTTACCCTGTCCTATTGTTTGTATATACATACGTACATACATACATGATTTTTACTTAAACAATTGTATAACATCAACAAAGCATTTGAAAAAACCAACAAATACTCTATAGGCAGAGGATTATGTGCTGAACAAAGTGCTATATTTGTTTTTTTTTTGCAAAAGATGAAACAACAAGGTCTAAAATGGTTGCTTAAATACATGGTTATTTCTGCAAAAAGTAAATAAAAATAAATAAGGAAACTAGCGCATAGCAGTGGAATTACGTTTTCTTGGTTACTTCAAATGAGAAGATAACATTAAAAACATATATTGAAAATAAGAAAAAAGAACACGACGGAACTAATATGGCATCACATCGTACTTACTAATTTAAGTCTCCTCACCGGCCAAACAATTAGAAGAATATATATAAGCAAAAGCTCCAGCTGCTCCTCTGCCTCGTCGGAGCTTAGCCTTTGCCCCCCGCGGACATCAGACACGCCAGAGCCCTAGCTCCCCCATCAGGCAGTTGCAAAGCCGTCGACGTCATCCCCTCCGACCTACCCGAGCCTTATGCTCGGGGTGCCCTGAACTGCGAACCAAGCCACATGCCCGAAGCGAGCCCTGCCCACCTCATGGAGATCAGGCAGGGAAGGCTGTATCGATATCATTTCGATATCATATCGATACGATATTTCGACAATATCAACGATATATCGTTGAAATATCGCCCATGGCAATGATCTTTTGTGAAGGAAATGCCTGAAAACTGGGATATGTCAGCACATCGGTACACATATCAGTTGCATCTCGATATCAATATATCGACGATATATTGCGAAATTTCCTTCCATGAGATCAGGCATACGAGCCACTAGCCGAGCCGCCCTCATGTGCAACCCACGTGCAAAATATTTATTTATTCTTATTACTATCGTGCCCCTGAAACTTCATTTGTTCATGACTTAAGCATCTTTTATCGGACTTTTGCGCTCTTGATGTTGGATTGATCCTTATTTCCTTCTCTTTAACATAGAACAATTATTATTCACCTTGGAGATATTTTTTAAACATCAATTAAATTGAGAAGCTTATGCGATCTTTTTAGCGTACTCATTCATTGTTGAATTTTTAACTGCAAAAATTGGAGGACTTATTCGGGAAGTCAATCAGAGCTTAATTAAATAAGTATTTGATGCGACTAATTGGTCACTGTCACTTTTGCTAATTGATAGGCTTTCTTGGTATGGATTGGCTTGCATCTATCCTTGCATCATCATTTCACCATATTATCACATCATTTACAGATAAAAAAGGAGATTGCATTTATTTATTTACTCATCTTTCACCCCATAGCATATCATTATTTTCTTGCATTAAATATTTAAAAAATCCATTCATCATATTTACTTTGATTATTAATTACATTCCTTTGATATAAAAACAAAAAAGTCAAAAAATTAAAAACACAAAAAATGCCTCTCTGAAAATCTAGTTTCTAGATTGACTATAATCCAACCTAAAGAGACTGTGAAACCCCTAAGTTTGGGCTTTACAAAAAAAATAAAAATATGACTGCTCACTTTAATTGAGAAATTAATTAGGTGATATTATTAATCCTAAGTGTTTAATTACTACGATAACAATGAAGAATTAACTTAGGGTATTTAGCGGTTTTTCACCCATCCTGGCCTGGCTTTTGGGCCGACCATCAAATGGACGGGCCCAGAACATGCGCCAAAAAGCCAGGTCCAACATGTAAGAAATGAAAACATGTATTAAAAAAATAGATTTTACATACATATAATGTAATATAATTTATGTTTTTTCTATTACATTACTAATGCTAGATTATATTTAATAGTTTACATGACAAGAAATTATCTAAAAGCTGAGATGACAATAATGTAGATCCAACCAATGGGACGACCCTGACCTTGCTCAAACTTGGGCCTTGAGGTATGGACTGGTCGGTCCAACCTGAGCCTTGGGCAGAGGAT
This sequence comes from Ottelia alismoides, assembly GCA_037367405.1. Lineage (NCBI taxonomy): Eukaryota > Viridiplantae > Streptophyta > Magnoliopsida > Alismatales > Hydrocharitaceae > Ottelia > Ottelia alismoides. The sequence continues at coordinate 552,895 of JAZKJV010003653.1, forward strand.
TTTTTAACTTTGACCCCTTTGATCCAGTCCATGGGCCATCCCAGCCTGCACTTTGGTCATGTCTAATTAATGATAACATTTACATGTCCATGAATTGAAGGATATGGGGAATCCTTAAAAGCATCACGGAAGCGTGATGATCGCGTCTTATGCGATCGAAGTGACTAGTCACACTAGTCGCTAGATGCAGCGGAATTTAAAATTTTTTAAAACATAAGATGAAACCACATGATCCCAAGAATGTTTCTTGGATCGTTTCATCAAATCACAAAGTATTAGAAATACCTCTTGAAGCGTGGTTGCGATCACTAGGTCTCTAAAGTAAGAAATCCTCCTGACTCAAGTCCGATCTACAAAGATGGCACTTGCGGGCGCGATGATGAGATGCGTGCTTCCCGCAATCCTCGATGAAGATCCAAGCCTTGAATCTTCTGATTTCATCCAACGAAATCCAGTGTCTCGTTCCAGTGCAAGAAGCTCCAAAGAAGACAAAGATCCACGAGCAGTCGAGGCGACAACACTACGGCGTAACTACGATTGTTATTCCCTCAAGATCTATAAGGTGGACGGTCACCTTTTAGAGAGAGAGAGAGAGATGTGGCGAGAATGAGAGTTGAAAGAGAGAGAGTAGACTTGTACAATGTCATCGTCAAAGGTCTAGGGTTGCCCTCCTTTTATGTTAGTTTGGGAGTCCATGGAACGCAATCCATGGATACATAAAATCAATGGTTAGATTGATATGTATTTTTAATTAATGACTGTGATCATTGTTGTTCAAAATAACAACTTATTAATTTATATTAAATTAAATATATGTTGCATTACCATCAACATAATTTAATTCAATAAAGTCAATTATAACAAGATAATAATCAAAAGAGATAATAATCCACCCTTAAAAAGGGGTGACTGATGAATCTACGTTTCATCATCTTTATTCTATCATTTTGACCTTAAAAACCCTAGTAAATGCATGTAAATAGCGTTAATTCATGCATTTTATCCTCCATGCACTATTGTGAAAATATTATATAAAATGCGGTTTTAAAGCTAAAACTATAGAATAAATAAAATAATAGAAAAAGAATAAAATATTGTAAATATTTTATGATCCTAAACCCCGAGACCTAGGTATCTCGATGACTAGGTCGACAAGGAATAAAGTAGGGGGAGATAAGGGCCAAAATACTTTTTATTTAATTCATTCTTTATTTATTTTGGGACCTATTTTTAGTTCCACTTTTTATACTTCAAATAAAGAAACTTTGTACATGAAAGTTGTAGATAATTAAATAAAGAAAAATATAAAATTGATTTCATACAAAAACAATTTACAGATAAAAATTTATGATCTGAATAAGATTCTAGAATCCCAACTTCCCAGACCTGTATCTCTCAAATGAAAACTCGAAACACATCAAAATCACCTTTAATTGTATATAATTCTAAATAATCTATTTAATGAGGGTGGCTTCGTATTTTGCAGGACTACGGTTTGAAAGTTGAGTTTTGAACCCTTATTGTATACTTGTACAGATTAAAATATTCATTTTATTTATTATTCATTATTTTTTATACTTTTGTATTTTTATAATCTAGTAAATACTATTTATAATATATTTGTACATTAAAATAAGAATAAAAACCTAAAGAAAATACAAAAATAAATACATATATATATATAATACATAGGTCTAATACCTACAAATATACCTATATAATTAATACTTCTATTTTATTAAGTGTACAAAATACATCAGAAAAATGAAATAAAATTATATTTAAGTGTATAAAAATATTTTATAAATTTATAAAATAATAAACAAAATTAATAAGATATAATATACAAAATAAAAAAATATTAAAATACATAGATGAATATACTTGTATATAAGCTATAAAAGGGAAACTTGTAATTTTTAATCTCGAAAAAATAAATAAAAAACGTAATAAAATATTTTATAAAATAATAAATATTTTTTTATTTTATAACCTAAAAAGAATAAAATCATTTATTGTTTTTAATCAATTTAATAAATCTTTTTGCCAACGAATTTTCTAGTTGGTCCACGTGGACCAACCAGAATCCTTTGTCGGTTGACCTCGGTCAACTCTCTGACCGAGGTCTGGCTCCATGTTAGACTGTGTTTTTTGGCATTTTCTCGGAATTTTGGAGAGCGCGTCTTGCACATTCTCGTGTTGAAGTCTTCTTGACTTTTGTTCACCATGTATCGATGATTCACGCCCTAGTGTTTTCTTGGGGAGTGGGCCATCGATTTGATCGAGCTTCATTGATCTTTGAAGCCACCTCATCAACCAATCAAAAAGGACCCCCGACCTTCTTTCTCTCTTTGACGACTCTTCCACCACTCTACCCTAAACCCTAGACGTCGAAGACCTTCCTGGTGACAGCATGGAAGGGATTGCATGCGTCAGGAGGTCGGAGAGGTGTTGAATCGAGCACATCCACCTTGCCGGAGTACGCCACCCGAGTTCGTCGTCGGTGCACCAATGGTGAGTATTTTCTTACCTATCTTTTATCCTTTGAGTTCCTTAGGACTCCATTAGTCTTCCTTACCTAAACCCGGTGATCAATATCGCCCGCATAATCAGCAAATCGCATCCTCCGCACTTAGCTGGAGCTCGAGTTCCTCCGGCCCTCACCGACCATTCCACACCTTTCCACCCTTCCGCAGGGTCGAGGCAACTTTCCCTCGACCCTCTAACTTGTTTTCTGCAGGTCCCGAAGCCCAGAAAACCCTAGAGCTCGTTTGTTCAGTTGTCGAGGCTCCTGGGGCATTTTTGCTCCGTCGCCTTGCTGCTCGCCCCTTCCAACCAATAGAGGATCATCTCGGGAGGCGCCATGGCCATTTTGAAGCACGAAGTCATGCCAGAGGAGATCGATTGGGTGCTGGGAAGTTTGCCTCACCGGCGAAGCATCCCTGTTCATCCACCACCACCCTCCGTCATCGGATTGTGGTCGGCGCTCCAGTTCACCAGCAGTCGTTCGATCAAGAGTCTCTCGACCGTCGATCACGTCGAAGACCTTCTAATCTCAGTCGTCGAAGTCGAAGCGTCATCGCACGCCTCGGAGCCGACACGTGTCAAGTGAAAGAGGCTGCGTCGTCGGATCGCCTTGGCGGGGTTATTTTACATTTCTACCCTCGCACTTTTTGTATTTAAATATCAATACTAAAACTTTCTTCTACCGTTGTTTTTATTTTGTATTATTTATACTTTAGTCCCCAGACTTTACAGATTTACATTTCGGTCCCTATCCGCGTCACCTCACGTGCCTATGCGCGTGAGGGCGTGGACATTTTGCAGTGGACTCCTTGCAGTTTCATTATTTCCGTTTAGTACTGAAATTTTTATATTCAGTGTAATTTTTTTGGAAGAATTGCAAGACAGTCCTCAGGTCTTTATTATTTACGCATACATCTCTATCAGGCGCGTGTGTCAAGGCACGTGGGTTTGGCTATTTTGCAGAGATAATCCTGGGATTTTGGATAATTGTGATTGGTCCTAAGATTTCATTAATTAGTTGTAAATTTCTGAAAAAATTACATAGCTGCCCCTAGACTTTTTCCTATTTACAGAAATACCCTTGCTAGTAGTATAGCTTCTCTTTATTGTCTCTATTTATTTCATGCACCTATAAAATTCTAAAAACTCCCAAAAAATAGCACAAGCTCCTGTTTTGTTACTCTTTCAAGCTGTATTTTTAATTTGCATTTTTATTGCATTTTTATATTTATAAAAATTCAAAAACATGCATTTTTAGTACTGTTTTGCATTAGAAAATACATAAAAATTACAAAACAATTTTGAAAAATTTGTGTGTTTCTATGTGTTTTGAATTTTGACCAAAAATCACTAAAAAAAATCAAAAGAAAACTCCTAAAAATTAGAAACCCCTAAAAAGCTTCATAAAAACCTTAAAAATTCCAGAAAAATTATAAAAACATAATTTTTTATCTCTAAATTTTCTCTATTCTATTACCTCTATTTTAAAATAATTTGAGGAATTTTGGATTCTGTTTTATATTTTTTTCATCCTCATTTTAATTTCGACCAGCAACTTTATTCATTGTTTCTTAGTAATTTTGACTTTAAAAATACCAAAAAAATAGGAAAATTTAGAAAAATCACAAAAACATTAGAAAAATACAAAAAACCCAAAAATATTTTATTTCCTAGATATTGAGTACTTTTTACCTCTTTTTATATCTCTCATCTCTCTTGTATATATATCCTATATAGCTTTATATCTTTATAAGAAAAGGAAAATATAAAAATATAAAATGTAAAAAGAAAACACAAAATCGGTAAAAGAAAAACCAAAATAAAAAATTCAAAAATTAAAAAAAAAGAAAAGAAAATTAGAAACCCACAAAAAAAGGTTCAATTTGGCTAAGTGATTCACAAGACGTAGGGTGCTTGACTCTTTGCCTAGCCTGCTTTACTCCTGTGCTTCCTATGTTCGACCCCTACTTGCTTGCCATTATACATTCTTAGTAGGGTATAATAAATTTTAAATCTTACTCTTAATTGTTTGATTATTTGTGTGGGTTAATTGTTGATCAACGAGAAGTTAAAGCAGTCGCCTCAGCGACATTGAGCCTGATCTATCAGGCCATTACTTAGCGGCTCCCGTCTTTTCGTTTTTCAGTGATGCCACCTCATTTTTGGTGTATTATCTCCCTTTTTGTTTTATCTCATTATCTCTTAATTATTTACAACAATATTTATTGCAAATATATCCACTAAATTAATTCTAAATTAAATAATGAATATTTCAATTATGCCATTGAAAATATGTGAATCATATTCACAACCCAAATAAAATTGTAAATTACATTTCCAATTATTTGCTTAACGTGAATGCAATTCACATTAACAATTAAAAAATGCTATTTACAAAGGTGCTTTCTCTCTAATATATTATAAATCATATTTATAATATATATTGATATTATGGATAGACTTATCCACAATCTGCATTTCATTGACAATTAAATCTCATTTAATTATCTTGTATAATCATTCTCACAATATGAATCTTATTCTTATTACTATTGATAATTAAATCTCATTTAATTATCAACATCTTGTTGCTTGGATACATAATTCATCAAAGGAATTATTCTTGAACTCCTTCAAGAATAATGTGCTTTCTCTGCAGATACTTGGAGATAAGGACATGGCGATTGTATTGTTCCATGTATAGTGACTTAGATGTTGAGATCTCATCTCAAATCCAGATCTCACGGACCTTCCATAGATGCTTGATTAAATCAAGACCGCAAATCTAATCTTCTCATTGCATCTGAATATCATTCAGATCAATGTCCAACACTTCGACCAAGATCAGATTACTTTTCTACTGAGATGTGTGAAAAACGAAAAGATGAGAGCCGCTAAGTAATGGCCTGACAGATCAGGCTCACTGTCGCTGAAACGACTACTCAAACCTTTTCATTGATCAACAATTAACCCACACAAATAATGTGCAAGAGTCAAAATTTATTATACCCTACTAAGAATGTATAATGGCAAGCAAGTAGGGGTCGAACACATGAAGCAAAGGAGTAAAGCAGGCTAGACAAAAAAATTCAAGCACCATATGTCTTGTGAATCACTTAGCAAATTGAACTTTTATGGGATTTTAATTTTATATATTTTTTATTTAATTTTGATTTTATATTTTTTATATTTTAATTTTTAATTTACTGATTTTTATTTTTATATTTTGTATTTTTATATTTTATTTTTCTTTTAATAGAGTGATATAAGACTATATAGGATAGATATATATATAGGAGAGATGGGAGAGATATATAAATAGGTAAAAATATCCAAATTACAGGAAATAAAGTGTTTTTAGGCTTTTTATATTTTCTAATGTTTTATGATTTTTCTATATTTTTCTGTTTTTTTGGTATTTTTAAAATCAAAAATATTGAAAATAGTGAATAAACTGAAAATCCAAATTTAAAATGGAGATGAAATTTATCAAACAGAGTAAAAAATTCTCCAAATAATTTTAAACTAAAATATAATATAGTAAGGAAAATTTAGAAACAAAAATTATATTTTTATGATTTTTTATGAATTATTAAGATTTTTATGAAGATTTTAGGGATTTTCTAATTTTTAGGAGTTTCCTTTTGAAATGTTTAGTGATTTTTGGGATGAAGTTAAAACACACTGAAACAAACAAAATTGATTTTTTGGAATTTTTCAAAAAACTTTTATAATTTTTATGTATTTTCTAATGCAAACAGAGCTGAAAATGCATGTTTTTGAATTTTTATAAATATGAAAATGCAATAAAAATGCAAAATAGAAACATGACGTAATAGAACAATGCAACAGAAACACTATGATGTTTTTTAAGAATGTTATAGTTTTATAGATGGATGAAATAAATACAATCAACAAAGAGAAACTACAATACTAGAAGGTCATATTTGTAAATATCCAGAAATCTGAGGTCCAAGTGCAAATTTCCCACAATTTTATAACACACAGAAGTTATTTCTAGAGTAAATGTTAAATCCAAGACCCGCAGGGATTAAAGTGCAAAATTCCCACAGTCGCACGGGGCAATCACGTGCTTGGCAAGGACCTAAATGTAATTTTCGAATTCCTAGGGGCTAAGTTGCAATACTACCACAAATTTATAACTAAATGAAAATGGTTCAGGGGGTAAATCTACATAAATAAAACAACCTGGAGTCCCTCACAAAATGGCCGCACCTCATGTGCACCAGTCACGTGAGGTGACGTGGCCAGGGACCCGTCTGCAAATACTATAAGTTTCGTGGTGTTACGCAAATATTACAAGAATTTAAAATGCCCAATGAAATTTTGAGTCTTAATGATTAAATACAAAAAGGTGCCTGGGTTTAATAGCAAAATACCCAGATGAGGTGCGATCCAACGGAGTATATGCGCTTGACTTGACACGTGGCACATCTACATGAGACGATACCGCTTCGCACGGACGGGAGCGATTAGATGGCTGATGAAGATCCAACGGTGGATGGCTGGCACATCCAACAACTGAGATACGGTCTATTACGGGCCATCTATCCAACGACAGAAAGAGGAGAAGCAAGAATAGGTAAGAACTCCGACAAGCCGTAGTTCCCCTGCTCCGATCCCCCTCCCCCGTGATCATCTGAAGCTGCAAAAGGGCCCGAGCGACTCCTGCAGGCTTCCCCTATGTACTGGCGGTGGCAAAATTGGCTAGCATCCATCGGAGCGGGCCCACGACGTCGAGGTCGAGGAAGAGCTCTAGGTGGCTCCAGCGTGTCCCAAAATCACCTCCAGGCATCTCCAAGATGCGTAGACATGCAAAGAGACGTTAAGGGGTTCGCGGGCAAATTGACGCGACCCACCTGGTGGCAAAAAGAAGCGAGTGGCGACATGGTGGTGTTTCGTCGTCGGCCGGCTGAATAAAATACACGGCCATACATGAAATCTGAAGGTTTTCCCGATGATTTAGCAAGAGATGATGAAGGGTGAATGCGGGGAAGATTTACAGTTATTTTAAGGTCCAGAGAGAATACAGAACAAGGAAGAAAAAGCCTCACCAAGGTAGCGCCGGAGGATGACTCCAGCGAGACCTCCGGTGAGTGGATACGCGTCGATTTGACACCGCCTAAACCTCCCAAAGTGTGCGTCCAGTTCTTATTGTCACCAGAAGGATGCTGGGGTATTGAATCTAGGTTTTAGGGGTGGAAGAGCGATCAAGGAGTCAAGGAAGGTCGGGGGGGTCCTTTTGAAGGAGTTGACGTAGAGGAGAAAAGAACGAGGAATCTAGAGCACGCCAGTGATGCAAATATAGAAGAACTATGGGCGTGAATCCTCGATGCTTGGTGAGCAAAAGTCAAGAAGACTTCAACATGAAATGGTGAAAGATGCATCCTCCAAAAATCGGAGAAAATGTCAAAAAACCACAGTCTGATAGGAGCCAGACCTCGGTCAGAGAGTTGACCGAGGTCAGCCAACGATGGATTCTGGTTGGTCCACGTGGACCAACCAGAAAATTCATTGGCAAAAAGATTTAGTAATTTGATAAAAAATAATAAATGATTTTATTATTTTTAGGTTATGAAATAAAAATTGTTTGTTATTTTATAAAGTATTTTATTAAGATTTTTAATTTTTTTTGAGGTTAAAAATTACTAGTTTCGTTTTATAGCTTCTATACAGGTATATTCATCTATGTATTTTAATAATTTATTTTTATTTTGTATGTTTAATTTTATTCATTTTGTTTATTATATTATAAATTTATAACTTATTTTTAGAAGCTTAAATATATTTTTATTTAATTTCTTTGAAATGATTTATATAGTTAAATAAATAGAAATATTATCTATATAGGTGCAAGTCTAGGTATTTCATTTATATAATTTTACAAGTATTTTATTTCTATGTTTCTTTGTGTCTTGAATAATTTAATCTGTACAAGTATATAATAGGAGTCCAAAACTCAACTTTCGAACCGTAGCTCTGCAAAATATGAAACCACCTTCATCAAATAGCTTGTTGAAAATTATATACAATTAAAGGTGATTTTGATACATTTCGAGTTTTTATTTAATAGATACAGGTCTGGAAAGTTGAGGTTTTGGAAACTTGTTCAGATCGTAACTTTTTATTTATACCTTATTTTTGTATGAAATCAATTTTGTATTTTTATTTATTTAATTATCTACAACTTTCATGTTCAAAGTTTCTTTATTTGAAGTGTAAAAAGTAAAACTAAAAATAGATCCCAAAATGGATAAAGAATGAAGTAAATAAAAGATATTTATATTGTATTTTTGCCCTTATCTCCCCTTACTTTATTCTTTGTCGACCTAGTCATCGAGATGCCTAGTTCTCGGGGTTTCATGTCATAAAATATTTACAATATTTTATTCTTTTTATTTTCTTTTCTTTATTCTATAATTTTGACTTTAAAAACTGCCTTTTATACGCTATTTACACAATTATGCATGGATGGTAATATGCCTAAATTAACTCTATTTACACGCATTTACTAGGGTTTTGAAGTCCAAAATGATAGAATAAAGATGATGAAATGTAGATTCATCAAGGAGCCACTAAAATCCAAACCTGTTTCAAGAAATGGAAGCATCATGGTTTTACAACCTCAAGTATTCCTAATACCTGTACATCCTACATACTAGAAGACTTATGATCAACCAGAAGATTAAGATCAATTTTACATCGTCATCTTCAGGGTTTGATCACCAAGTTTCTCAATCTTGGTCATTGGGAATCGATATCGATAATATGCTTTCCCAAAGCATATATCATACCTTCAAATTCTTGTCATGCTTCCAAAGCACGATAACCATGCATAGAATTTGATCGGTCTCAATAACTCAAGAGTGAGCTCATGTCTTCCGATTCAAAAGTGAATCTGTATGATCCTTTTGAGAGATCTTATTACTCATATGCCCTTACATGCACACCAGCTCGCCGGTGTATAGACCTTGGTTAGGTCATCAACCTATTGGTCTGCCAAATGTACACACTCAGACATATAGTAACACATCTGCCTCTGGTCAGAGGATGTGTGCCTACGTTGTGACAGCATTCAACATAGGACTTAGGTTATCTCGATCTCGTTAAGTCAACCCTTTGACCTAACTAATCTAACACCTCTGAATCACTATTCCCATGCATAGCACCTGCATCAAGAGGTTGATCAGATATCAGCCTTTATGAGAAAGGATTACCATCTCCTGTTCAGGCTGGAGATCATCTCTTAATAATCATTTGACGGTGCTTGGTGAGTCCTCTATCTAACTCCTTAGATATTCATCTAAACACCAGCCTCTATGATTCAATTAATGAATCAACAGTTGTATGATCATTAAGATGACCATGGTACATAACCTTAATTGTATAGAGGGACCTTATAGTGCATTCATTCATTTAATTTCAGAAAGCGAGTGAAATAAACCAATAACTTTTATTGATATATAACGATCGAGAAATCGACGAGAGACTAAGGGAGATAAATGTCACGGGTCATTGCGACCTGAATCCCTCGAAAATCTATCAATAAGAAAAGAGAGACCACCAAAGAAGAGTAATCAGAAATAATCTGAATAGCGGTCTTCGCTATTTATTTAACCTGGTATAGCGACCAGGGTCGAACTCAAGGAGCACGGATTGGCACAAAAGAGCCTACGAAGTAGTCGAGAGATAAAATAAATAGAGTAAATATTTTTGGTGGATTTTAGGTGTTTTTAATTTTTTTTGTGTTTTTAATGATGAGATAAAATATAAGAAAATGGATAAAAGAGCAAATTCAACAATTTATTAAACACTCAAAATTGCTCAGAAAATTCAAATAAAATTGTTTTTATGTTTTTTATATTTTTAAGTGCTTTTGGTAATTTTATGGGAATTTTATAATTTTTATTTGATTTTCTAAAAATTGAGAAAAGGGAAAACAATGATCAAACGTACAGTCAGATTTGATAGGCTAATAAAAAATAACTAATTAGCCTCTAAAAAATTGATGGTAATTTTTATGAAAAATATATACAAAAACTGAGCTACATAAAAAGAGTTTGCATTTTTTGAATTTTGTATAATTTTTAAGATTTTTTATAAGATTTTTAGGGTTTTGTAATTTTTAGGGGTTTTATGAATCCAAATGGCACAAAAATTAGATTGAAATTTAAACACAGCAAAACAAGGATTAATACACAATTTGAGTATTCTAGACACAATCCCTAATTTTTTTTGAATTTTTAGAAAGGTTTTTATATTTTTAGTTGATTTTATTTTACAAACAATAGCAAAAATGCATATTTTTGAATTTTTAAAAAGCAAAAGGCACAAAAATGTCCCAAAAAATTAGGGAAATTTTTACACAGTGGCAGGAGCTACGTAACTAAATTTCATTGGATTTGGGTTTGATTTGATATTTTATTCAATCAAGACAAGGCACACAACATACAAGGACCTAAGTGCAAGAAAACATAGTTCCATGGCCAAACTTATAAAACATGTTAAAACTTTAGGGCTGATACTACAAATAGCCCAAAAACACACGAGCTCAGCATGTGACTTGCATTCACAGGGGTATTTGTGTCATTCCTATTTATAAAATATTAAACCGCAACACCCCATAAACAAAAACATGCGAAAATTCCACTAACTCACGTGTCGAGGCACGTGTTCAATACACACAAGGACTAGATAGAAATATACAAAAACACCGAGGTCCAATATGCAAATTACCCTAATTAAAAATAATGCACTAAAATATTTACAGGACTAAACTATAAAGCAAAAAGTACAGGGCCTAAGTAAAAATTACCCCTTTATTATGATCCACGGCTGGAGTGGCGCCACGTGTAAAATCTAACGGCTGAGGACGATGGACACCCCTTCGGCGATGAGCGGCGTGGATTCGATCCTCAGATGGATCAACGGTTAGACTCGACCCTCAAATGAATGGATGGAATCTAATCTGGCGCAATGGCTCGATCTGACGGCTCTGGAGGATCATGGAAGAACAGCTTGTCGGCGACTCTCGCCGGGCAATACGCGTGTTATGGTCCTCCTCCGGTGTTGCTCTGAGAGGGGAAATGAAGCCCGAAGTCGTCCGCAGCTCCTGGTATGCTCCGATGAGGCCGAGAGCGTCTGAGATGCTCCGGCGATGAGAACCTCCTGAAGCACCTGTGCTTCAGCTGTTGGACCCCTCAGATGGGGTCCTTCCTCGATGAGACCTACATAGAACGAAAGCTGGGTCGAGGGCAAAGTGCCTCAACCCGGTGTTACGAGCGGAGTGGGTGCGTGTAGGAGGTGGGGCGGCGCTCTCCGGCTAGGCGATGGCGGAGGAAAGCAGAGGTCTTGCTCCGGGGTGAGTCAGGATGATCGGAGGGGCGTAGACGATGGGGAGAAGTCTCGTGAAGATAATTCGAGGGTCAGATGGTTGAATGGATGGTCGGAGTGAGGCGAAATGGCCGACGGCGCTAAATCGGGAAATCTAAATGGAAGGTGTTCTAAATGATGGCGATGCTACCTGATGGTCGCGGACGTCTGTGCTGGAGATGGGTGATCTCCTAGGGTCCTTGCCTCAATGGAGCGACATCTCCAGAGGCTCGAGCTCCTTCGGGCGGAGCACGACGGCGAGAACCACCAGACGTGGGGCTAGGGCGCTTCAATCCTCGCTGCAATGCCTCATGGGGCTTGCTGTCACTCAAGGGTAGGAGACGAAGGTCCTAGGAGTGTGAAACGGTGGCCGAAGGTGGTCTGAAATGAGAAGTGGAGATGAGCTAAATAGTGGTGGAGATCCAGTAGAAATGGAGTCGGGTAAGGCATGCTGATGCACGAATCCCTAGGACGATCCCCGGGCGTGGATCAGTGATGAATCGGGAGTAATCGGAGCCCGGGGTTTAGGGATATGGGTGGCAGATCTGGTCATGAAAAATGGGAGAAATCGGGTCGGTGACCGGGTTCGCGGAGCTGGTGGTCTTAGGGGGGAGTTGACCGGGGGTCAACATCCCCCGTGGACCAATCAGGAGCAGCCATTTATTAATTATTCGTAAAATCATTTAAAAATAGACAATGATTTTATTTGAAAATATTTTCGACATGAAAAATGTTTATTTATTTTCAAAGTATTTTTTATTTTTATTTATTTTTTTGGAAAATAAATTAGGTATTTACATTATATTATTATTATATACAGGTATATTTACATATGTATTTTTATTTTTAATTATTTATTTTTATACAATTATCCCTATTTTATATTTTATTTATTTACATCATAAAATAAGAAATATAAAAATATTTTTATTGAATTTTTATTAGGTATTTACAAGGGTGAATTAATTAGGTCTTGTATTTTATGTACATGGTATATATACACTAGAGAAAATTTATTTATTTTTATTTTTCCCATTTTTTTATTTTTATAAATATGTACAAAATATGAGAAACACACATATATTTTTATATTCTTTTTTATAAAATAAATTATTTACATATAGAGGGATAAGTACACCATGTTGAGTCACCCTATCTCTCTCTACTTATTTTATTTTGCAGTCAGTCCCTTGTGGAGCCCTCCCTTGGGTTTGGGTCACTCAATATTTGTTCTAAATATTTCCCTCTTTTTCTTTATTTCTTTATTCCTTTATTTTTATGCGAAAACATGCTAATTATGGTTATTTACATGATGCATGTGTTTTGACAAATTATTGTATTTACAAGTATTTACAAGGTATTTTGCCAAGGTTTCTAGCTAAAATAAAGGAATAAAGAGTGATGAATGGGGATTCATCATCCCCCTATACTTTACTTTTGCTAGTCCCTTAGAAAACACTTATTTGAAAAAGAAGTGTAGAAGAGACGAAGAAAGAAAAAGAGAGGAAATCAAGGTTGATTATTAAACTTTCCTTCATTAAATTTAAATATGGAGCTCAATCAGACCTTTGGATTATTAATTTGTCGGAACCTTATTTTGGACTTAAGCTTAAAACTTAACAGCCTCTAAGTTCCACTAATCTATGGTCAAGACTCCTCAATCAACTAGATCAGAACAAGTCTACAAACACAAACTCTAATGACCATGAATCTTTCCTTGTACTATGTAAGTGATATGTAGCTCCCCACCTCATAAGTAATAAAGAAACAACCTCCCTCAACCTGGTAACTCTAATGCCTTGGTCTAGCAACTCTTTCCTCGAGAAGCGGGGTATTCCCTTCTAAGTTCAAGTGCAACCGGCTCAATAAGAGGGGAAAGAAGAGAATGGACCATGACCAGTGTAGCCATGTATCCTTGGGAGCTCTAACCAGTGTAGCTGAGTCTCCCACTGCAAGCTTCATGAGATGGTCATGTATAACATAAGCTTTGCTTTATTTGACTATATACACTCCGGTGGGATTATTAAATTTTTCAATCCAACCCACTACTTTTTTGGAGTTTTTTTCTTCTTTTGCACACATTTTTTTTCATGTGCATATGTACAACATATCTACATGGTGCAGCATATATACATAAGGAGTTTTTTCTTTTGAGCCAGTAGACTATCCCTCTTTTGAAGCTTTATTGCAACACACAGCTTCTGTCTTTAGACTTCATAACAACCAGACCAAGTTGAGACGCACTTCCTTCACTATAAGAAGAAGAGAGGTTCTGCCTAGAAGTACTACCCTCATATGCTACCCTAAGCCAAAGGAAACTGCCTCCTTACCACCTCATCCGTAAAGAGCTATGTGAAGTGCTGGTGCAAGTAAAGTCATTGTCTCTGAGAGTCATGCGTGTGTTGTTAAGTGCTCTACATAGACTCATCAAGATGACATATGCTCATAACCTAGTGAACTCAAAGAATTAAGTCCCAATTGACCTGAAAAGTCTCAATCCTAAGCCCTATAAGGTTCCTCTTATAATTGGGTGGATAAAGGTCTTAACCAAGCTCCATTTGTTAATTTAATACCATGCTAGTTTAAATGTCAACTATGATTTGGAAAAACTGTGCAATAATTTACAAAGATGCAATTTTACAAAATATTTACACATGTGCAAAATTTTTGGAAAATGTTTTGAAAACATGGATGTATGCATGAATGTGAAGTTTTGCAAAATATTTACAAAAAATTTCACAAGGTTTTTGCAAACTTTTTGTTTTCCAAACATTTTACAAAAATTTTGTACTATATACATACTTTTGATAGGAAAATATTTACAAGCTATTTACACAAAAAGATTTTGCAATCATTTGTACAAAAAAATAATTTTTATAACTAAGTAGTTATGTGCAAGAAGAATTTTTATGTACACAAGGGAAATTTTTAAATTTTTATGGATTTTTAGCCATTTTATTTATTAACACACTCAAACAAAGTACGAGTTATGGCTAAAGTATATATGAAATATATACGACACCCCCTATACTTAGCTCGAACGATGTCCTCAGAGTGATCAAGAGCGATGAAGAAGACATAACTCGTGCTTAATATAAGGAAGTGAAAAGGAATGGTATATAGAAAGACGAATCAAAGAATAGAATGAAGAGGGCTCGGTGTTTCCCCCTATACTTAGGATCAAGTAATCCTAAGTATAGCAAGCTGTACATGAAGGGAAATCCGAGTGGAAGGATGTACATGGTCTAGTACCCCCCATACTTAGGGTAAAATATCCCTAAGTATAGGCAGCAAAACAATGGTAGAAAGAATCAATAAAATACCCGAGAGTCCTACACCTCCCTGATGAGTCGCTAAATACGATATTTAATTCATATTCGTTGTGGTACGTGTACTTAGCGATTCAGTCAGAACCGAGAGAAGAATCTCCGTGAAGAGTGTCTCGGCTTAATTTATATCCCGAGCAAGTACGGGGTCGAATATAGGGAGGCAAAGGAACAACTTGGGGTTAATTTGAAAACTTAGATCTTGATTTCCAAATGCGATTTTTTTATATTTTTTATGCAAATACAAATATCAATGCAAAATGCGAGTGAATTAAGACACGGAGAAAACACACAACATAGCCAAATTAATTTTAATGTCAAATTAGTCCAATTTAGCCAAATTATATTTTTTTTCTAGAATCCTAATCCAGTGATGAACACAAAACACAGTTTTTTTTGTATTTTTCAGAGTTAAAAATGCAATAAATAAAAATGCACATTTTTATGGGGTTTTTCGCAATTTTTCGAACAAACAGTATAAAAATTATGAAAAAATTACTGGAATGAAAACATGATGCACGGAAGCTAAAAAGTAATATTTTTGGAATTTTTTTGACAAAGTATGATTTTTTATATATTTTTTAGTGAAAATAGAGTGACAGTGACTAATTAATTCCTAATTAATCCATGTTATCAAATTAATCAGAGTGCAAATTATCTCAAGTAGATATTTTCATGTGGCATACATGAGACTTGAAATTTCGTGAAAAGGATGTATGTGGATTTAATTAAAAATCAAATACTAAATTCACTCTACAATTTATTTCAGGCACAAGATAACTCCACTTTGGATGAAATTTGGACAGTAAGTTAATCACATATCATGGCATCATTTCTACTTTTTGTGGAATTTTTAGAGCAACCTTTATGAGATATAAATTTAAGAGCTCAATTTGGGTCAAATATGCAATATTTCAGTTGAACAATTTTAGTTAATTCACAATGTCTCATAAAAATATAAATAAATATTCAGAACGTAGACAATTAGTTGCTCAACATAATGGAATTTTTCATTGAATAAAATGATGCAAAACAGGTGTCCAAATTAATATCCAAACATAGGGGTATCCGTGCAAATTCAGAAACTAAAAATACCATGCAAGTTATGCACAGGGACTATTATGCAATTACAGAAACTATAAATAAAGAAAATGCAATTTTTATAATAAAATAATTTAAAGGGGAAAAGCACCTTCTTCTTCCTTGAGACGTAGGACGATGGAACCCAAAATAAGGGATGGCTTTGACGGTGGCGGCGCGTGCTCGGTCGCCTACGAGGCGGCAAAGAGGCGCGGGGGCCAGAGGGGAAGGGCAGTGGCACGACGGAGGCTCGGTGGGCTAAGGCAGAGACGTGGTTGGAGGTGGATGAGGCGGAGCCACGGTTGAGTTGGAGGCCGGCGGAGCGGAGGATCCACGCACGACGGCTGAGGAAGGGGCGGCGTTCGATGGCGCGGAGGGTCAGCGACGCTGCCGCTGTTGGCGGCGCGGTCGCGATGAGGAGAGGGGTTGGGGGCGGCGGCGTGGAGCTGCTGTTCCCCCACTCTGTTATTTTTTAACTTTTTTTTATTTTTTTACTGTTTTGATTAAAAAACTGTTGTAATGAGATTTTTTGTTTTAATTTTTTTTAATTTTCTTTAAACAGGAAATTTATACACAAAAAGACTGGGGCGGAAATGGTAGTGAGAAGATGACATGAACTAAACAAATGGGGACATGTGGATGGTTATATGGTGTGATAAAAAATGCAAAAATAACAAGATGATCAAATGAGAAGAAAAATTACCTAATACGGAGACGATCGCCTACAGTGTGTTCGTGAGAGCACGGTCTTCGCTCGAATCGTCGGCGCGCGATGAGCTTGAGCAGCGCGCGGTTGCGGCTGCGATGTTGGCCAAAAAGCCAAGGGATCTCACAGGAGAGAGGGTTGTCGTCGCTCGACCGCGGTTGCGTCGCTGTCACCGATTCAACTCTGGGAACTAGGCTCTCCTCACATAAAGATGGTTCAAGTGCAAATTGAAGAGGATGGGATGTATATATAGAAGAGGAAATGAGAGGTTATTAACATGGTGGGAGGTTATTTTATTAATGGAGTTGAATGGGAGGTTTAAAAAATGGTGGGGTTGAATGGAGGTTGGTGGTAGAATGAGTTGAATGGTGGTTATTGTAGAGAATGTAAAAAAAATAAATAAAATGAAATAAAGTAGGCTACTTTAAATACAATAAAATATATAAAGAAGGAAAAAGAGTGGAGAATTTACAAGGTAATACATACAACATGTACATTTTTTTGTTTGCTTTTATAATATGTATTTTTTGTCTTTTTAATAAGAGATATTTACAACGTAAAAATACAATAAAATACTACAATTAAAATACAACACAATCATGGAATTTTTGTATTTTTAGTAATTAGAAAAGATATAATAAAAAATGAAGAAGGAATGAATATATACATAATATACAATGTACATCTAGGTCCCAAAACCCAACTTTTGCAAATGAGCTCTGATTTTAATGAAACCATTCTGTTGGATAGATAATTTTCTAACTTGAACTTTAAAAGTGAGTTTGGTGAATTTGGAGTTCAAACGGAGCGGGAATTAGGCTTGGAAGTTGGTTTGTACGGCCTTTTCCCTTTGGGATCTAGGAGCATTTATTTGAGGTAAAATTTATTTTATATTTTTGTATTATTATATCATTGTTATGAACAAGTTGGAGAAAGAATTAGCCAAAAAGGAGTTGAAATGAAATTATTAAAAATACATGAAGTTTTGGGCTATTTATAGGTGAAAAACTCCTTTATTTTGCGGCTTTTTATTGTTAAATTATTTTGTACAATCTAATATACATTAATTAGTGTGTTTTATTTACAAGAGTCATTTTGTTAATTTAATGAATTTATGTACATTTTTCTGGAACTTTACTCGGGAATTTTGCTAAGATCAAGATATTGAGATGATGAATCGTGGATTCATCACCCCCATACTTAGGGTAAAGTACACCCTAAGTATAGCATAATCATAAGATGAGAAAAGGGGTGTGGGACTAATGAATAGAGTGATATGGACAACTGGATCTATACAAGTCGGAAGAAGAGTGATAATTAGGCGTGAGATGCAATGGATGTGAGTATAGAGACCACATCTCACGTAAAGTGAATCGGGGTAACATCAACGACCCGCGGTTCATTATCTAGATATGTCTTGAGCCGCTGGCCGTTAACACAAAAGGTAGCATCAGAAGACAACTCAGACATATCAATACTCCCATTGTCATGTACCTTTCTAATCAAATAAGGTCCCTTCCATTTGCTTTGTAGCTTCCCTGGAAATAAACGAAGCCTAGCATCAAACAGCTATACTCTCTGTCCTGGCTCAAATTTCTTGTGGCTGATATGAGAATCATGCCACTCCTTCACTCTCTCCTTATACTGTAGGTTGTTTGAAAAGGGTGTATCACGTAGCTCCTCCAAGGCTGCTAACTCTACCCTCCTCTGATCTTCTACACACACTGGATCCATAAGTATATCAGTAACAACCCAAAGTTACCTATGTCTCAGCTCAACAGGTAAATGGCAGGGTTTGCCATAAACGAGGTGAAAGGGAGATGTACCCAAAGGAGTCTTGAAAGATGTCCTATATGCCCACAAGACCGAGTCCAAAAGCTGTGACCAATCCTTTCGGTCAGGGCGGGCGACTTTCTGCAATATAGTCTTCATCTCCCTGTTCGACACTTCAGCAAGACCATTCGTCTGAGGGTGGTATGGAGTGGCGGGCCTTTACCTTATCGTTGATGAAATGAGACCCCCCGTCAGATATCAACACTCGAGGTATCCCGAACCGTGAAATGATATTCTTCCTCAAAAATCTGCAAACAGTCCGACCATCTGCGGTTCGGACGAGGATGGCCTCAACCCAACGACTCACATAATCTACGGCCAACAGAATGTACTCGAATGCCTAAATCCTAGGGAATGGACCCATGAAATCGATGCCCCATGCGTGAAAAACCTCACAGAAGTGTATGGGCTGCATCGGCATCATATCACGTTGTCCACAAGTGCCCATCCTCTGACAGTCAGTACATCTCTTCACGAACTCATCAGAGTCCTTGAAGAGAGTAGGCCACTGATGAATACCCATTCATCACTCTTTATTCTTATATTTTAGCTACAAAAACCTTTGCAAATGTATGTATATTCATGTAAATACAAATAATTACCAAAAACATGCATTGTATAAAGTTAAATAATTAGCATGTTTTTGTGCAAAAACAAAAGAATAAAGAGTAAAAAGAAAAAAGAGGGAAATATTTAGAATAAATATTGAGCAACCTAACCCAAGGGAGGGCTCAGCATGGGCCTGACCGCATAAAAGCCAAAGTAGAGGGAGATAGGGACTCATGTGTGTAAATATACCTACAAAATAAAAATATTTTCCTCTAAAAATAGAGTAAAATGGGCTTGTAAATATTTGTATATATTTATAAATATAAAATCAAGATAAAAATAGAAAACTAAAAAAAGAAAACAAAAACCTTCACCTTGTGCATATTCATCATGTACATAGCCACTCCTATGTTTATTCTACCTTATAAATAAATAAAATTAAATTCCATAAAATTTGTAAATAATCTATATTTTATGGTGTAAATAAATAAATTAAAAAAACCATTAAAACAAAAACAAAATAAACATAACAAAAATTAAAAACCCAAAAATACCTTGTACATATACCATGTAGATACATGTACATATATATTTATTTCACCCTTGTATATAAACAATAAAAATAAAATAAAAATACCCTTTTATTCCTAATTTTATACTATAAATAAATAAAATATAAAGTGGGAATAAAAATGCACAAAAATAACAAATTAAAAATCAAAAAAAAATTAAAAAGACATATTGTACATATACCTAAGTATAGCTATACTATGTAAATATCCTATTTTTATTTTGAACAATAAATTAAAAATCACAAAAAATAGAAAATATTAAAACAAAAATATTTCATGTTTTGACTTTTTAATAATTCTGCCATTTACTATTTTTAATTGATTTTTCAATTCTTTTCCACGTGGCAGCTTCCCCTAGGTCCACGGGAATGTTGACCTCCGGTCAACTCCATCCGCGGACCTTCTTCTCCAGCGGATCTCGTGCCCGACCCGACTTCTCCTCTTTTTCCGCGCTCGATCCGCTCGCCATCTCCGCAAACCTTGGGTCCTACTTCTTCTCCTTGCATCTGAGACCCTCGTCGGGGTATCCGCCTCGGGATCCGCGCTTCACGCAGCCCTACCCGACCAACCTTAGTCGGACTCCTGGCAGTATAAGGCCTGAGCTCCGCCACCTCATTCAGCATCTTTGGCTCATTTGCTTCACCCCCAGTGACCTCCAGTGCTCGAGTGAGAGTGACAGCTTACTCCAGGTGCTGTCGCAGCGAGGAGAGGGGTAGTGAACCACTGATCCGGCGGTGTGCTCTGCCGTGCTCCGCCCAGAGCAGGAGCTCGAGCCTCGGAGGTCGACACTCCTCGAGGCAAGGACCGAGAGCTGCACAAGCTCCTTCCCAGTCGATTCCTCCACCCAGGTAGACATATTTTCCTTTCCTTCTCGTTAATTTCTGATTACCCCCAATTCGCCGCTCCGCCGACCACCTTCGATTCCGTTCACGTCCCCCATCCATTCGATCATCGGGCTGCACCATAGCCTCCGCCTTCCTCCCACGTACATTCTGCACCCCTCCATTCAACCCAGCTCGCACAGGAGCTAGGGTTCGAGCTCCTCCGTCCACCCCCTTCGCCGGAGCTCGCCCGCACCGACTCCCAGACCACTTTCACCACGCCTAACGGGGTCGAGGCAGTTTGCCCTCGACCCGCGAGCTTTCTGGTGCATTTTGCAGGTTCATCCAAGTCCATCTGAGGGCTTGGACCATTCGGTCCAGGAGCTCTGCCTCCGCCGACCTCGCCGGATCTCTCCAGGGCTCGGTTGGGTCATCGGAGGCCACCACTCAACGCGGAAGCCTTCCGCGCACCTTTTCCGATCTTCAGTGAGCTTCCAGGAGGACTACAGCACCGCCACGAGCCCGGCGAAGTTCGCCGGCGCCCAGTTCATCCAGCATCCTCTTCAGCCGTCCGATCGCCCCCGCGCTCCAGAATTGATCGTGCTCGTCCATTTGAGGAGTGTCCCTGACCGCCAGATCCTTCGGGGGTCGATCTTCACCGTCAGATCCAGCACGTGGCGAAGCCTCGACTGTCCGATCAGTATCGAAGACTCCTTCGTTGGGCGCCACCCGCATCTCAGCCGTCCATTCACCACGTGGCGCCCATCCAACCGTCTTCATTAGTAAAGGGTAATTTACCCTTAGGCCCTTCCTTTTACTTTATTTCACGTTTAGTCTTGTAAATATATAGTTTAGTTGTTTAGTTGTTGGTACAATTGCACTAAGGTCCCTGCGCTTTATTTTATTTGCTTATATACCCCTGTGTATGGTGTAGCACGTGCATCGACACGTGCTTTGTTGGGTATTTTGCATTATTAGCCCTGTAAAGCTGGTTTGTTCTGAAATGAATGAAAACTTTTGGATAATTGCTTTTATACCCCTATGCGTGAATTAATTGTGCATGTGCGTATATTAGTGGGTAAATTACAAACAAGTCCCTGGACTTTTGGTACCTGTTACCAAATAGTCCTAGGACTTAGTTTTCCTTACATTTAGGTCCCTGAGTGCCTCAGGCACGCGCGTGTTTTCCTGGGTATTCTGCACCGGACCCCCCAGAGCTTTGGGTATTTGCACTCAGGTCCCTGTGCACAGTACCTAACTTTTATGTTTGAATAAAATATTAAATCAACTCCAAATTCCATGAAAATTGGATACATGGCTCCTACCAAGTTGTAAAATTTTCTAGAATTTTTGGGGACATTTTTTATTTCAATTGCTATTTTTAAAAATTCAAAAATACGCATTTTCTTTACTGTCTAACTTGAAAAATCACAAAAAAATATTAAAACCTATCTAAAAATTACAAAAAAAAATTATAATAAATAATCTAAAAATCCAAAAACAATAATTCCAGTGCTTAAATTTTCCTTGTTTCTTTCTCTATACAGGAAAATTACCTCCAAGCTTATTAGAACTTGGTTGTTTCCTTTGCTTCTTTATTCTCCTTATTAATTAAAAATCCAAAAAATTTAAAAACACTTAAAATTCCACCAAAAATAGTTTCTCTTTATTTTTGACTCTTTTTGACTACTTCGTAGGCCGCAAGGCCATCACGTGCTCCCTGAGTCCGACCATGGTCGCTATACCAGGATAATCTAATAGCCAGGACCACTATTTGATTTTCATTGATTTTCTATCTCTGTTTGGTGGTCTATTCCTTATTTTTCTTGATCGACCGAATTATTCCTCTTGATCTGGGTCGCAACGACCCTTGAGTGACTTTATATTTTATCCCGGATTGATTGAGCGGATTTTTCGGGATATCAGAATGGCGTCGTTGCTGGGGAGCACGGGTTAGTAGTCGATTGATTTTTTTTTCCGCGGTTTTCTTTTCGCGGCTTTTTGTATATATTTTTGTATATATATTTGACCTGTCTATACATTTATCTGGTCTGACCACTCTTGTTTGTTTTCTTACGAGGGCCCGAGGATCGAGGCGGCTTTCTTCGGAAGCCGAGCAACCGCGGGAACCGGAGGCGGCTCTCTTCTTTACAGAGCCGCATGAGAGCGCGAGGAGCGAGCAGGAGTGTAGGAGCCGCGGGATAGCCGCGAGATTAGTGTAGAGTAGATTAGTTTTATTTCCAGTATTATTTGAACTGTTGTAATAATACAGGTACTCAACAGGACTTGAACTCTCGGGTCTGTTTTGCCGAGCACCGGTGTGCTCGGGGGACCCTTCGACTAGCATCGATTTTTCGCGGCTTTTTCGCGGCTTTTAGATTTTTCGTTGCCTTTTACGGTTTCACACGTTTTTTCTCGAGCCCCTAGACTTAGGATTTTCTGCTTGACTGTGCCGTAATTAGTAGGATCCCCACACTCAACTGCTTGCATGTTCCTATAGATCGTAATTGGACCTACTGATAATTCATTAATAAAAATAGCTGAGTCGCTTTCCTGAGAGCCTACGCGCCGCGAGCCTGCCCCGTCAAGCGCTACTCCTGAACTTGACCTGTCGAGAAGAGGAGGGGTGGGTCTAGACCGGACTCTTTGGATCGAGGGCGAGTGACCAGCTAGACGGTTCTGTCGAGTAGAAATTGCCTGTTTAGGACTCGGTTTTTTTTCCGCTGCACCATATATGTAGTTTTATTTCTATCTTTAAATTCTGCGTGGATCATCTTGCATGTAGACTGCTGGAGTCAGGTACGCATTTCTATCTCTGCATGCATCATTGATTTATCGCGCATCGGCTTTTTCGTCTTCTCCAACTTGTTTTTGACTTAATAACCAGGAGAACCGAAAAATTCGTTAGGCATTTTTGCTTGCATTAAAAAAATCTAAAAAAAAAGAAAAGCCATAAAATTGGGACTGCTAAAATTATCGATCCTAAAAGACACCTCACCTAAAAATTTATCTTGGGGAGAGCAACCCCCTCATTGCTTTGTTTGATTGTGCGAGAGAGTGACCCATACACTAGGTAAAGCTCTCCGGTGCTCATCCTGACTGATTACCGACTCTTCTGTGCGGGACAGTCGGTTGGGAGAGTATCGGGTATCCCAACGGGTCACGTAATCGCTCTGATATTCTGATTGTTCACCAAAATAAAAATTGACAAGACAATTTGATCGAGCCTTTACGGTCTTCAGCTCGCGTTGCGTTGGTGAACTGGGGATTTGCTTTCGATCATAGTTTTTCCAGATCTCATCCGCCTTACTCGCCAGATCACGATGATGGGCAGGAGGTCTCTTAGGCAGCCTCTTGCTGCACCGCTGTTTAGCACTCCTGTCCCTTCATCTAGGTCGGTTCGTGGGAGCTCAGACCCGCTCTCCGAACCTGAGTATGAATCTGCCCTGTTCCCCCTCGACCACCCTTCTTATTCTGATTCAGAGATACCAGTGTCATAGGAGAGACAGACAGATGATTTATCGGCACTTGAGTTTGGTTGTTTTGCTTTTTCAGAGACGATGGCCGGCAGTTCTGATGATCGCACCGGAGGTCCACGAGGAGAGCAACATTTTGTTCTGGACCAGGGTTCGATCAACTCCACCCTGATCGCCTCCCTCGAGTCAGTGCAGTAGCAGCTGAGGGATCAGGGGGCATTCATGATGGATATGAGGAGAGAGCTTGAGCAGATGAGAGCCAACCGCGAGAACCGCGCAGGAGGAGGAGGACCCGACGATGCGGTAGCTGCCGCCGCAGCCGCAGCAGCAGGAGGAGCAGGACCACCGAAACTGATGCGGGATAACCACAATCCCGGATCGACTTTGACGCACCATTGGGTGGTACTTCCAGCCATCGTGGGGGACTTCAAGTTCCCCCCGAACACCTTACAGCTCCTTCCCCGGTTTCACGGTTTGGCGATAGAGGAGCTTCATCTCCATTTGCAGGAGTTTGAGATGATTTGCAGTACTGTCCACGATCGTCAGGTGGACCAGGACACGATTCAGATGATTGCCTTCCCCTTTTCCTTGGCAGACAGAGCAGCCACCTGGCTGAAACATCTGGGGAAGTTTGTTTACACTTGGGAGCAGCTCCGCGTCGAGTACTTGCATAAGTACTATCCACTCGGGCGGACCAATGCAGCGAGAGCCCTGATCAGCAACTTCTCCATGCTCCCCAACGAGCAGTTCCATGAGGCATGGGAAAGGTTTCGAAGCTGACCGACAGATGCCCGCACCATGACATTTCCAAGTCGAACCTTGTTCAGAGCTTCTTCAGCGGGCTGACACCAGAGCTTAAGGGCTTGGTGAACGCTTCTTGTGGCGGGTCTTACTTCGCCAAGGATCACGACCAGGTCTGGGCCATCTACGAGGAGATGGCCGAGAACTATATGGTGATGTCCCAGACCAGGTTGTACACTCAGGGCAGACCCCAGCAGCCAGGACCCGTGCAGTACCAGAGGATAGCACGGGTCGACGTCGGTCCTTCCAGTTCATCCGCAGTAGCAGCATCACAGGCAGAGTCTTCAGCTGCGGACATGGGCATCATTAGCGAGAAGTTGGATCGGATGGAGCTGATTGAGAAGAAGCAGTGCCAGAGCATCACTCAGAAGGAGAAGATGGCACAGACTCTGAGCGACATGAAGACCCAGCTCTTGTGTCTCCAGGAGGCACAGACGGCTTCCCAGCCCCGTCTTCAGTCACGAGGCGATCATGGCAGCAGCAGCAACAGCTCGTTCCAGCGCTCCAGCTCACACCAGCAGTCTAGACAGGTTCACCTTGTACAGACGGAGCCGTACCAGCAGCCGCAGCCCACTTACCAGTCACCACCATCTCCAGACTTGCAGATGGTGGTATACGAGCCTGATCAGCCTCTGGCAGTACTCCCGCCAGCCCCGTACGATGCAGAGCCGTTGATGGATGTCAACGGGATTTGGTATGACTGCCCTCAGCCCGGTATCCGACGAGACCATCCCGGATTCCGGTGGGGGAACGGAGGTACCCAACCCCAGCAGCAGCCGTCAGGACAGGGTGGCCAGTACAGCCATCAGAGAGAGAACCAGCAGCAGCAGCCCCCAGTATACCCCTCTCAGCCACAGCAGCAGCAGCAGTCGTCCTACGTTCCTCGTCCCTACTAGCAGGGACAGTCTTGGAGGCGTGAGCAGCCTCACCAGCAGCAGCAGCATCACTCATACCCCTCTCAGCCACAGCATCAGCAGGTCCAGCAGCCTCACTACCAGAGAGGCTACCCGTCGGGTTCCCATGAGAACCCTGTTTTGGACGACATAGCCCGCCTCCTCACGGATCAACAGGCTACTTTCAGACGGGAGATGGACGAGTTCCGCCAGGAGATGCGGGACATCGTGAGAGGGAAGGTCGCCATCCCTGCCCAGATCGAACCGAACCCCAACAACCTGAAGCGGAAATCTGAGCAGGTAGTTTGTACTGAGTATACCACTCCTAGTGATGCATTTGGTGATATGACTGGATATCTGTTTGATACTGATTTTGTCACACTTAGGAGCGGTAGGATGTCAGCAGGCGGCGCCTCATCTGAGCTACATCATGAGGATCCATCTAGAGCGCCCGTCGAGGAGGATGATGACGGTGGTACTGATACCATCAAGGATGTTGATTCCACCGGCGGTACTGAGGCCACCGTTTCACCATTTCGAGGAGGTGGTACTGAGGCCACCCACGATGCCGAGCCAGAGCGCGGTACGGAGGCCGCGAGTATTCCAGCTGAGCCAGCCGATGGTGGTACTGAGGCCACCCATACTTCTGAGAGACATGTTGTTTTTCCTTCTTCTACACCTGTATCTATGAACAGTTCTGTGAATAAAGGTAAGGGTTTATTTTCTTCTGGTCCCACTGTGGTGCATGATGTATGTGTGGATCCGGTCATCGAACCGCCTAGACCCTTTTCTAGTCCTTCATCTGAGAAGGACCCGGTGATCCCCTTCCCTAGAGCCCTTCAAATGGGAAAGGGGAAGAAAACAGAAAATCCAAAAAAGAGAGATCAGGAAGAGTTCAGCCAGCAGATGATAGACCGTTTTCACATACAGCTGACTCTTCAGGAGGCTTTGCAGCACATTCCCCTTCTTCATCATTCGTTGAGAGACAGGATCACAGTCAGGAGGAAGAGGAGGAACCACCACTTTGAGATCCATGTGCTGACAAAAGCCACGTGTTTCGCGATCCGGAACTGTCTGCCGGCCAAGAGGCTAGATTCAGGAGCCCCTTATGTCAGATGCCATATCAGTGAGCAGATGTTCGACCGTACCCTATTGGATAGCGGATCGTTGATCAACCTCCTTCCGGCAACCCTTCTCAACCGCTTCGAGTTGGGCACTCTTCGACAGAGCAGGACAGTCCTTCAGTTTGCTGATAGATCTGTCAAGAGGCCGAAGGAGTTGTTGTGAGACGTTGTCGTCACAATTCAGGGTCTGCAATTCCCCGTGGACTTCGTAGTGTTGGACATGGAGATCCCTGATTCAGTGACCGATACCCCCATCATTCTCGGATGCCCGTTCTTGGCCACAGCCAAGGCAGTGGCCGACCATGATAGCGGGAAGGTATACTTTCGCGTCGAGGGTGAAAGTGTACAAATAGAGACGGTCGAGGACAGCAGAGCCAGAGAGAGTATGCTCAGAGACCACTTCAGATACAGAGCAGCTGACAGATGCAGGGCTAGACATCCACCAGGACTGTGACTTTGTGATCACAGACGACGAGGCAGTTTGGGCAGACCCGGCAGCACATGCCATCCTCTCATTTTCAGACACCGCTGATGCAGAGATGACAGCAGAGGAGAGCTTGGAGAGCACATTCCTGGTTCAGGACACTTTAGAGGCAGCAGAGCAGGTTCTTGACCGCGACATGGATTTTTATGATATTGGTGGTACTGATGCCACCTTGTGTGATGCAGATCCCTCGGAGTCAGAGTTTGAGTGGGAAGATTGTGATGATTACATGCCAGAACTGATTTCCACTGAGCCTACAGCTGAGGAGAAGGTAGATGCCGAGCAGATTAGAGACAGTTCAGTTGAGCAGCCTTCTTCAGATCCAGTTTGCGAGAGTATGCTCTCAGTCTCCCGGACAGATTTGGCAGCATACACGCACCTTCTTTCGAAGCCAGATTTGCCAGCACCCAGTTGTCCAGAGCTGAAGCCACTTCCTGTGTCGCTGAAATATAGATTCCTTGCGGGTGAGCATGAGATGTACCCAGTCATTATCTCAGCCGATTTGACTGGAGAGCAGGAATCCCGTCTGATGGGGGTTCTTGAAAAGAACCGCAAGGCAATAGGATGGAGCGTAGCAGATCTCCATGGGATCTGTCCGGCCCTGTGCTCCCACCATATCTATCTCGAGGAGGAGGCAAAGCCGTCGCGTGAGTTCCAGCGGCGGCTGAACCCGAATCTTCGAGAGGTTGTCATGAAGGAGATATCGAAATGGTGGAGCGCCGATTTTATCTACCCCATCTCCAACTCCAAGTGGGTCAGTCCATTGCATGTGGTGCCCAATCTGAGTGCTTGCGGATCTGGCCTCTGAAAAGTCTGAGTGAATGCTGCCAAATCTGCATGGGAGAATGAGAAATTTCGCTCATAATCTAAATCTGGAGAAGGCCGCTCTACTGGACTATCTCTGCTCTGCACGGAATCAACCTACTCCCTAGCTGTAGGCTCAGTGGAAGTCAGACATGGTATCAAATCATTGAACTCTACCCAATCAACATCTGACTCCGAGGGATTTGTATCGGACTCACAAAAATCTGTCTCGCGGTCAGAACCGGGTCTGCTGCCTGAGATGTATCCTGGACCAGGAATGTGCTCTCCAAGCTCTCCTCTGTTGGCGTCTCTGCATCAGCGAACTTTGAAGGTGAGAGGATGGCCTGTGCGAATCTGCCCAAACTGCCTCGTCATCTGTAATCACAAAATCGTAGTTCTGGTGGATGTCTCACCCTGCCTCTGTCATCTGCTCTGAATTTGTGGTTGGCTCTGAGCAAGCTGAATCTCTGGCTCTAGTCTCCTCAACCATCTCTATTTGTATACTTTCGCCCTCGACGCAAAAGTACACCTTCCCGCTATCATGGTCGGACACTGCCTTGGCTGTGGCCAAGAACGGGCGTCCTAAAATGATGGGGGTAACGGTCACCAACTCAGGGATCTCCATGTCCAACACTACGAAATCAACGGGTAATTTCAGGCCCTGAATCGTGACGACAACGTCCTTCAGCAACTCCTTCGGCCTTTTGATAGATTAATCAGCAAACTAAGGACCGTCCTGCTCTGTCGTAGAGTGCCCAACTCGAAGCGGTCGAGAAGGGCTGCCGGAAGTAGATTGATCGAAGAACCGTTGTCTAATAGAGTGCGGTCAAACCTTTGCTTGTGGATGTGGTATCTGACATACGGGGCTCCTACATATGTCCTCTTAGCTGGCAGACACTTCTGAATCGCGAAACAAGTGGCACGAGTAAGCACATGGATCTCTGACCGATGGTTCCTCCTCTTCCTCCTAACTGTGGTCCTGTCTCTGAGTGATCTCTGGAGTAGAGGTATGTGCTCCAAGGCCTCCTGAAGAGTCAGTTGTATGTGGAATCTATCTATCATATGCTGGCTGAACTCTATCTGTTGGTTCTTTTTTTATTTTCCTTTGTTTGCCCCTTAACCAGATGGAGTGCTCTAGGAAAGGGGACTATAGGGTCCTTCTCAGATGAAGGACTAGAAGAGGGCCTGACATGCTCATGAACAACAGAATCCACACAAACATCATCAATCAACCCATGCGGATCCGAAAACAACAAATCCTTTCCTTTATTTGCAGAAATATCCCGAGATACATGTACTGAAGGGAAAACAACGAGACTAGCAGAACTAGAAATGGTGGCCTCAGTACCACCCTCGGCATCCGGACTCACGGCCTCAGTACCGCGCTCTGGCTCAGCAACTGTAGTGGTGGCGTCAGTACCACCTCCTCCAACTGGTGAAATGACGGCCTCAGTATCGTCGGGTGGATCAACATCTCAGTACCACCGTCATCATCTCTCACGGCATCAGTACCGCGTTCCTCCTCGCCTGGCGCTCCTGAAGTGGAGTGGGATTGTCGCTCAGACAAGGCGTCGCTTGTTGGCATCCTACCGCTCCTAAGTGTAACAAAATCAGCATCAAACATGTGTGCAGACATATCACCAAGTGAAGCACTAGGAGTGGTAATATCAGTGAACTTTACCTGCTCAGACTTCCTCTTGAGGTTGTTTAGGTTCGGCTCAATCTGGGCAGGGATGTCGGTCTTCCCTCTCATAATCTCCCGCATCTCCTGGTGGAACTCATCCATCTCCCGTCGAAAGGTAGCCTGCTGCTCGGTCATGAGGCAGGATAGATCATACAAGGCATGGTTCTCATACGTCGGCCCATGAGAACACGACGGGTGGCCTCGTTGGTAGTGATGCTACTGCTGCTGGTGCGGGTGAGAAGGGTACTGCCGATGATACCGCGGCTGCGGAGGCTGATCACACCTCCAAGACTGTCCCTGCTGATAGGGACGAGGACTGTACTGCTGGTGCTGGGATGACTGTTTCTGCTGGTGTACTGGGGCTTGGGGCTGCTGGTGCTGCTCACGTTGCTGGTCGTACTGGCCACCCTGAACTGGAGGCTGCTATTGGGAACTGGTGCCTCTGGTCGACCAGCGGAATCCGGGATGGTCTCGTCGGATACCGGGCTGGGGTCGGTCGTACCAGATCCCGTTGACATCCATCAACGGCTCTGGCCCATAGATGGGTGGAGGAAGTAGTTCCAGGGGCTGATCCGGCTGATACACCACCATCTGAGAGTCCTGGGATGGTGGTGGCTGGTGAAACTGCAGTGGTTGCTGGTACGGCTCCGCATGTACAAAGTGAACCTGTCTAGGTTGATTGGAGTGCTGGGACGAGCTACCACTGCTGCTCGGATCTCCTCGTGACCGAAGACGGGGCTGAGAAGCCGTCTGTGCCTCCTGGAGACACATGAGCTATGTCTTCAGGTCACTCAGTGTCTTGCCATCTGATCCATCTGCGATATGCCCTAGCACTGCTTCTTCTCTATCAACTCGATCCGGTCCAGCTTCTCGCTAATGATCCCCATATCTGCGGTTGTAGACTCGGCCTGTGCGGATGTTGCGGATGAAGTAGAAGGACCGACATCGACCCGTGCTATCCTTTGGTACTGCACGGTCTGTGGTTGTTGGCGTCCGTGAGTGTATAGGCGGGTCTGGGACATCACTGTGTAGTTCTTGGTCATCTCCTCATAGATGGCCCAGACCTGATCCTCATCCTTGGCGAAGTAGGAACCGCCACAAGAAGCATTCACCAGGCCCTGCAGCTCTGGTGTCGGTCCGCAAAAGAAGCTCTGAACTAGGTTCGGCTTCGTGATGTCGTGGTGCGGGCATCTATCGGTAAGCTCTCTGAACCTCTCCCATGCCTCGTGAAACTGCTCGTTGGGGGGCATGGAGAAGTTGCTGATCAGGGCCCTCGTTGCATTGGTCCGCCCGAGTGGATAGTACTTGTTCAAGTACTCGGTGCGGAGCTGCTCCCAGGTGTAAACAAATCTCCCCAAGTGCTTCAGCCAGTTGGTTGCTCTGTCTGCAAGGGAGAAGAGGAAGGCAATCATCCTGATGGTGTCCTCGTCCACCTACCGATCATGGACGGTGCTGCAGATCATCTCGAACTCCTGGAGATGTAGATGGGGCTCCTCAGTGGCGAGCCTGTGGAAGCGGGGGAGAATCTGAAGTGTCTGCGGGGGGAACTTGAAGTCCCCCACGATCGTCAGAAAAACCACCCACCAGTGTGTCAATGTCGATCCGGAGTTGTGTAACTCCCGCATCGGTCTCGGCTGCTCTGCTGCTGCTGTCGGCTGCTCTGGCTCCTCTGGCTGATCCGGGCCCCTCCATCCCTCAGCTCTCGGCTGCTCTCGTGCTGTCCTCAGCCTCTCCATCTCTCTCCTCATATCCGCCATGAAAGCTCCCTGATCACGTATCTGTCGCTGCGTATTCTCAAGGGACGCTAACATGGTGGTGTTGATCGCACCCTGGTCTAGTACGTAAGTAGTCATCTCTGTCCTCTGACCCTCGGTGCGCTCCTCGTTGCTGACCATGGTCTCTGCAAAGGCAAAAGACCCAAACTCAGGTGCCGATAAATCATATGTTTGTTGTCTCGCATCTGGCACTGATATCTCAGGACTGGTAGAAGGGTGGTTAAGGGGGAACAGGGTGGAATCGAACTCGGGTTCGGAGAGCGGGTATCGGCTCTCACGAACCAACCTAGATGAATGGGCTGGAGTACTAAAAAGTGGTGCAGCCAAAGGCTGCCTAAGAGACCTCCTGCCCATCATCCTGATCTGTCGAGTCGGGCGGAGGAGATATGGAAACACACAAGATGAACAAACAAACCCCAAGTTCACCTACTCAACACTGAGCTGAAGACTGTAAGAGTTTGGTCAAATATCTTGTCAATTTTATTTAGGTGATAATGTCAGGATATCAGAGCGGTTACGCGAGCTGATAGGAATCCAATCTGCCTACCAGACTATCCCGTATAAAAGGTCGGTAGTCTGATCGGGGCTCGGATATGGCTCTAGCCTAGTGTGCGGGTCGCTCTCTCGCTCATCCAAACCAGATAATGAGGGGGTTGCTCTCCCCAAGACAAATTTTTAAATGAGGTGTCTTTTAGGGTTAAGTGTGTTTAGTAGTCCCAATTTTATAGTTTTTCTTTTTAGATGTTTTTCAAGCAAACAACGCCTAATGAATTTTTCGGTTCTCCTGGTTATTTTAAGTCTGAAAGAGAGATACGTACCTGACTCCAGCAGTCTACATGCAGAGTGATCCGCACATAAAATAAAGACTGTAATAAAACTACCTATACGATGCACGAGGAAAATGACCTTAGACAGAGCAATTCTATACGTGAAGAACAGTAGCCGGGTGATGAATCTGTGATTCATCACTTCAAAAGTCAAAAATAGAGCCTTGTTCTCGAGCAAATAGAGGCATATTTTCCTTTATATTGCATAAATAACATTCATGCATGCATCCATAATTCATACATTTTAGTAGTCCATTTACATTTAAATAAGAAGCCAAAAATCCCTTGTAAAATACCCATTCACTAAAATAACCTCTTCTCTATAATATGTATTCCTTAGTTAATAATATAGGGAAGAATGCCAAAAATCCCCCTTGTAAAATAGTCAATAAAGCCCTAGAACCCCTGTACACTAGAATGCACATTAAGCCCTCATGCAAACTCCGAATTAGGTCTACTTACTCTTAGAATACTACACATTAAAAGACCTTTAAAATGAGACTAATTTCATTGAATTTGGAGCTTGTATGAGAAAGTTGGGTTTTTGGGCCACTTTGTACACTACATATGTATATCTATGTATCCTTGTATTTATGTATCATATTTGACCTCATCTCCGTCTTTGGTCAACATGAAACTTGTAGATCTCATTGAGATCTACAACTTTCATGTTTTTAGTTTTTCCAAATTCGGCTCCCTCTTCTCTCTACACGTGTCTCTACCAGCCACTCAAAGCAGGCCACGTGGCGCCATCTGGTTGCGCCACGCGGCCCGCTTCCCCTCGCCTCATCCGCCTGCGACCTCAGCCGTTGGATCTCGCTTCAGATCCAACGGCCCAGCTCTGCCCACGCGCGCCTAATTCCATAGCCGTCAAATCTTCCCCGTGCTCCATCTTAACCGCACGTCAACGCCTCGCGCAGAGCGCGCCACGTGGCTCCACCACAGCCCATCATCTCCGAGCCCCTGATCGAATCCTACACGTCCCCTTCCGCTTTGATCACCACCGTTGGACCACAAGATCCAACGGTGGAGACCTCGTCTCCTACCTCCAGGCGCCCCTCTCTCCCACGTCCCTTGCCTTGCGGGAGGGGCGCCCCCTTCCTATTCTTGGATGCACGTCAGCCATCCTCTCCGACCGCCAACACTCCCACGATGAGCCCCACTCATCCCTCTCCCTCGACAGCTCCCTCACGCTCCACCACCTCCACCATAGAAGTCCCACGTCGCCCTCAAACCTCGCCTTGTCGCCAACACTGCCACCAACTTCACCTTATAAATACGCCATCACCGGCCGACTTCACCCCCATCCGCCACTCCAGAAAGCTTCCCTGAGCTCCGACCTACCAATTGGTGACAGCGATTAGTTGAATCGTTGAGCGAAGAAGGGGTGTCATCTCCGGCGAGATCCACGGCCGCCACCGCCGTGCTGCAGCCTCCATCCGCGAGCTGCGTGAGCTCGGGCCATCTACCGACCTTCGAGCGACGACCTGGAGCTTAAACCTGAGCTCCATTCCCCAGGTAGATTCCTCCACTTCTCTCTGATCTTCTTCTGACTTTCTTCTTTGATTTCTTTGATTTAATTCACCCTCCATCGTTGTTTTCTCGCTCCACCTCCGTCCCTCCGAGCTCCGCAACGGAGCTCCGATCCTCACGCTGCCATTATCTTCGTCCATCACCATACCCCACCTTCGCTCGACGCCAGCTCCGCCAACTGGGCGGAGCCCGATCACCAGATCCATCTCGCCCCGCCTTAGGCCTCTCATTTCACCTAGCACGACTCCACGAGTACGCGCACGCTTCGGCTATCTCCGCTAACCCCCTGCAGGTACACCCATCTCACTGGCCGGAAGCTCGTCGGAGCTCCCTTCGAGCTTCACCGGCACCATGCCCCAGACCACCTCGCTCACTCCTGAGGCCACCGGAGGCTTCGTCGACCATCCGCGCATCTTCTGGAGCACCTCCGACTCGCCATCGACCTCCACGGACGACGGGAAGGAAGGGTGGAGCAGCAGCCCGATCGCCAGAGCCCCGCCTTCTCCTCCGCAGGAGGCGGAGGGCCGTCGAGGAAGAAGCTCCAGGAGCCGCTCGATCACCTTGATCGAACGGCCCGCAATCAGCCGCGTCACTCACCAC
Organism: Ottelia alismoides; assembly: GCA_037367405.1. Lineage (NCBI taxonomy): Eukaryota > Viridiplantae > Streptophyta > Magnoliopsida > Alismatales > Hydrocharitaceae > Ottelia > Ottelia alismoides. Next base: position 587,702 of record JAZKJV010003653.1, read on the forward strand.
CGGAGCTGCCAAAGACCGCAGGATCATCCTTGATCCCACGAACAGGAGAACGCCACGTCGACATCTTCAGCCCTGATCGACAACCATTAGATCTATCCAGATCTGACGGCTCCTCACGTCGCCACGCATCATCACCGCCATCCTTTGGATCGATCTTGATCCAAAGGCCCGCAGGCCGCCACGTCGACGAAGACCGAGCCTCAGCCCCAAGCCTAGGCTCGGTCGACCCGAGCCTTGCTCCGGACCTCCAAAGCCCCCGATCCTCGCTCCGAGCTGCCGCAGCCATCCGAGCCTAGGCCGCCCACGTGAGGAGCACGTGCGGCCTGGCTAAATTGCACAGAGGCCCCTGGACCTTTTCATATTTGCAAAAAGGCCCCTGTGAAGCAGACCCCACGTGAGGAGCACGTGCCCTGTGGAGATTTTGTACAAGAGTCCCCCACATTATAGGTAATTGCATTTTAGTCCCTGTCTGCATATTTGCTTATTGTAATTTTAATTTCCTGTATTGCATTTATACCCATGTGTTTGCACGCATCCCTAGGTTGCATTTTACATTATTTTGCAAATTTAAAAATTGCATTTTGTTGGGAATTTTGTCCTCTGTCTATTGGTCCACGTGTTATATTTTTGTTAGTTCAGATGAATTATTAATGAATTAATTGGTGAATTTTTGACATATTTTGCCCAGTGACACCTTTTGATTTATAGTTGATTCTTTGTGCCTTCAAAAATCATCAAAAATTCACAGTAGCTTAAGGACATTATTCTTAGCATATCATAAAATGTTCATGGCATTTGCACGCATATCGAGGCCTAAATAAATTGTTAAGTGATTTTCTTAGATTAATTTTAATTAATTCATTTCACAGTGAAATTAAGTTCTGTTAATTTTCCTAGGTCCCTTATCATTAGAGCCACCTAGGATAATTTTAGTTCTTGGAAAAATTGTGGTTTGATATTTATTAAAAATTAAATACTGAAAATCACCCTGTCTGTTCATTTAATTCACAGTAAATTTATTTAGTGTCGAAAAATTCCAAAAAAATTAATGTAGGTCATTTTCATCACCATTAATCATCTGGTCAATTTTAATAATTTTTGGACTTCATTTGATATCATAATTAAATTGAACATTAAATTGGCCTGCATTGTCTCCATAAGTCTTCATAGAAAATTAAAAAAAAGACCAAAAAAATTACTCCTCGTAAATCAACACTCGGATCCTTGCTTAAATTCACCTAAGGAGACAGATGCCTCCCTGAGATCGACCTTGGACTCCACCAAGTAAAAAAAATTGCCGCTTAAAATTAACTTCACATTAATCGATAAGTGGTTTTTGATTAACCCCTCGTATCCGACTGCAACGAATCATATTAATTAATTTGGACATTAATTTGACCGAATTAACATAGGGTGTGGGGCGGTTGTTAAAATGGCGCCGTTGCCGGGGAGGCACGACTTAGGTTAAATTTTAGCAAAATTATTGAGTGTTTGATTTTCATTCCCCGGGTAGTCTAACCCCCGGTTTTTCTTGTAATTATTTTCTCTCCTTTATTTTTACATTATTTTATTTTTGTGTAACTCTCTGACCTCCATTTATTTTTTGTGCGAGGACTGCGAGGAGTCGGCGACGCTTCGAGGACTTAGCAATTAAATTTTTGTTGAGTGAAAGAGAGGCTTTGTAATTACATTTTATTTTATTTCTTTTTCTTTCACATCATTTCCAGCGGTTCCCGTTTGGGATCTCGCGTGTGTAAAGATAGTGAAACTGTGTCCCGTGTGCTGTGTGGGTGAATTGTAACTTAGCTTGCACTAGCGGCTCCTCGAGTCATTCTAGGAATTGTTTGTGCTCGTAATCAATAGGACCACACAATACACTTAAAAGACACACCTAGACCACAGTACTTAGTCAAAATTAAACTGTTCTTTACGCTAATAGAACTGCCTGTCTAGGAGCGGCTTTTCATCGCTTGCATTTGCATGTAGAGTAAACAGATTTCAATTCTGTATTGCATCCTGCATAAAAAAAGCGAAGGGATCACTGTAAGTATTCTCTACTCAGCATAGCATCATCGATTTTCGTGCATCGGCTTTTCTCGATTTCCCCCTCTGATTTTCTCACTTAAATTAAACAGGAAATTGGGACTGTCCGATAGGCGTGCTTTGTGGTGGACTAATTAAAGTGATAACTTAACTTTAAAAATCGGGACTGCTAACAGTATTGACCAAAAAAAGAGAATAAAATCATAAAATTGTTTGCGGGAGATTAATCCCCGACCTTGTTTTCAGGCTGAGTGAGGGTACTTGAGTGTGTGTGAACACCTTAAGGCAGAGCCCAGATCCCCGCCTTCCATATCACGAGCCAACTGATCTTAGCAAATATCACGAGTGGGATACTTTTAAGCTCATTGACAAGTACCAAGTAGCCTCCGCCTTCGCGGGTAGATAGGGGCGAACCAGCGGTACTCTGCGACAAGGCCTAGCTTTGTCAGCCTCTGCCTGCTTGCAGGTAGATAGGGGCACGTCATTGAGTCCCCACTTCGGATAGGAGCGCAGAAAGGGAGGATCGGCGGTATCTTAGGCGACAGGATAAACAGGGAAGACGCATCCGGCTCTAAGCCGACTTCCCTATAGGTTGCGTAATCCTTGCTATCTTGTTTGAAAAATCACACTTAAAAATTACAAGATTAATCGGACTCGATTTCGAGTCCTTCGCAGGTGTTGAGTTTGAACTCAGGGTTTTGGATTGATTTTGCTTGCTTCAGGTAGGTGTAAAAACCCTATCTTCTTCTCGTCACATCAAGATGAGTAATTGGGGAGATCTCGATGCATTATTCACCGATCTCTCTATGAGTCCCCTAAGTGACTCGTCTTCATCGGCCCAAGCACACCTTGGACCACCCAGGATTCATGACCCTCTTGAGTCTTGGTTCCCTCATACTCAGGGTGTTCACTCTCCAACCAACCCTTTCATCTCCTCCGAGATTATCGAGGAAGATCATCGCCTCGGTAATCCTTTCCTTGAGTTATCCTCTGACATCAACCTTACTTTCCCCCCAGGACCAGAGGACGAGATGCCGCCAAAAGTACCACCAGATGAGGAACAAATAAAACAGATTCTTGCTCGCCTCACTGAAGCCGAACAGAAGAATGCAGATCTCACGGCGCGGATGGGACGGATCATAGTAGCAGAAGGAATCGACCAACCAATGGTTGATACCTATAACCCGGCGGAGAACGAGATTCAGAACTGGTTGGCACCTGCAGTTCCCGCCCAGGCATTTGAGCTGAAGCCCCACTTCCTTAGTCTGCTTCCGAAGTTCAACGGAAACCTTAATGAAGAACCATACACTTTCCTCCGTGACTTCGAGTTAGTGTGCAACAATCTTAGTCATCCCAATGTTGGCCAAGATTATATTCGGCTGAAGGCCACCCCTTTTGCCTTAGGTGATAAGGCGGCTCATTGGTTGAAAAACTGAGGGGTGGTATGCAATACCTGGATGCAGTTCAAGGATCTATTCTTGAAGAAGTTCTACCCTCTCAGTAGGACAAACCAGATGAGAACAAAGATCGCCAGCTTTGCCCAAGGACCTAGTGAACCTTTCCATGATGCTTGGGATAGGTTCAATGATTTAGTACAGAAATGCCCCTGCCACGGCATTTCAAAGGCGATCTTAGTCCAGACCTTGATCTGTGGTTTAACCCCAGAGATGCAGGGGTTAGTCAGTGCCGCCTGTGGGGGAAGCTATCTGAACAAAAACGAGCATGCTGTATGGAAGATCCTAGAGCAGATGGCAGAAACCGGCAGGTCACATGCCACAAGGGCCTATCAGTTGTCTCCCTCAATCCTATCCAATGAGACAACTCGAAGGACTGTAGCATATCTAACTGAAGACCTCATCCCCAGCATGGGGATGATTGCCGACAAGCTTACCATGGTCGAGCAGATCCATAAGAGAGTCGCGGAGATGGAGTCTCTTTCGAGCCTTCCAAAGAAAGTGGAGGAACTCTCTGAAAAGGTAGCTAAGATCAAGCTACCTGCCCCTTCTGCACCACCTGTACCTGTACATCGAGTCCATCTTGTACAGGAACAGGCATCGAGGTCTCAGAGCAGCTGGGATCAAACTTATACCCAGCAGAACCATCATGCACCCCCACAAGTGGAAACGGAGGAGCCTCCACCAGTATACGAGATCAACGGGCTGTGGTATAGCCGTGACCCAATAGTCCGGCAAATCGAGATGGGGAAGGATCAGCCACACTGCCCATCCCCAGTCTATCAAGAAACCAGGCCCGTCGTCGTTCCGCGCTTCCAATCCAGGCCAGAACAGGGGTACCAGCCGCAGCAGCGCACTTACCAGCAGGGGCCAGCACCGTCCCATCAGCAAGAGTATCGGCATGGCCAGCAGGGCCAATACAGGACAGCATCAACACAGCAGCAAGCCTAGCCCACCGAATTGGAGTCACTCACCTTGGCAATCCAGACCCTGTCTGATAGGGTCCAACAGATGCAGAATGACTACCTGGACATGAGGACCGACATCAATTGGGTCTCTCGTAACCAGGACCAACAAATGGCGCCAAGGACCCCAATTCCCGCATAGGTTCAGGCCAACCCAAACAGCATACACCAGGGCCAGAACCGACCTCGAGATCAGGTATATTATTCAGATAACTACTTATCTGAACATGAGATCCTTTCGTACGATAATGTCAATCATATGTCCCTCAGGAGTGGAAGGACCGTGACCATACCTGATCGGGCACGGGCGTAGAAGGAAGGAGCCTCCGAGAATCTACCTGAGGAGAATTCGGAGGAAGAAGAGGAGGAGCATCACCACCACCATCGCCAGCAGAAGAAGAGGACATCTGAGTCCTCGAAGCAGCATTCCCGCATCCACGTAGAGTCAGACGACACCGATGAGCCCGCACCTCCATCTGAGGAGGATCGTCCAGAAGAAGCGGAAGAAGCATCACCGGTTTCGCCTCAGCATTTTCTTTTTGGTCAGAGTCCAAGTCCGAGTCTGTATCAGAGTCAGAGTCATGTTAAGAACTCAGTTCCAGCAGTTAATGAGAATATTTCAGTTCCAGAACCTGAGTTGGAGTCAATAATCCCTTTCCCCCGAGCTCTCAAGGGTGGAAAGAAGAAAATCAAAAAATCCAAAAAGATGACCCTGAGATGGCTCAATTTTGCAATAAACACATCAAGGTCACAATCCCTTTTGACAATTTCGTGGAAATGACCCCTGCATTCCAAAATACCTTAAGGTGAGATGCACACCTACTAGGGTTAGCAGGAAGACCAGAAGCCGTGTTGAGAAACACGTTTTATCAGTAGCCACGACTTGTGCAATAAAGAACTCGTTTCCTCGGAAACGAAGAGACATGGGTGCACATTATGTAGTGAGTCATGTTGATGACATCGCGTTTGCACGCACTCTCCTGGACAATGGTTCCTCGATCAACTTGATGCCCACAGCCCTCTATGAGCGGCTTAATCTAGGAAATCTAGAGCTATTCTGCAGTTTGCTGACAAATTCACTAAGAGGTCCCAAGGAGAGTTAAGGAACATTGTGATCAAAGTCGAGGGGCAAGAATACATGGTGGACTTCACTGTCCTGGATATGGAAACCCCTCGTAATTGGAGAGATTCCCAGATCATTTTAGGTAGGCCCTTCCTCAGAACAGTGGGGGCCTTATTTGATTATAAGAATGGGAAGATTCAGTTCCAAACTCCAGGCGGAGATGAGGAACTTGAGATGAAGCAGACAAGATGGCAGAGACCGGACTCCGAATCCAGCACCAAGTACTCTTCTACCGGAACAGACTGTGAGCATGTAGACGTAGTTGGGCCATGGAGACAGAACCCAGCCAGCATCGATGTGTCCATCTCCTTTGAAGATGATCCAGTGCATGAGTCAGTCTACGAGATCCTCAGGAACGAGTACAGCTCTGAGCCTGCATCGCCCTACATCTTCGATGACATAGAGGCCCAGTTGGGCCTGTCAGTCCTTACATCCTTAGGACAATCGGAAGATGAGGATGACGAGTCGGACGAGCCGTTTGCCGATTGTATGGAAACCTTTGACGATCCGACTCCAGAGCTGCGCTTGGTGGCAGCTATCACAGAAGACGATCCAGCCACTTGCAACACTGAACCAGAACAGATTGAGCCAGACTTCTTAGATGATCACACTATTCCTGAACTCAAACCTCTACCCACAACCCTGAAATATGCCTTCCTTGCAGGACAAGACAAGAAATTTCCGGTCATTATCAGTTCGCAATCGACCGAGGAGCAGGAATCTTGCTTGCTAGAGATCCTGGAGAAGAACCGCAAGGCAATAGGCTGGAGCATTTCCGATCTCCACGGGATAAATCCCGCTCTGTGTTCGCACCATATTTACTTGGAGAACGAAGCCAAACCCTCTCGTGAATTCCAACGCCGGTTGAATCCAAATTTACGAGAGGTTGTGAAAAAAGAGATAGAAAAATGGTGCGACGCGGGTTTCATTTACCCAATCTCCGACTCTAAGTGGGTGGCCCCAATCCATGTTGTACCGAAAAAGTCAGGAATACAGACGACCACCAACGAGGACGGAGAGGAGATCGTGACGAGAGTACCCACGTCGTGGCGCGTCTGTGTGGATTACAGACGCTTGAATGCCGCGACGAAGAAGGATCATTTCCCCCTATCGTTCATTGATCAGATCCTAGAAAGATTAGCGGGGAAAGAATTCTTCTGCTTCCTTGATGGGTTCTCGGGCTACAATCAAGTAGCCATAGCTCCGGAGGACCAGGAAAAGACCACGTTTACATGCCCCTTTGGTATCTATGCTTTCAGGCGCATGCCTTTTGGGCTATGCAATGCTCCAGGTACTTTTCAAAGGTGCATGATTGCTGTATTCACCGAAATGGTCGGCGAATTCCTGAAAATCTTCATGGATGACTTCTCGGTCCATGGCTATTCTTTTGATTCCTGTCTTAGGAATCTGGACCCGAGTCCTCAAAAGATGTTGTGAGGTCAATCTGGTGCTCTCCTGGGAGAAAAGTCACTTCATGGTGACGGAGGGAATAGTGTTGGGGCATGTCATCTCCAAGAGAGGAATGGAGGTTGACCCTGCCAAGGTGGATGTGATCAGACGACTCCAGCCACCCACCAACGTAAAGCAGTTGCGGTCGTTCCTCGGGCATGTTGGATTTTATCGGAGATTCATTAAAGATTTTTCTAAGATTGCTCGACCGTTAACTGAGCTTCTAGTCAAAGACATGGAGTTTATAGTAGATCACAAATGTCTTGAGGCCTTTAAGCGGTTACAAGGAATGATCATGGACGCACCCATACTACAAGCCCCAGATTGGTCCCTACCCTTTGAGATCATGACGGACGCCTCTGATTATGCTGTTGGGGCTGTATTGGGACAAAGAAGAAGATGGCGTCCCGTTTGCAATTCACTACGCAAGCAAAGTGCTTGATACTGCTCAGCGTAACTATACGGTTACGGAAAAGAAATGCTTGCGGTAGTGTTTGCCTTGGACAAATTCAGATCTCACCTAATTGGATCCAAGGTAACTGTGTTCACGGACCACTCGGCACTACGGTATTTGATGGAGAAGAAGGACGCGAAGGCGCGTCTTCTTCGTTGGATTTTACTTATCCAGGAGTTTGATTTGGACATCCGTGATAAACCTGGAAAGAAGAACGTAGTGGCCGATCATCTTTCTCATCTCGAAGATCTTAATACTTCCGAGGTTTCCCCGATCGAGACTCCTTCCCTGACGAGTCGATTTTTGTTATCGACTCACTCCCATGGTACGCCAATATCGTGAACTATCTTGTCTCCAAGAAAGTTCCCGAGGATTGGCCCAAGAGCCAAATCGGCCGACTAAAGTCGGACGCTAGACACTACCATTGGGAGGATCCGATCCTTTTCTTTGAAGGACCGGATTGTGTCTGGAGACGTATTCCTCAGGAGGAATACCAGAGTGTCCTTTCTTTATGCCATAGCTTAGAGGCAGGAGGACACCACTCCGGGAAGAGGACCGCATGGAAGGTACTTCAGTGTGCTTCTACTGGCCGACTCTGTTTCGCGATGCCACCGCCTTCGCGAAGTCGTGCCCAGTTTGCCAGAGAATGGGAGGAACCGTTGGTTCCAAGGATGAGATGTCAATGCAGTCGGTCATCATTTGTGATGTCTTTGATGCCTGGGGTATCGATTTCATGGGCCCATTCCCTGTCAGCCACGAGTTCGAATACATACTCCTTGCAGTAGATTATCTGTCCAGATGGGTGGAGGCTATCCCGACCCGAGCCGCAAACAGCAGGACTGTCTGTAAATTCATCAGAGAGCACATAATCTCTAGGTTCGGGATCCCAAATGATGATATCAGACGGGGGTAGCCACTTTGTGAATAGGGAGGTGAAGAAACTCCTGAAGGACTACGGCATCGAACACCGTGTCGCGAGTCCTTACCACCCACAAACCAATGGTATGACTGAGGTGTCGAATAGGGAGGTGAAACCATATTGCAAAAGCTTGTCCGCCCGGACAGGAAGGACTGGTCACAGATCTTGGATCAAGTCCTCTGGGCGTATAGGATGGCTTACAAGACACCGTTAGGCACCTCCCCATTCCGAATGGTATTCGGAAAGCCGTGCCATTTGCCCGAGAGTTAGGGCACAAATCAGAATGGGCAATAAAAAAGGTCAACTAGAACACACACCTGGGTCAGAAACAGAGAGACATGGATCTGAATGAGCTTGTGGAAGTCAGAACCGAGCATACGACAACAGTTTGGTGTAAAAGGACAAGGTGAAGCGTTGGCATGATAGATATATCAGACGAAAGACCTTTGTTCCTGGACAGAAGGTATGGTTGTTCAATGCTAGGCTGAAGATTTTCCATGGCAAGTTAAAGTCTAAGTAGACGGGACCGTTTGTCGTCCGTACGGTACATGATAGTGGATGTGTCGAGATCTCAGATCTCGTAGATGACGCACCGACATTCCTAGTGAATGGGCAGCTGTTGAAGCACTTCGTCGAATCCAATGAACAGTTGGTCCATGTGGAGGAGATTGTATTCATGCGCGAGACAGATACAACAGATACACCTCAAGCCGCGTATGAGACCTTGCAGCAATGAACTCCAGCCATCAGCAGCATCTTGAAAGATTCACACCAACTCATCTGTGTATACCATCAGTCCTGTACATCCTATCCTTTACCCCCGCGATTCTAGTAAACACCTCCCCACATCATCGAACCATTATCTTGGACTATACTTAGGATGACCAGATCCTAAGTATAGGGGGAGGGGTCATCTGAGTCAGTTCAATGTACATTCTCCAGATCACATTGGTCCTCATACTCATTTCTTACCGATACTTAGGCTGACCTGAGCCTAAGTATAGGGGGGACCGATGCCCGCATTGATACTTATCCACTTCCCATCTTTCCCTCGTCCGCCCCATTTCTGGTCTTCTTCTACACTTAGGCTGCCAGAGCCTAAGTATGGGGGGCGAGACGACTTCTATACTTTTTTTTACTTTTGGCTCTCCTACGCTTAGCACGAGCTATGTCTTTTCCTCGCTCTTCGTTCTCTGAGGACATAGCACACGCTAAGTATAGGGGGGCGTGTATATATTACATATATACTTTACCCATAGCTCATACTTTGGCGTATTTTTGTATATATCTTACAATAATTACGGGTGGGTAAAAATCGAAAAAAAATATAATAATAATAATTAAATAATGAAAAGAGGCTTCTTATTTACTCATGCATATTATATCTGCATCCAAGAAAAAGAAAAAGAGTCTTGCATTTTCATAGCATGACATCTCATCTCATCTACATACTTTGCATATGCAAAGTGAAAAGCTAGTGGGTTCTGGACCAAGTTATGAGCAGATATTGAGGATGGAAATGATTTGACCTTAATCCACCTAATTTCAGAGGAACCTTATAGGAACTGGAGTTAAGATTTTTCAGGTCAGGTGACTTAATTCTTTAAGTCTGCAAGTCTATGTTCATATGTCATCTTGACAAGCCTGAGTAGAGCACTTAACAACACACACATGACTCTTAGAGACAATGGCTTGACGTGCACCAGCACTTTACACATGGCTCTCTACGGATGAGGTGATGAGGAGGCAGTTTCCTTTAGCTTGGGGTAGCATATGAGGGTAGTACTTCTAGGCGGAACCTCTCTTCTTCTTCTAGTGAAGGAAGTGCATCTCAACTTGGCCTAGTGGTGATGAAGGCTAAAGACAGAAGCA